>CM029600.1:22953302-23453302 GCA_017311375.1 Mytilus coruscus
CAGGCAACACCCGAAAGGTCAGAAGTTCAGATTCCACAGTATTCTCCTAGTTCAGCGCCAGGGATTTGGAAGAACACAGAAATGTTACATACTTGTAATATATGCGATATGAAGTTTGCCCAGCAATCTGGTCTGATGAAACATAAGGCTATCGATCATGGATTGTCAAATAAACGCAGATGTATGAGTCCTATTGCTAATGGTGATGAATTTATAAGTGCTCCAAAACAGGAACCTGCTGATGTTCCAATGTCATTTGCATCGACCTCCATGTCACTCCCTGTTGTCGTTGTCAATGATAAGTTTCATTTGGCTTGTAAATACTGTAGTCAAACATTTAAGAACAGAAATGACTTGGATAAACATACCAAAATACACCTGAATAATGGTAACTTGAAATGTAACATTTGTGATGAAGTTTTTGAAACCAATGGTAATTTAGCTGAACACAAATTGTCCCACTGTAAAATACAGCAAGGGAACGAATGTGTATTGTGTAAAATTCCCTTAGCAACAGAAGATCAGTTTTATTTACATTCACAGGAACATGGATTCCAGAGTTCATACATGCAGTGTATTATCTGCCGACAGACTTTAGTTACCATGACAGAACTCCAGATGCATGGAAACCATCATTTTCAGATGAAGTCGTTGGCAAACTCTTGTTGTGTTTGTTACAAATCGTTTGATAATAGAGAAAATTTAGTATCAAAGATCTACAGCAATGGTGGACAATACTTTGTGTGTAAAACATGCTACCATGGTGACAGATCATCTTATCAGTGTAAAGACTGCAATCTGATGTTTTCATCTAATGAAGAATTGGATCGTCACTCAAAAACTCACAAACAGAGATACCAGTGCATAAAATGTCATGAATCCTTCAACAGCGAGGAAGAAATTCAGGCCCATGTGACACAACATTTGATAAATGAAGGAAATATACAGGAATGTAAGCTTTGTAACACATCCTTTGATTCACCAGCAAAATTACAATGTCATCTTATAGAACACACATATCAAAACTCAGAATATGCCTGCATTGTTTGTTTGAAGGTTTATAAAAATGCAGCTGAAATTCAGGCACATTCCTTTGAGCATGATTTAGATGCAAGACTTTATCATTGTTCTGAGTGCAGCAAGAAGTTTTTCTTCAGTGCTGAGCTTGAAAATCACTTGTATCAACATTCCACAAAAACATCAAAATCTCCTAATCCTGTGGTCAAATCTCTCAACTTCAAATGTGATAAATGTGACAAAGAATTTATCAGTCAAATCAATTTAAACAATCACCAGAAAATCCATGAGAAACGAGAACAGAATTACAAATGTTCTCTTTGTTCTGAAGTATTTGACAGTATGGCTTGGTTGCAGCAACATTTCTTCTCCAGTCATTCCAATGCAGACTTGAACACTGAGAAGAAGACTTACAAGTGTACAGAGTGTGAAGAAGAATTTGCTTGTACCAGTAGTTTACAGGGACACATGAGGATACACAAACCTGGTAATTATTTAGAAAATATACTCTTAATTATAATAACTCTGTTCAATGTTTAATGAATTATGTCTTGTGTCTGGAATATTAATAAAAATCTGGGTAACAACTATGTAACTCCGTAAAAGAAAGGGGGTGCACAAAGGGCTATTTTTGGCCTAAAAGAATGCCAGTATTACAAAATCAGCTGATTAATATTATGCTTTAAGATAATTATTAAGTATGTGCCAAATTCAAACTGTAAGATCTTCAAATATTATGAATATTCACCTGGATATTGTGTTCAAAAGATAGCATTAGTTTAATTTTTCTGCACATTTTGACACATATTTGTGAATTGGAAATAATCAAATATTTAGCACATGCAAGTTTGGTTAGTGTGTGCTCTATATTTGCAGTTGTAAACATTATTTGAACCCTGACCAAAATCTCTTCTTTTTTTCATTAAAATGTGTAAAATGGCCTCTTCCATGATGTCACAAATGCATTCATTGTGACACCATAGATTGTAAACAAGCTGTTTTTGTATTGTATTGTACAACTTTGAAGTAGACATAATAGTAAATCTCAAATCAAAACTTCAATTTTCCTCAGTGAATTATTACGAAAGTAACTTTTATTCTTAAAATGTTAACATGGTCAATATGCAAAAATAGTTTGTCAATGAAGATACTGGTGAGAGTAATTTTTTCATGCAATGTATTTGCCAGTTTTGATTTTAAGCATTTTGTTTTGCTGGAGGGTTATTGTTTGACAAATACTGAAGAATTGCACTGTTCAAACCTTATTTTCTAATTTTATGGAATTGTACTTTTATTTCAAGTCATTGTATAGCCATAGTCACTCTTTGCCATCCTAATTATCATTGGTTTTATGCATTATGAATGATTGCTTTGAATGCACTTTCCCAGCTCCTTAATTCTACTTTTGCAATAAAATTGTTACATGCATCTTTGCAAGTTAAATCTAAATTCTCCTTTTACAGGGTCAAAGTTTCCATGTCCAGTCTGTCAGAAGGTGTTTGCCTTGGCCAGGAACTTAAACATTCACATGAGGTCACACAGTGGAGAGAAACCTTACGAGTGTCCAGTCTGTCACAAAAGATTTGCCAGTAAGTATCAATCTTGGTGGTCCGTTTGCTTTTTGTTTTGTGACTTTTGAGATAACAGTTAGTCATGTCATACTACTACACATAATATAAATTCAAATCATTGAAAAGCATAGATAAAAGAATCTTATCTCAGGCAATTCAGAGGGTCACTGTCAGATAATCATTTTATACTGGAGCTAATTATTTGCCTAAAAGTTTTGTCTGATTATACTGATGGTTATCATTTCACATTTTAATTTTCTTCTCTAAAACTAATAGGAAAATTGCAACTAAACTTTTTTGATCTTGGGAAGTTTCAAAGTTCCTTTTTGCTAACCCACTGTTCATCCAACATATTCACCAGAGCCTGAGTGGTTTTGCCAATACCATTAAGAAAAGGTTGAATCTGATGTTTATTGGCTGTTGTTGAATAGTCCCTGTGTAAAGACACACATTTTCTTTTTATGCTTATCAAAAGAAAAGGGCCATTAAGGCACATTTTTGGTCTATGAAAATTTTGTTTTTATGAGAACTTCTTCCAATATTTTCATACTGTAGGGAGAAGCATAATATCATCAAGAAACGTTTAAGAAATAAGACAAGATTTACAATGTTATTTGTTATTATTATGCCCCATTTATGGGCATTATGTTTTCTGGTCTGTGCGTCTGTCCGTCCGTTCGTCCGTCCGTCCCGCTTCAGGTTAAAGTTTTTGGTCGAGGTAGTTTTTGATGAAGTTGAAGTCCAATCAACTTGAAACTTAGAATACATGTTCCCTATGATATGATCTTTCTAATTTTAATGCCAAATTAGAGATTTTCACGGTCCACTGAACATAGAAAATGATAGTGCGGATGGGGCATCCGTGTACTGGGGACACATTCTTGTTATGTCATAATTTGAATATTTCATAAAAATGAAGGAAACTGCTGATCCACATTTCCTTTGAAACATAGGTCACAGCAAAATAACTACAAAATGTAATTTTTGAGAAGCAATTTACATATTTCCACTAGATATAAAGCTGTTGTTTTGGTTTGGCTATACAAATCCCCAAAATCATTCTTTTGTCTAGCCAACTTTCATTATTTTTGCAGATAAGGTTATGTCAAAGTTTTGTTAATAAGAACCCAAAAACATAAAATAGGAAATGCTCAAAATATCATTTTAAGATTTACTGAAAATCAAGAAAATTCAGTCAGCGTTCCTGGATTTACCTTCATCAGGAATGCTAATTCCCCAAAATTTGAAAGGCAAGGATGTATAAATACTTGAATACGTTTTAATCAATTTTATACTTGTATCAGACAGAATTAGATGTGAAAAATGTAAAAGAAAAAAGAATATTTATCAGTGTCAAAAATCATAAATTTTCACTCTTTGATTATAGGAAAAGAGAACAGAAAAGCCCATATGAGATCTCATGGTGGTATAAAACCGTTCCTATGTCCAATGTGTGGAAAATCATTCACCAGGAAATGTCACGTTAAAGAACACATGAGAACACACTTCCTACAGGTTTGTTTTCTATACATTTAAGATTTACAATTTGAAAATAAGGATGTGTGGTATGATTGCTTGTAAGACAAGTAATCACCAAAGATGAAAAGACAAGGATGTGAACCGCTACAGGTCACTGTATGGCCATTAAATAATGAGCTCAAACTCATACTGTGTAGTAAGCTATTGAAGGCCCAAAGATGAAAAATGGGAAACAATTCAGGGCCTCATTTATGCAAGTAGGCAAACCTTATTTAAGTTAAATCAAACATTAATATAGGTCTCTACCATTTGAAGATTCTGTGACCTCACAGCAAATATGCATATCTCTCCAACTCAGGAGTATACATTTCTGAAGAAGGCACATCACTTTTATGAAAATTAAGATTAAAAAAGGAAATTAAAAATTGTTCCATATCTGTAATAAATTCTAACATCAAGGTCTACAGTATATGCATTAACCTTGTATAATTAATTTATTAGGATTAGAGTAAACATATCAAATGCTATCAAATCAAAATAAATTATCATTTTATCTGTACTTATCAATTCTTTGCATGAAAACGGGGAGAGACACTGTATTGATCTATTGAGATAACTGCTTTGATTGTTTCTATAGAATAGCAGTATATAAACTTTAAAATACAAATTTATTACAATTTATATGTTCCCAGGGGAGAAATTTAGGGAAGCTTATAGTTGCCATATTGTCAATCTGCCCATTATAAACGAATGATATGCAAATAACTTAAGTTCGGTTCTAAGTAAGATTTATCAATTTTGAAAATTACTACATTACATAACATACAGGTCAAACTTAGTTTTCATTATTGCTGAAGTGTTCTCCTTATGGCATTATAACAGCAAACAATTAAACAATATCCCTATTTTCATGCCAGTACAGAAGTAATTGCTAATGTGGTTCTTTAATTTCAGGTAAACAGTGATACTGAAGATCTCGCATAAACTGTCCAAAAACTGTTCCTCATGAAATGTTGCATATTGTGAAATTTGGAAACAAGTTTATGATAACTTTTAAAGTTGCTTCGGAAGCCTATTTAATTAGAGCCCTCTCAATTAGGTTATAGATTTTATACTACATGAAGATAGCATTATTGTTGTACCCCCATACAAACACATAAGTCATTTTTGGCTTTCTTTAAGTGTGTCCTTTTGAGAGCAAGCTTATACAGCCAACACTTCAAGAATAGAAATAAACTGGACAAGACATGTCTCCATCTAATGACCAGTGTTCATATTTGGTATTAAGAAAAATATTGAATTATTTGTTTGTGAATATTTGGTCAAATATGTCGTTACAGGATATTAAGCAAGTCCCGTAAAATATTGAAGAAAATTTTTTTTTTATGCATCCGCAACTGATTATGCCCCCGCAACTGAAAGTTGGGGACCATATTGTTTTACTCCTGTCCGTCCGTCCCATTATGGGTATATAGTTATTCCAGATAACTCCTCCTACAGTTTGAATGCTAGGAAGTTTTCACTTTGCTGGCTGTTTGTACATATATTGAAGGTGTACATGTGGTCAAGGTTTTGATTTTTATTGATATTTGCTCTTTTGGGAGATAGTTGAACTTTGTCATTTTTGGAGTATATACATGCATAAGAGGTGCATAGCGTTTCCGGATAACTCCTCCTACAGTGAACCATAGACCTATGTACTCCCATGCTCAACTTTGTGTATTTTAAAATAACACTTTGCATCTGCGGAGGCATCATTTGTGTCTCCCTGACACAATAATATCTCAAAGAAAGTCCTACATTGACTTTGTTATAATACAGTTACTTCAGAGTGGAGTGTGGGGGCATCACTTTGTCTAGTTTTTATCTGAATTCTGTTTAATGATAAGTTTTCAAAGGCTAAAACATCTATTCAAAATATCTGATATATAAATTCTGACAGATGCATGCATACATGTTCAAAAGAAGTAAATATTTGTTATAGAGGAGAAAATACTAGTGGTATTATTATATACAATAACCTACATATGTAATAATATGAATTGAGTATCTAATAATTTTAAACAGGAAGAAAGCAAAATAGAATCTTCAGACAAGAAGGAAAATGATGAAACATCCCAAACAGGCGACCTTGATAAAAGACTAGAGGGTGGTATTATTGTTGATCCCCTATCACCAATGGATGATGATGAGATCATAAGTGCTACAAGTGAAGATAGTTTTGATACAGAAGGGTTATCTGTTCTTGGAGAAGTAAATGATGAGGAATTTTCTTATGTGGATGAATCTGACTGTGAAGACAGTGAAATAAAGACTGAAATTCAGGAATAGCTAGGTTATTAATGATTTGAGTTATTAAATGTTAAAAACAAACTTTTAAGAATGTACTATTTGTAACTGGATTATAATTAGGTCCACTTTTCTGTGGAAAGATCTATTGTATTTGTTCTGATTATTATTATTATTATTTTTTTTTTTTTCTTCCGCCAAATTTTGTTCTTGTGATAAATGTTTGTTTCGCAATATGTCGCTTAGATATTTCTCATATTGTATCGTATAGTTTATGCGCTTTTAAATTTCACCCGGCTAAGCCGAAGCATTTTCTTTGTAAGAGTTATCTCCCTATTCACTGTTTATCGTATGTTTGTATCTCCTTCGTGACAAAAAAAGATGTCGACAAAATCTCTTACAATTTGTTCATTACATCCTCAGGAATTTTTGGCTAATTTGAATCGAAGCAATGCGATGAAATTTTATATGAGTTATCTACCTTTACGAAATAAATTTGTTGGTATGTGTTATTAACTCATCAACTGTTAACTGTATAACCTGGAATGTTTTTATTTGAGGCCTCTAGGTCCTAACTTAGAAAATGAGGTCAAGGTCAAAGGTCAAGGTCAAGTTCTCAATTGTGACTTTTCCTTGTTTTTGTATTTTCTCCAACACTTTAAAAGATATGTATAAAAGAACAAGTGCAAAATGATTGCTTCATTGTAATGAAGATATATTACATTTGGTCTGATACAATCTAATGGCATCTTATAGGAGTTAGTGCCCCTGAAATGTCTAATTATAAGGTTAATTGATTATTACTTCAACTTGCTTCATTTTAAAGCCATATGACCTTTAACAAAAGGTTGGGTGACATATGACCTTGAAAAATGACAACCGGAAGTGACCTTGAGAAAACCGGAAGTAGCCATTTTTGCACTTTTTTTATGAAAAAGTACTTGGAATCCATATATTTTGTAATTTAGATACATTAACTTATCACTAAAGACTAGAAGTGACTTTCGATAAACCAGAAGTGGCCAATTATTATCTCTTGGTTTACAGGCAAAAGTATATAGAAACTATATATTTTTGGAATCAGTGTGAAAGAAGCTACCATATGAGACCGGAAGTGATATTTACTTCACCGGAAGTAGTTAATTATCTTCCTTATTTCACTCAAAAGTAAATAGAAACCGCTTATTTATTGTATCAGTATGAAGAAACTTATGATTGGATGCCAATTTTAACTTTGAGTAAACAGGAACTAGCTTCTTTTCAATAACTTTGAAAATTGATGTGGAAAGACCTTCAATTGTTCTCTGAACAATTGGTTTTTAATTTTCATTTGTTTTTTTTTATTCATTTGGATATTTGAATGTTATAATGTATAACTGACTTTCAGTGAAAAATGTTTATGCTTTCGTAATGAGGAGCAATATTATCAATCTGTATACACCAATTTCAAGTTCTAGAACTTGAATACAACACATCTTACTTTGCACCAGTTGACCTAATGACCTTTGTAAAACAATCAATTTTGATCTATGATCAAGAACATTTTGTGTTGTGATGCAGGAAAACTTTTTGCTTCCTTCAATGGCAGCAAAGCTCATAATTGATGTATTGGCAAGTTTTATCAACAGAAGTATCAAGAAAGTTTGATCTTCATAAATATTATTCATATGCATATATATGCTGTCTTGATGAACTGCCTATGATGGTAGGAGTCATTATGCTTTTTAGTCTGTCCCTTCTTCTGTCCCTCTGTCCCTAGTTTACCATGAAGTCACATCAACTTGAATATGAAATTAAGAAGTTGTGGAATAATTGCCAATAAGACAACTCTTCACAAGAGACCAAATGACCCAGAAGATAGCAACTATAGGTTACTGTATGGCCTTCAACATATACTGCATAGCAAGCTATAAAATGGTCTGAAATGACAAATGTACAACCATTCAAACAAAAAAACTAATGGCCTGATATATGTACAAAACAATAAAAAAAAAAACAATGATATACAGCAAGAAACCACAAACCTTGTGCTAATGTTTATTATGAAGTGATCTTATTAAAACATATGCCTAATTAGAGTTTCTACACATATTTCATTGTTCAATTATCAGGTTAAAGTTTTGGTTTTAGGTCTTATGAAGTTGTTGTCAAACCATCTTGAAACTTAGTACACACTTTTATTATGGTATGTGATATGATGTGGACTTTTAAAAATATATGCCAGATTAGGGGTTTGGACCCTGATTTTGTAGTTCAATGTGTGATGGTGCAAGCAGGGCATAGTGTCCTGTGGACACATATTTGTTGTCCTATAGACATATTTAGTGTCCTATGGACACATATTTGTTTGCGTAAGTTGTATATATTGGTAAATTATTTGAAAATAAAATGATCCTTATAAAGCTTTAAACTGTTTGTCTGTTGTCTAATGTGCATCGGTTGTAACCACTTTAATCAATTCCTTGTGAAGTATAAGTGAACTGGGATGATATACTGTAAACAGGAAAATTTTCGCGGCAGCTTTATTTTCGCTATTTTCACTGTAAGAGTTGAAAACCAAATCAAAGGATAAAGACCATATATGAACCTTTACCAATAGGGTTATGAACACAAGCATTTTTTAAAAACGGTTTTACAAACTTTATTTCTAAAATGAAAAGCAGTATCAGAAATCAAAATGTTAACTCATGATATATGTTATATAAATAAAACTTGTCACATATAGGTAAGTGATACATTTTAATTATTTTGAAAATGATTACCACGTTGTAGGACAATTCTTCTCTGATAATTGTTTTTGCATTTTACAAGAAAACATAAATGCAGATGTTTGATTTAACTTAATTTTAATCAAATAAATTTAAATCTACATGTGCAATAATGAACCAACAATAACTGTTCACTTTATTCAGACAAAAAGTTTGTTTTGATCGATTTTCAACACTTGATTTACCATACATGCACCACAATAAGTCATTTATAAAAATTTGTAAAGGACCCCCATCAATCGCGAATTCAAAACAACGCGAATTAGGATTCAGTCAAGTCGCTAAATAAAGACAATGCGAAAGTTTCCCACTTTACAGTAGTACAAACATTTGATGGTTACTGTATATTGCTGTTTTGGTTATGCTTCAGTAACTTAATGCCACAAAGCTGGAAATAGTATTTATTTATTAGCTAATAAATTGCAAAATTATCCCATGAATAGAATTTATAATAATTTACACTGTTTGAGTCAAATTTCAATGAGTGGAAATTTATTTTGACTCAAACTAAAACTACTTCTGAAAGTATAATAAACAAAAGGTGCACAATGTTAGGCTTGGGTCATTGTAAAGCATGGAGTGTCTATTTAACAAACCTGCTACCCTGCATTTTTCATTGCAAAGCCAACTCATAGAGAAATAATTATAAATTTTGGTTGAGAAAAGTTTTATCCAACTCTTTATTCAATAAAAAGACACTTAGCACAACAAAAAAGTAAATATATGCAGTAACTGAAATACGTCTTTAAAATATATGTCATAACTGCAATAGATTGAAAACTACAAAATTAGGAAAAATACAGAATTTAAACTTCAGAAAACAAGAACACCTTATCAAATGAAAACCATGATTTGGATTGATGTTTAGCGGTACCATATATGCTCAGATCAGCAGGGTACTCATTACTGGTTTTATCTAATGCAAATTCAAGTTCTTCCATGATGGATTTCATGTCATCTCCTGTTGAGTCAAACTCAAAATTTTATCACAGTCGCCCTCAGTTTCAATATAAATAAAGTCAACTTTACTTCAATATTAAATAATTCAGTAACTTTGGGTCATTATCTTGACTGTCAGCAGAGGACTTCAGTTTAAAATCGCTTTATTAATATTTGATAATCACACATTATTATAAGAAAATACATAATTACTTCAATTTTCTTCTTGAAAGTATTGAGCCAACCAATTGTAGCTGTTTAAGTGCAAGTTTAACATATTAGGGTGTTTTTGTCGATAGTTAAGTAATTATATGGTAATAATGCGATCTGGATGATTGTATTACATACAGACTTTATATGTTCATACAGCTTCATTGAAGTTAGTCATATTAGAGTTTGATTACAAAGCTTTTGAGGAATATCTTTCATCTAGAATACTTAAACATGATAACAATAAAAACTAGAGGCTCTCAAGAGCCTGTGTCGCTCACCTGATTCTACTTTGGTTTTGGAAATCATGTTAAAATAGATTAAAATCATAACAGATACCCTAATAATGAGTGAGGCCAAATTTGGTTTAATATTGTACCTGTAATTTAATAAAAAATCCTGGTGGCCATCTTGAACACTAAATCAGCAACAAAGTAGCAACACTTCATCAGCACCTCATAAGAAACATTTATGCCATGTTTGGTTTCTTTCCATTCAGTGCACCTCTAAAAGAAGCATTTGTATGTATTTCCAATAGGGTCTTATGTTAAAGGAAGTCTCCCCACTGGCGGCCATCGTGGATGAAGGATAAGCTTCAAAGTAACAACACTTAGTCAGCACCTCATAAGGAACATTCATGCCATGTTTGGTTTCAATCCATTCAGTGGTTCTCTAAAAGAAGACATTTGTATGTATTGTCCATAGGGTCCTATGTCAAACTAAGTCCCCTGCTGGCGGCCATATTGGATGATGGATCGGCTTCAAAGTAACAACACTTTGTCAGCACCTCATAAGGAACATTCATGCCATGTTTTGTTTCATTCAATTCAGTGGTTCTCTAAAAGAAGACATTTGTATGTATTTTCCATAGGGTCCTTTGTTAAACAGTGTCCCCAGCTTGTGGCCATCTTGGATGAAGGATTGGCTTCAAAGTAACAACACTTGGTCAGCACTTCATAAGGAACATTCATGCCATGTTTGGTTTCATTCCATTCACTGGTTCTCTAAAAGAAGACATTCGTATGTATTACCCATACGGTCCTATGTTAAACTAAGTCCCCTGCTGGCGGCCATCTTGGATGATGGATCGGCTTCAAAGTAACAACACTTGGTTAGCACCTCATCAGGAACATTCATGCCATGTTTTGTTTCATTCAATTCAGTGGTTCTCTAAAAGAAGACATTTGTATGTATTTCCCATAGGGTCCTATGTTAAACTAAGTCCCCCGCTGGTGGCCATCTTGGAAAATGGATCGGCTTCAAAGTAACAACACTTAGTCAGCACCTCAAAAGGAACATTCATGCCATGTTTGGTTTCATTCCATTCAGTGGTTCTTTAAAAGAAGACATTTGTATGTATTTCCCATAGGGTCCTATGTTAAACTAAGTCCCCCGCAGGCGGCCATCTTGGATGATGGATCGGCTTCAAAGTAACAACACTTGGTCAGCACCTCAAAAGGAACATGCATGCCATGTTTGGTTTCATTCCATTCAGTGGTTCTTTAAAAGAAGACATTTGTATGTATTTCCCATAGGGTCCTATGTTAAACTAAGTCCCCCGCTGGCGGCCATCTTGGATGATGGATCGGCTTCAAAGTAACAACACTTGGTCAGCACCTCATAAGGAACATTCATGCCATGTTTGGTTTCATTCAATTCAGTGAGTGGTTCTCTAAAAAAAGACATTTGTATGTATTTCCCATAGGGTCCTATGTTAAAATAAGTCCCCCCGCTGGCGGCCATCTTGGATGATGGAATGGCTTCAAAGTAACAACACTTAGTCAGCACCTCATAAAAAACATTCATGCCATGTTTGGTTTCATTCCATTCAGTGGTTCTCTAGAAGAAGTTCAAAATGTAAAAAGTTAACGACGACGAAGGAGGCCAAGTGATGAGAAAAGCTCACTTGGCCCTTCGTGCCAGGTGAGCTAAAAACAAGAGGCTCTCAAGAGCCTGAATCGCTCACCTGTAATTTTTCGCTTAAATCTTTCATCAGTGATTATTTTTGCTTTTTGATATATATTAATGAGTGACTTAAAAATTCCATTGAAATGTTCTTTGTATCTGTCATATTTTCTTCAAAAGCAAAGAAATACATTTTACCCTTATGTTCCATTTTAGCCATAGTGGCTATGTTTCTTGACGTACAAGAAAATAAAATACAAAGTTTATACTAGATACTCTGAAACTCATTCAGCACAAGTTTGGCTGAAATTGATTCAGCAGTTTCAAGGAGAAGATTTTTTAAAGTAAGCAAACTAGATAAACAAATTGTGAAAAATTGTCTTTAAAGGGCAATAACTCCTTAAGGACACATTTGACAATTTGGGTCATATTAACTTATTTGTAGATCTTACTTTGTTGAACATTTTTGCTGTTCACAGTTTATCTTTATCATTAATAATATTCAAGATAATAACCAAAAACTGCAAAATTCCTTAAAATTACCAAATTAGTGGCAGCAACCCAACAATGGATTGTTAGATTCATCTGAAAATTTCATGGCTGATAGAACTTGGCCTAATGAACATTTTAATCTCTCATCAGATTTGCTCTAATTGCTTAAGTGTTTGAGATATAAGCCAAAAACTGCATTTTACCCCTGTGTTCTAATTTTAGCCAAGGCGGCCAAGTTTTTTTATGAAACAGAAAATAAAACACAATCTTTATTTTAGATACCCTAAGGATCATTCAGCTTAAGTTTGGTTGGAATTGGTTCAGTAGTTTCAGAGGAGAAGATTTTTTAAAGTTAGAAAACATAATAAAGAAATTGTGTAAAATTGTCCTCAAAGGGCAATACTCCTTAAGGGGTCAATTGACAATTTTGGTCATATAAACTTTTTGTAGATCTTACTTTGCTGAACATATTTGCTGTATACAGTTTATTTTTATCATTAATACTATTCAAGATAATAACCAAAAACTGAAAAATTTCCTTGAAATTACCAATTTAGTGGCAGCAACTCAAAAATGGGTTATCTGATTCATCTGAAAATTTCAGGGCTGATAGAACTTCACCTAATGAACACTTTTACCCCTGTTAGATTTGTTCTAACTCCTTTGGTTTTTTAGATACAAGCCAAAAACTGCATTTTACCCCTGTGTTCTATTTTAAGCCATGGTGGCCATGTTTTTTGACGAAACAGAAAATAAAACACAAACTTTATTATAGATACCCTAAGGATCATTCGGCATAAGTTTGGTTGGAATTGGTTAAGTGGTTTCAGAGGAGAAGATTTTTTAAAGTTAGAAAACATGATAAACAAATTGTGTAAAATTGGTCTTAAAGAGCAATAACTCTTTAAGGAGTCAATTGACAATTTTGGTCATATTAAACTTATTTGTAGATCTTACTTTGCTGAACATATTTACTGTTTACAGTTTATCTTTATCATTAATACTATTCAAGATAATAACCAAAAACTGCAAAATTTCCTTAAAATTACCAATTTAGTGGCAGCAACCCAACAATGGGTTGTTAGATTCATCTGAAAATTTCAGGGCTGATAGAACTTTACCTAATGAACACTTTACCCCTGTCAGATTTGCTCTAACTGCTTTGGTTTTTGAGATATAAGCCAAAAACTGTATTTTACCCCTATGTTCTATTTTTAGCCATGGCGGCCATGTTTTTTGACGAAACAGAAAATAAAACACAAACTTTATTCTAGATACCCTAAGGATCATTCAGCTTAATTTTGGTAGGAATTGGTTCTGTAGTTTCAGAGGAGAATATGTTTGAAATAGTTTACACCAGACTTACGACGACGACGGACGCCAAGCGATTGCACTACAAATAAAAATAGAAAACCTATTGGAATTATGACTAAAAAATTTCAGTCCATATGAAACAAAAACAAAAGGTCTTGCAATTAATGTGCAAAATCAGACCTAATACTCAGAGCTGAAACTTTGCTTGACAGTAATTCATTTTCATAAGAATACTCCCGAACAGGTTTATATAATTATACCTATAGAACTGATAGACAACCCAGTAAAAACAATCTGAGCTACTGGGTAGTATTACTTGTTATCTTTTGAGAATTTATTAATATAGAAGGCAGTGGCTATTTTGCCGGCTCCAGCAAAATAGCAATTTATATAGAGTTTTGAAATTTTGTTGATCTTAATTCAGATTTTCAATATATTAATTATGAATCAAAAGAAATATAGAAAATTGTCACACAGTGAAAAATACAGACAAACGCAGTTTCTTACCCAGCAGATTGCAACTTTGGTTTCGGAAGCAACAGACAAAACATCCACTTTACAAAATATACCCAAACATTGGAATGATGGAAAGCGTTGCTTAGTGATTGAAATTCTCGAAGTGGACACATCCGATCAAATGAAATCATAAAGCGAAGTAGCAGATCTGAATGAACAAGTGGTAAGCCTAACCAATAGTGAAAGTAGTGAAAGTGGTGATATCGAATTTGAGAGAGATGAAAATCAACTCAAAAATGATCTATTGACCTCTACTGAACCGATCTCGAGTATAGTTTTACCACCTACAATGAAAAATCGCGGGAGACTAAAGGGAATTACACAAACTGTATTAGGATTACCCAAAAAGCGGACATGGAAGACAAAGTGCATTCCTTTTGATAAAAAAAAAACGTCCCAAGAGACTTGATTATCTTGGAATGGTTTGTTAGAAAATAAATCGCGGTGAGCGGCTCTTGAGCGATGTTGATGGTCTGTTGATAAAGGAGAAACACTTAGAAACCCGCCCTGAAATTGTTTCAAGTTCATGTTAGACAAACTAGTGAATATAAAGTAATAAAGAAATATTGTACAGACGATGCATGGCAATCTATTGACAGCATTTATTCTATCAAATTTGAATGTAATGTATATATCTGCAATGTTTGCAAAAGTGATGCAGACGCAAAAGAAACAAGTGTTATTATGGGCCGTTCATGTCTGCATAGTGGCTGCATCTTTCTTGGGTGAGACTAAAAAATGCACCAAAAAGCAAGGTACTGGTTTTGAAACACTTGTTAAGCATTTTGAGATTGTTGAATTTTACTTTTAAATTCAAACCGTATCGGATATTTTTATTATAATTTTTAATTAGAATATAAATTTTAATATGCATCTTCTTATTTTTATATTTGCTTATGTATTATATTTAAAAAAAAAAGATATATATTTTGGAGACTTCTTATCAAAGTGTATGTAAAGTCACTTTTAATTTCAAAACTTTTGGGATATTTTTAATTAGAATATCAATTTTAATATGCATGCTTTGCTTATGTACATGTATAATTTATTTAATCACTATTTGTTAGAGATTTCTTTTTAAAGTGTACGTTTCTATATTTCTTTCTATTCTTAATTAATCTACTGAAAATCTGAATCAAGAACAACAAAATGGCAAAACTTCATATAAATCGCTAGTTTGCAGGAGTCGGCCAAAAAGCGCTAAGGAGGCTATTTTGCTGGAGCCGGGAAAAATAGCCACTGCTCATATAGCAACTATTTTGCAACAACTCATATATCAAGTGCAAAAAACCTTCTAGTTTGATGCTTCTATAGACCACTTTCAAATGATTGAAATGCCATTTAACAGTTAGACTTGTCACTTAGCAGAATAAACAAACCATGGAAAGCTGACATACTAATGGCATACTAATACTAATGACGTATACGCTGGGGTATACTAAAATAATATGATCACGATTTGGATTTTAAGTCGATGTACTCTTAACTTGATAACTTTTGGGCAAATGATTAATTTGCATCTGGTTAATTTTTGAATGCCTCACTTAGATTTTGGACCATATAGTTTCGAATTAATGTCTTCAATTTCTTAATTCGTACTATTCTTGAGAAAAATATTGTTGAAGATATGAAGGAGCTGCACTTTCGCGATACGTGGCACTGATTATTGTAACAGTTAAATGTGAAAGACAAACTATTCCGTATCTAGATCATATCCGAATCGAGTGCACCTTATTTTGAGCCACACAGAATATAGAACAAGTTAGGGGGAAGTCAATAAAAACTGACAAAATGAAACGTTAGACTTTCTATTCCTGACTTGGTACAAGCATTTTTCGAAGAAAATGGTGGGTTAAACCTGGTTTAATGGCAAGCTAAATCTTTCACGTGTAAGACAGTTATTTATATATTTTTTTTCGTTATATTGACAAAATTGGGTGAACAATGTAACTCTCATTCGAATAATAATTTATCTAACAAAAATTTGATGCTCTATTAAAACGGCCTCTTTGGTCATATGCAATAAATCAATATCCGTGTTTTCATGCCAGTACCGACGTACTGTCTACTGAGCTACCGAGGAGACGAACAGTCATTCAGCAAATATATCGACCCAGTGGTAGAAATAACATCAAAAGTACCGATTTTACTGTATTAGATGCGCATTTGACAATTAATGTCGTGTCAATGATGCTGGATACCTGAATATTTGAAAACACTCTTCCATGCATGTGTTCTTACATGAGCAACACGACGGGCGCCACATGTGTAGCCTGCAGGATCTGTTTACCCTTCTAGAGCACCTGAGATCACTCCCGGTTTATGGTGGGGTTCGCGTTGCTCTGTCTTTAGTTTTCAATGTTGTGTTTCGTAAACTGTTGTTTGTCTTTTGGTCCTCCCTTTGGTATCTTTTACCTCTCTTACAAATATACTCCGAATAAGTTTTACTCGTCTGGTCATCCAATGTCCAAAAATTTACGAAACCTTTCGAAATTTGAATATGAAAAAGTCCAAATGATATGATTATTAGATAATTTTAACATTTATCACATATTAATAATATCAAAATGTATTTCAGCGCTAACTAATTCTGTTGAAAACAATGTAAATACAATATTACAAATTGTGCATCTTTTCATGAATTTTTTAATCAAAGGACATTCATAACCAATATAAAGGAATTTAGATTTTAAGAAAACGTAATACTTTTATCTTTGATAAGTTTTTTATATACTCTGGAAAGCATGTTCGGTTTAGTTAAGAAGGTCATGCTTAATAATCTTTTTAAAACTACTCAAACTTTGACGATATATTTCAAAAGTGCCATTAAGAGGAATTTTCAGCATATGTTGTCAGAAATACACAATAATGAAGAAACGTGCGTGTGTCGGACTCTATACAACCACTTAATCGATATCACTACTGGTGGACGTATCGTTTCCAAGGATATTACCATTCAGTAGTCAACACTTCGAAGTTGATATGAAATGACTATGATGCGGTAATTATCTGTAAATTAAGGGCATACGATACAGTTTTGATCCCGTATTTAAATTTTGATGAAAATTGCATGTAGGCTATTTTTACCTGATTAAATCAAATATGTAATAAAAATATACCTTCATGTGCTACTTCTTGAGTAAATTGAGGTTCAAATTTCAGATATTTCCTCAAAATACGGATTTGTGGACGTATTTTTCCTTTCGATAGAAATACATAACGTTTTTGTTTTAAAAGATAAACACGATCTGTTTTTGTTAAATTATTTGTAATTTATGTGTTATATAAATATTGCATAAATTTGTACATTTTATTTTACAAATAACTCAAATTTATCAAATGTTCATGAATGTAGGAAAACCGTCATTTTTGCTGTATATTAATCAAATTTAAAAATTGCACTATTTACGTTTTCATGAAAATTGGTACACATAATCATCTTACGTTATTAAACCAAATGTCATTTTAAAAGAGGGTCCATGAACTCGTTTTCAAGTTAAATCAGTTTGAATGATAAAATCAGCCGAAAACTGCATCTTTTCCCGATAAGTCACCGTTTGACGTCGCGAAAATAACAATTTACGTTAGCAACGTCATTACATCCCCTGTAACTGTATCGTATGCCCTTAAATGCTCGAAACACGTTAAAATTTGGTTCCGATACTCTTTAACTTCATTATTGATTTGACCGTCTAACTTATTTGATTAAATCGCCACTGATAAGTCTTATGTTGACGCAACGCGCGTCTGGTGCATATTTATCAGTAACAAGTGGTGAGACTTAAATAAAGATTTTTTCTGTCTGTCTGGCACTCTATACATGCTGTTGATCGTTTTATCGTCAGAATGTTTGATATCTGTTGTACGGTCTAATGTAAGCTTTGTTGGCATTTGAGGAAGCAATAATGGAGTTTGAATTTGTTGAACATTTAATTGGTTATAATCTAGAGGGTATGTTGTTGATTGAAGCTCGATCATTCCTAGAAATCTATCCAGAATCGGGAAAGCCTTTGAAGGTCGGAATAAAATTCGTTTTTTTTTCGACCAAGGGTATGATATCTTGAAGGCTGGATTCATGGCCTATCAGTTTCAATTTACATGTATTCAGCAGAACAAATATTTGCTTCTTTGACCTATGCCTTGACATTTGTTCCATTTTAAGGGATATATTCCTCATTTGGCTTGTTATCTGAACTAATCTGCGTCTATTGTCTTCCGACTGAGCTTTGTATTCCTTTTGTAAAGAGTAAATGTCCTCTGTCATTGTGTTCTCAATCTTATCTAATCGTTTGATGATTTCGGCTTTACTATTTTTTATCTGTTTCAATATAATCTCTACATCATCATCAAATTGTTTTATATTTTCATCCAGACTTGTAATTACTTTACCTAATGTCGTTTTAATCCTTGCTAAACCATCAGAAAAGTCATGAAACATCGGTGACTGTAATACATCTTTTGCTGCATCTTCTAATGAAGACGATTTCTGACAGGATGCATGCTCCTCTGCCATGCAATAGCGACAACATAAGCAATTGTGATCAACACAAAAGAAATCGAAATCACAACTGCAGTGAATGGAACAAGAAGTTTGGAAAAAATCACTATGTGATCTTGGATCTGTAAAATTGTGTCCTAAAGATAACTTATCTTGGTTATGGTCACTGGTACATTGCTGACAGATATTTTCCTGACACTCATTGCAGTAGTGGATAGCTTTTCTTGAAATAGTCTTACTGTAACAATGGTCACATTGGACTGTTTTTCCTAGACAAAATAGAAATAATACATGTTTTTATGCTTAAACAAATTCGATTTGCCACTTTAGTTTTCCGTGGATGTTTGTAGGATTCTTATTCTTTAAGTTTCTGTGTATTGATTAATAAACTGTTTTAATCGAACAATTTTATGTTCATGCGGGGTGTTGTGAGCATTGTCTTGGATGGTATTTATCGCAAATACCACTACTCTTTACAGTGGCGGATCCAAAAATTTCATAAGGGGGCACCCTCTGACTTTCTAAGAGGGGGCCCGCTCCAGTCATGCTTCAGTGATTCCCTATATAATCAACCAAATTTTTCCCAAAAAAGGGGGGGCCCGGGCCCCCTGAAAAACCCTCTAAATCCGCCTCTGCTTTATTATTAACAGCCAGAGAAAAACAAAAAAACTAACATGTTTTTAACAAAATGGCCATGTATGACATATTTCGTCGCGTTTTGCTAGGGAACAACACATTATAGCTTCCAGGCTTTATGTCGGCATGCTCTGCCGTGTTCGCCGGTGTCAAATTCAAATTGAATCAAATTTAGTAAAACATGATATGTGAGAGTAATTTGGTTTCGGGTAAATCAATCATCATAAAGAAAAGTAAAACATGTCATTATTTAAGAGATGATTCGGATTCAAAACGTTTATTCCTTTTGTTGATATTGCAAAATCCATTTCGTTTTGCCTAATAAAACCCGACATTATGAAATATGTGCCAATGAAATTGGATTGTTCTGTTAAGGTTTCAATAAAATCCAACAGATTAAAATAATTTTTTCATATATTTCAATTTAAAACGCAGATATGCGTTGACTACACAAGACTAATAAGTGGCGCTTGCCACCGACCCTATATAATTTTAGATTTCCACAAAATCTTAGGGTTGATTCTAAATGTTTATTTACCGCAAAAATACATTTGTATTGGTCACACAAAGATGTCTTTTTAATTTTTGTGATGTTTGGTTGCAGAGTCAGATATTCCGTTTGTTTATTTTTTGTGTTGTTGGGTTTTGTCTCATCTCTGTGAAGAATGGTATTTCAATAACTTTTATTGCGATTTATGCATGGTTGTAATGTTATTGGAAAATATGACACTTACGCATTTCATTCGATACAACCAGTTCTACTTTAATACGTGTTTTGATCTTTGTTCTGAGGTCACATTTCTCAACGACATCTTTCAAAAACAATTGAACTGCCTGTTTGAATTTTTTGTCATTTTTTACGATTTTTACTGGAGCTGAGGTCTGAATTACTAATGACCCTGTATAGACAAATACTATACGAAACCATTGCCCTACAAAAGATGAAACATCTTCCAATTTTTCTTGATCTGGTCAACATTCCATTTTTCTGGTGTTGCTAGTTTCCATTCAACGTAACAGACATCATCATCTGAAAACAAGATGAATTTAATCTTTAATATCCTTCAAACTAATTGAATATAATAGAATATATACAGAAAGTTTAGCAACAATGTGAACTACATTAACAATTGATTTCAATTTTTTTTTCAAACATAAGACCGTACTTCTCCAAAACTCGTTTTCTTAGTGCATGTATAGTTCGTCAAAGATAATTCTCGGGTTTAAGTTCTCTTAAAATATTTCATCATCAGTATTTGTTTCACTTTAAATTGCTTTTAGTTAGTTCTATGTGAAAATCCAATTATCATATTTGTTAAAAAATAAGTAGGAAGTGTATGAACACTACCAAAAGATACTATGAAGTTATATCAATGTTTAGTTCATATCTTATAAGTGAAAGTGTAAAAACTTATCAACGATATAAAAATGAGGATATGTGGTATGATTGCCAATGATACAATTATCCACCAAATATCAAATGAAGTGGATGCAAGCAATTATAGGCAACCCTACGGCCTTCAAAAGGAGAAAACCCATGCTGTCTGTCATAAAAAACCCTGGCATGACAAATATGAAGCAATTCAATTGAGAAAAAACTTTCGGCCTAATTTAAAACAAAACAATTTACGAAAAACAAATATGACATGAACCAACGCCAATCGCTGAACAACAGACTCCTGACCTGGGGTTAAACATGTTCGAAGGCACCAACCCTACCCTTTACTTTGGACAGTGGTGTAACAGAACTACATAAGAACAAACTATAAAAATCAGTTTAAAAAGTCTTGTCTCATTAGATCGAAACAAAGCAAAAAAACAATGTACCTCATTAACAGGCAGAGACCTAGTTCATATCGATTTATGACTTTTGAACACCAGTATACTACTGTTGCCTTTATTTATAATATAGTAGTTCTGATAACTTTTTCGTCGACTCATCAGTAGCATTAGAAGCAAAACAGTTAGCAGGCCAACTCAATTAAAAAAATAAAGTGCATTAAAAGCAAGAAAATTCGAGTGATGTGCAAAAACCGGGTTATAGCCATTTATGGCTTGGGTCGGAAATTGATAGTGTTATAGAAATGTCAGAATTTAAACCCTTTATGATAGCTTACTCTCCATGTGTATTTTGACATTTTGTTCCTGAAATAAGGTGATTTGTGTAAATCATCGAAATTATATATCTCCGTTTTGACGACACAATGAAATTTAGCCAACTAGACTAAGGGATATTAAATTTTTATAGCCTTTATTTTGAAGTTTTTAATCTGTGAATAAACAATCCTTCATTTTTCGTGAATTTACGGGGTAACATTAGCCCCAAAATGTACATTCTCTTCTATATATAGTTATATGCAGTTTAAATCAATGAGACAAATTCTGAATTAAAAATCTACCGGAAATAAAGACTTATGTAATGCTGGTACTAATTACTAGTAATTCAGGTGATAACCCATTTAACAAATCAATTGATTGGTTAATTATAACCAGTAAATTCGTGGAACTAACTGAAATCTCGTATATTAGAATCTTTAAAATGAGGCGGAAAATACCCAGGGTACATTCAAAACACATAAGTCGAAAGAGAAACCGACAACGCGATGGTGTAAACAATCGAAAAGTCCACAAAGCAATATATAAAAAAAAAATAGACTAAGCAACACGAACCCCACATGTAAGCATAATTATCTCTTTGAAGTAATTTTTCTTTAATTTAAAAAAAATATTCTAATGATTTCCAACTTTGCATTTGCACTTTGAATTTGTCTTAAATGTTGTTTTTATCCAGCAAAGCTGGGTCAGTGTGGTTGCTCTGGATTTTCAGATGGTGTAATCCTGAATTACAGACATATTATGAAACTAATGATGTGTTTAATGGCATGCAGAAAGTTTAAACACCATTTTGATAATGGACTGCTAACTTTTGACATGTTATTCGCCCTTAAAATAACAAAAGAGAGGACAAACAGCTACCAATGTTTAGATATATACTTGCACATAGTTCCTTTGTGAATCAAAATTTATAAAATATTAATTACTTAAATTTAAGCAGTTGCTATGAAAGTATAACATCAGCATCTTATGCTTGCGTACGTTATGAATACATTTTGTGTGTGTATTGATATCAACGTGAATTCCCACACTTTTTTCAAATATTATTACAATTCTTTCCTAAGGCAAGTAAAAGTAAAAGTACTAATACAGTATATTCCAGTATGATTGACAACTGACTTGATTTACAAACAATTACACTCAAAGGTGTGAGTATTAATTGGATTCACCTCCACTTAAATACTACAGTTGAATTCTCTTATATTACATAATAGATTCTTTATAACACAGCACAATACGCAAAGTATTACAAAATTCATGATCTTAATAATATACATATAATTAATAAAATTGAGAATGGAAATGGGGAATATGTCAAAGAGACAACAACCCGACCAAGAGCAGACAACAGCCGAAGGCCACCAATGGGTCTTCAACGCAGCGAGAAAATCCCGCACCCGGAGGTGGTCCTCAGCTGGCCCCTAAATAAAATTGTGTACTAGTTCAGTGAAAATGGACGTCACACTAAACTCCAAAACATATAAATGAACTAAATTAAAAACATACAAGACTAACAAAGGCCAGAGGCTCCTGACGTTGGACAGGCGCAAAAATGCGGCGGGGTTAAACATGTTTTGTGAGATCTCAACCCTCCCCCTATATCTCTAGCCAATGTAGAAAAAAGAAACACATATCAATACGCACAGTAAAACTCAGTTTAAAAGAAGTCCGAGTCCGATGTCAGAATAGGTAACAAAAGAAACTAAGCAAAATGACAATGATGAATACATTAACAAAGGACTACTAGCAGTTACTGACATGCCAGCTCCAGACCTCAATTAAACTGATTGAAAGATTATGTCTTCATCATATGAAAATCAAGTACAATCCCTCCCGTTAGGGGTTTAGTATCATACAATCATAAAATATATGAGAAGAACATAACCCGTATCATGCCAACAACTGGTTTTAGAATGATAGTGTTTATTTCCGATGTAGTTTTCATCTACACTTCCTAAAATTAATCTGTAAATAATTTGTCAAAGATAAATGATTAATGATAAAAAAAAAAAAACAATAATGTGTCCATAGTACACGGATGCCCCACTCATACTATCATTTTCTATGTTCAGTGGACCGTGAAATTGGGGTCAAAACTCTAATTTGGCATTAAAATTAGAAAGATCATATCATAGGAAACATGTGTACTAAGTTTCAAGTTGATTGGACTTCAACTTCATCAAAAACTACCTTGACCAAAAACTTTAACCTGAAGCGGGACAGACGGACGAACGGACGGACAAACGGACGGACGAACGAACGAACGGACGCACAGACCGAAAAACATAATGCCCCTAGGTGGTGCATAATAAAGTATGTATATATTACTTCTAAAGTCAGTATCATCATCATCTGATATTAGTCAATAGTTTAGATTAATTTAAGGAAATAACAAGCAATTTGCTTGAAACAATGAACAAATTGCATAGCTCTAACCTGAGCATTTTCTGGAATTAGTTTTATTTGCTCATTGCTCATTATATTGCTATTTAACAGTTTAAGGTATCTGTTTATGTACATGTATATATGGACACATGAAATGTTTTTTCCCACTGAAGAATTAACACCAATTTAAATAAAAATAAGTTACTTATTATTTTGTTGTTGCTATAAAAGTACATTTCAATGTTCTTTCTGGAAAATATTAAGTTAAATTTCAATAAAAAATGAAGGTCTTTTCACATCAAATTTATTTTAAGACTTACGTCAGATACAGAATGGAAAATAACCTTCATATGTCGCTTCGTTCCAAATTTAACAGTACATCTTGAGGATATAACGAGCTGTTTGGAAAAATAAATTTGTCAGTTACTTTTACGGTTGCGAAGGAGAAGTGATAACAAGAAAAACAGTGTTTGGGTAGATAACTTTTACAAAGAAAGGTTTCGGTCAATCAGGGTGAGATTATTAGGCGAAATAACTGTTTGATATCATATACACAATATCTAATCGATGCGAAACCAAAAAAAGTCTCCAATAAAATAATGTGGTGGAAGAAGAAAGAAATAAATCAGAACAAACTAAAGCCTTTTTTTTTTACAATATTCTACAATATTGAGAAATTCTCCATCTTTGGGCCAGAAAATAAAAACTTTACAGTACGATTATAGAAATGAAATAAACCAAATTAACCATTCATCTTAGTATTATTCTTTTTTAAATTAAAAAATCAATACACGATTCTAAGAAATGAAATCGAAAAGTAGTTTATTTATAATCACAAGCTTGGTATATAAAAAAAAAGTACTTTTCTAAACTAAATGCGAAATTCATATATCAAATTTTTATTGTTCACCATCATACGCGAGAATATGATTTGAAATTATGCACACATCTCTTCCAATCTTTCCATCAGTGATTTCGATCACTTTGATTGTTAGAAGTACCTCAGAGGAAATACACATTTTTGCTAAGAATTTCGTGAGCTGAAAGGGGTGATTTTAAAGATAAAAAGATATTTGACAATTTTTGAATGAAAAAAAAAAAAAAAAATGAAAACGACGTCTTACGTTTCAATCCTTGTTTTGTCCGTTTTGTATCAGATTCAGAATTTAGGTTGTACTTTGGTACCTACCCTCTGAGTCTCTTTCTGTTATAGAAAATGTGGCCGAACGCAAATTTACATTCTGACCGGAATCACTGATCCCAAGTTTTGATGGCTGCCTTGAAATGTTGAACAGGAGTTGGTTAAAGAAAAACATGTTGAAACTGAGATCACAAAAATGTCTTACAAGCTTTAAAAATGGCTGGATCACAGCACCAACGATGCTTTGATTAGTTACTAATTTTTTTAATGTTTTATTTTACAGGTCTGTTCAAATACATTGTAAATGGAAAGAACCCAAGTGACATGAGAGCAATTCAGAAAGTCAAAAAACTTGTAGAATGTAAATTATGCTTTAACTTAGTATACATTTTGTGGAAATGATTATGAAACGGAGTAAAGCCATGTGTATTTGGAAATTTTTTAATAAGTTGCCTGTTTTAAATAATAGCCAATAATTTAGATTTAAAACCAAGTTCAATCCACCATTTTCTACATAAGAAAATGCTTGTACCAAGTCAGAAATATGATAGCTGTTATCCATTCGTTTTGATTTTGCCATTTGATTAGGGACTTTCCTTTTTGAATTTTCCTTGGAGTTCAGTATTTTTGTGATTTTACTTTTTAGATAATATGACAAATTTTGAGTGCCTATCACGGAAAACAACATTTGTAATAAACAAGTGCACTATAAACGATGAAAAGACATGATTTACATTCATTACATGATGTAAAAGACGCAACAAGCTAAGAATAGAAGCAAATAAAGGACAGACAAATTAGCTGTTTAACAGCATATCATTGGACTGAGGATAAAGTGTCTAACAGACCATTCATATACTTTTTGTTCGAAACCCCCCCCCCCAAAAAAAAAAAAAAAAAAAACTGCATGTCCAGAAATTAAAACAGATGCATATGCACATGCACACGCTTATACTTACTTTGAAGAGATTGTATTTTAGATGTCGAAGTTGCAGCTGATGCCATTTCACTTTTCAACGTCTTTACCTCAAACATGACATTGCTTATGTCTACTCGAAATTCTTCTTCAAAACAAAAAAAAAGACAAGTAAAAATGGTCTGAATGATTGATTTAATGAGATACACTAACCTAATCTTTTGTAAAAATACCACAGTCTCTTGATGTTAAATTAAATATATTTATGAAGGACAAGGACTTTTACTAATATACACCGTTTACCGTTGTTACATGTGCCCTTATCGAGCCAAGAACTTCGCCAGTAGTTAACCGTTAGGTGTTGGCAAATCTTCGGTAGTCTCTGTTAAATTCTTTAGACATTGGTTCATTAAGAGCTTGACAAATTATATATTCATGAAGACCGTTTGTTTTACTCCTTGATGTCTTTTATTTTTTTGTGTCTTTGGGTTATAGTCTGATTGACCTACAGCTCGCACCATTTTCATTTATACATATATAGTATCTTGTTTTTAAAATTACCTTTTTGTTTTTTAAATTGATCCATAATCTCTTTTTTCATTGTGTCCGTATTTTCTGTTAAGTTTTGTGTTTGCTCCTTCAGAACATTTTCAAGAATCTGTAATAAAAGAAAGTTATTTAGATGACCAGAAATAATGTAAATAAACGAACGTACTGGTTTTCCTGTTATCCTTTTATTACCGATTTCATGGCTAACTGTATCATTTCTTTTCGACAAGCAAACGATACAAATAATGTAATATTGTTCTCTGGTAACTACAGTATACTTAGTAATTTAAATTTAAAGCATGTTCCATCATTCAGTTCAAATGACTTATATATAAATTATATTAATGTATGATTAGTGCAATGCTAAGAAAAGCATCATGTGTGTGTTGATTCCATTGAAGTCTCTTAAAACTAGTACATATGCAAAATAGGGGAGACATTCATGTTGTGTTTAACCAGGGAAATAACAAACACATTTTGTGTACATTGTGAATTGGTTAAACTTATATTGATATAATTGAAGGACTTATATAGATGGATTATGTTAAGACATCCACTTGCATTTACCGTCCCTTCCGAACGTATGCATGTATATAGAACCTCTTTATTCCTCAGCTGTAGTAGCATAGTGGTATTTGTAATTTCCTACTTGTATTGGAGTTATGGAGTTGAGTAAATTTTCCATAGTTTTGTTTATCCAGCCATGCTGGGTCTATGTGTCACTCCTGATTGTGCAGTATTAGACATGTTCACCATAAGCCGTTACCGAAACCGAAACCGATACCGAAACCGATACAGAAACTAAAAATAGTATTGAGGTAAATGGTAAATGTTTATAATGTATACTTAATTCAACCCTGTTACTCCATTTTATTGTGTGAAATTTGAATACACTAGATGGAGTATTACTTCAATTCAACAATTTACATGAATCTATCAAAAAAGCAAAGTGAAATACAACGATTATTAAATATTTAATATACTAAAGCAAGTTATAAATAATTAAGATGTGGATACAAATTTAATAAAAAACATTAAAAATAAGAGAATAAAACAGAGGAATAAAGGAGCGGTACGTATAAGCTAGCAAAATAATTCTAAATGGTTTTGATTTGGTTTAGATGTTATCCTACCTTTAAAATTGGCTTTGATGTTTGGTGTTAGCAAAACTTTAATTCATATGGTTTCCTTTTCATAGCAATGACGCAATGACTGACACATTGATGGATGCAATCGGTCCACACAAGATATTTCCGTTCCCCGTGATTGTTACCTACTTGGCGATACCATATATCCATATGAACATCATATTGCAACAGCATATACTAAAAGGCAGCTACACAATCAAAATGCAAAAATCCGCGATCAACAGAAATGTTCAATGAAAAGATTCGTGCAAGAAGAGTAGAACATTCCATAAGACGAATGAAAATTTATAAAATAATAGGTTCTCTTTATAAACATGGTCGGAACGATATTGCACATATTGTAGAACTATGTGCAGCTCTTTCCCTACGGCGATACCTGCTTCATGATTTATGTACATCATAAATGAATTGCATCAACATCTTAAATTGTATAATACTTGCATTACTCTATTAAAAATGGTTGAATTTAAGTTTGCTTCTTTTGATACATTCATGTGAATTGATGAATTGAAGTACATAGTTATCAAATGCACCATGCTTATAATTTGATACTCCAGACGCGCGTTTCGTCTTCATAAGACACATCAGTGACGCCGCTCAGATTAAAATAGTAAGAAAGGCAAACAAGTATAAAGTTGAAGAGCATTGAGGACCCAAAATTCCAAAAAGTTGTACCAAATACGGCTAAAGTAATCTATGCCTGGATTAAGAAAATCCTTAGTATTTCGAATAATTCATACTTTTGAAGTAATACTCCATCTAGTTTATTCAAATTTCAAACAATACTATTGAGTTAAAGGGTTGAGTTAATTAACATTATAAACATTTATAATTTACCTCACTACTATTTTTGGTTTCGGTATCGGTTTCGGTATCTAAAATGAAACTCATGATGTGTTTATATGACTCACAGAAAGTTTATACACCATTTTAATCATCTACTGTCAACTTTTGACATGTTACTTGCCCTTGAATTAAGAAAAGCGTGGTAGTAATAACTTTAACGGTACCATTTTTTCTGGACCTAATGCGCATTTCGACAATAAACGTCTCTTCAGTGATGCTCGAAGCCAAAATATTTGAAAATCCAAAATTTATTAAACCAAAAAGGACAAAAAGTATAGTCGAAGCCTAGATATACACTTGCGTTCGTGATAAAGGAAAATCCAGAAAAGCGCTTTGGACACATGTAATGCATAAACTGCTTTTTTTCAGTTAATTTCAACAATTAATTTCTCTTCAATGATGCCCGAGGCCACAATGTTTGAAAATTCAAAATTAATATTAACGCTGATTAGCTGATACTTCCCCTCCAAATAAAAGGAAAATTAAAAAAAAAAAATTTCATTGGGATTCTGCGTTTGGAGAAAATTTTCTGATTTGGCCCCAATGAATCCCTTATCAAAGCACAACACTTCGAACCAGTGTCTTTTTCATGGATAGAAATATTCCTTTCAACCAAAGCAGGTTAGCAATGACAATGAGACATAATGTTTTTGTTGCTATGATAAGAGAATCAGTGGACGGCCAAATCAGAAAATCGCTCTGAAAACGGAATCCTTATAAGGATTTTAAAATTAAAGCAAAACCTGGACTATAATTTAACCAATTGTCTCATTTCTACTTTGACTGGTAGAAGATGCTGGTAATTTTACACACATGGTCTAGCGTTGGACCCATAATTAAAGAAAGAATGTAAATTAGAAATGAATTTCTGATAATTGAAAATCAATATACTACTGTTGTCTATTATCTTTCAGTCAAAGAAAAACACTGTGTTCATTTTGATAATACGTCACACGTTCACGCGGTAATGCTACCATGGCATAAATTAAGGTATCAAATAAAAACAGAGGAAACCGTAAATCATATATAGTGTCGATTTCAGTCTTTTTTTCCTGATAATTCTGTTTAAGCATTTTATTTGTGTAAGGAGCACATCCAAGTTAATGAAGTCTGTAAATGAGAACATACATGATCGTAACGCATTAGCTGTAATATGTAAACGCCATATGATTGAACAGAGGATATGTTTCTGCTGAGAAATTGAAAGCAGGTAATTGGAAAGTTAAAATTATCACGTGTGTCATAGATTTAGTTTGAAGTGGTCCATCTGTGTCAATATCGAGGAAAAGATCAAGATATGAATAGTACCTTATACTTTCTGTAGTATACTTAATGGTTATATGAAGGGTACTTACTCATTTTAATAAAAACAAATATCTGTAAGACATGAAATACATTTATTGAAAATAAAAATCTGAAAATAATTTTAAGGTTAAATAGGAAATATTTTTATGTTTAGTACAAAAGTTACCATTCATTACACAAAAAAAAAAACAATCAAACATTGACATTTCAAATGGAATATAATACATCAAAAGACACAATACAATCGTATACACTTTATTTTTAGTTATAACTGACATTTAAATTTGTACTTTTATCACCTTGGTTACATCGTAATGTAACATTAACGGTCAGTAATTTTTATAGATACCATGCACGATATTGTTCATTTATTCACACTATAGAGTAATTTCTTTTGGGGATGCATAATGTTACAAAATAGAATAAGAAGGCAAGAGCAGTAGGATTAGTAATTTATTTATTGTATAAATAAAGGCAACAAAAGTATACAGCTGTTAAATAGTAATAAATCGATTTAACTGAAACAAATCCGGGTCACAAACCAAAGCCAAGGGAAACACAACAACTATAAGAGGAATAAGATTAACAATAACTTTTATTTCAGCTGCGTATGTTTCTTTTTGTAAATTCAGTAAGTTGGTAAATTGTTCATAACGTTATCTACACAGAGCAAAAACTGTTTAGAATGGGCAAACAAAATAATGGTAAATGCCATTGCTGTAAAACAGAACACGAAACATTGTCAAATCTTTTTCACAGTATTAAAGTTGTTATTGGAACATATATTTGATGCTTTTAAAGTGGAATAATTCTTGGAAGTGTGGGTTATTGTGTGGCAGGACATCAACAATATATCTGACAGCGAAGATATTTTTTACTTTTTTTGTTTTTTAGAAGGTTCTTTATGAATTATGCTTGAAATGAGTACAAAAACAAGTCGGCCAGTATTGGTGCACCCATTAGAACACAGACTATCTGCTGAAATATCAATCCACCAAACTCAACAAATAAGTCATCGATCAAAGATTCCAGTTTTTTATGCTACTAACTTAAGCTTTCGAGTGCTAACAAAAAATGGTAGTGATAACCAATATACCTAAATAAGGAGACATTGAATATCATGTTCTACGTGTGACACTTTTTTTTTATCAAAGCAAAATTACCAGATATCCAGATATAAGGCGCATTAAAAAATCTCTCGTCATCAGCAATGAAAATATTAGTTAAAGTAAGAATAAATAAAAAAAAAAAAAAAAAAAAAACATTGATAGAAAATTCAGAGGTATATCGTTTAAAATGTCTAAAATATATTTGATCTATTAATAATGTGCAAAAAATAACTTTCAGTCTTTTGTCTACTGTTATATTTGGGAATGGGCTTGTGTAAACAACAACAATAAAGTCATCAATATATCACAAATTGCCTAAAAATAAATAATATTTATTATGCTAACATATAACTCAATATGGGCTGTATTTTTTGGTTCCTTTGATTTCGTTCTATCTATCAAAATTTTGCTATTTCATGACGAAAACCCTACCCAGTTTCCATTAATTCTATTTGAATGTTCTTTATATTAGTAAGTATTCCAATAATTTGTATTTATGATATTGACAATATAAATATCTAGAACATTTTGAATCAGAACATGAAGATATGTTTCAAGTATTTGGTACACTATTTATAATGTTATATCTATGAAACAGTATTATGAGAAACACTTTGCCTTTTAAAAAAAAGATGGACGATAATCAAAGGGACAATAAAAAATTATAAGTCGAAGAGATACCAACAATACCATGCCGAATAACGAAACACATAAAGCACCCGTCGTGTTGTTTATTGCAAGACGTACGAATTCCTTGATAAGTCTTATTCGATAAATGATGCCATCTAGTAAAAAAGGCCTGGTTTATGACTTCGAAAACTAAACATATCCGTGTCTTCTGTAAAACAGATATTCCATACAGGTCAACCAAATCATGAAGTTGTCCGTAATCCTTTCGAAAATAATGACTTAAAATTTTATCACAAGGAACACTTGGTTTAATAGCTTCCTTGTAAGCACAACCCTTTATCAAGGAAATTATGACAGGAAACATAAGCTCCGGATTATCGTATCAACTACGAGAAATATACTCCATATCCAGGCGCTGCAGGAATGTTGCTACATAGAAATGGCAAATTCACAATAGGGGAGCTAAAATTTCTCTTTTGTTATCACGTTTTTTTTTCAACCGACTTTTATTGTTAATTTCTAAATGAAAGTCCAGATATTGGTCATAATTAACTGTGTCTGTGGTTTCCTTGTTACAAGTTAAATCGGGTAGATGCGTTCAACATAGTAACCAAACTTTAAATTATTTAGTTATAGGACCTCAGCTATATAGGAGAACGTGAAATTAAAGGATAAAGCTAGCCTCTTTTAATTTTCCGGAGAACCTCCCGTATGCAGTCTGCCACATATGAATGAAGAAACAAGTTGAGAATAAGAGGGCACATTAAGTTCCTATAGAAATGCCGATTTTGTTTTGAAAAACACGTTCTGCAAATTTAACAAATATGTTGTCAATAATTACTGTGGCACTACATTCTTATACTGATTTTAAGGGATTTTTCTTAATGCATTATTCTAAAGAATGTATCAACCTGAACATTTTGTAAAAATCCAAGTATGATTATCATGTCACAACATAGAATAATTTGATAATTGAATTATGTAAATAAAAGCACATTGTAATTACTCTAAAATATAAGGTCATATGTGAGAGGCTAATCTATTAATAATTTGTGTCCAGCTGTTTATGTCTGACCGAAAGATAAACATTGTGTTGCAATCAACAGTAATTTATAAACAAAGAAAGGGCAAAAGAGTGAAACAAATAGAGGTTTAGATCTAAAGTAAAGAAAATAAAAGTGTTAAGTGAACTTTGAAAGAAGGGTTTGGTCTTCATATTGCCTTTGAATGAAAATATCGTTTATTGCACATTTATAAGTTTTCGTGTTCTAGTTAATTTCAACGAATATTTCTTTTTAAATATGAATGAGAATAATTTTTTTAGTGAGAATGATGTTAAATATTGTTTGCATGGTCACTTCTGTTATTCTATCATCTTAGACTATCTGAACTGTAGAGGAGGTTTGCATACCTCCTTTTACTACATTACATGCTTGTCAAATCCGCGACTTCAAGCTCACTCCAAATGTCAAATTAGTGTTATTTAGGACTGGATATTACGCACATAATACAACATAATGCAACATGTTCAGTCTAAGTGTATTCAAGACATAATAAACTTTTTTGTATTCCTTCGACTTAGCTAGCTTTGATATATGTGATAGAAGAGTACTTCAACAAAACCGTGTTCCACTTTTTAAATAATTGTTTTGAAGGAATTTATAGGTCTCCAAAGATGAAAGGTGAAATGAAGTTTGGCATCCAGCAGTTAATAGATATAAGAAGATGTGATATAAAACAATATATTTTCTAACTGGAGGCATATATAAAATATCTAAGACAAGGATTTGTAGTTTCTGTATGGTCAATTAGAACTTAAAAAAAAACAAATTTTTACTACCATTTGATCTGGATGTGTTTTGTCCAAATTGGTACAGCAAAAGTTTTGGCAGTTAATAATCTACATTTTTTAATTGATCAATGAAAAAAGAAGCCACTATTTCGGCTTTAGAATTAGTAAAAAATGAGAAAAGAAAACCATTGTGTAGTTTTGGAGAAATCAATCTTTAAAGTCTTTTGAATTGAGTAAGAGAAGCCAGACTGTAATGCTACCTTATAATAAAAAACTTATTTTATTTTAAATCTTGAACAGCACCAAAAGTTCGTTTAATTCAAACCTGTAAAAGATATTCATTGGGCACAATGACAATTGTTTTTAATGTCAAAATTGTAGATTTCTGAAATGACTCTCAGGTATGAGATATCAAATAATTATAAAATAAACAATGCATTGGATGTTTATATTGTTCCAAATGGTAAGCTTAAAGTTGTACCTTCGAAAAATTACGGATGTCAACAAAATTTAATTGATCATTATGTTATATCTGTGTCATGGATTACCACCAATATGTGCCACTTATCTCAGCCTCAATCCTGTTCCCTTTTCCTCCATTATGAAATCACCAAATGAGACATTTCACCGAATTATATACTTTAGTATTCTTATGATGAGTAGCACGACGGTGCCATTAGTGAAGCAGAGACTACTTACTCTTTTGGAGGTTTTTGATGATTGTTGTCGATTTTCATTTTGGCCATTGTGTTGTCCCATTGATTTCTTCTTCCTCTGTATGAATGTTTTTCCAGATTTTTCGATCAACGTTTTTTTTTTTACATTTCGTGTATAGGTTTATGGCATTTCCCATTAATATTTAACTTAGGAGATCTTTCCACTAGAAATCAGAAACTGGGATGTAGCCAACTTTTATGTCTGTAATTCCCGAAACTTATTGGCAAATACAATTTAGATATAGAAACAGTAAAAAAAATCAATTCAGGGTATTTCGTTTTTTTGGGGGTAACATAATATCAAAATGGTGTCCTTTTAGCGGATAATTCATTTGGGATGAGGGATGTTGAGAATTAAACTTTGATAATTTAATTTGTTTTTGAACTATCCATGTTTGTGTAGCAATATTTCCGCAGCGCCAGTCAGGTTCCTGTAATGATTTCATTGATAGAGATGATTGATGTTTACAATTAAGCTATTGAACCAAGGGTTCCAAATGGCAGGGTTGAATGGACGAGTGACATTAACCATAACATTTCATTTTTAATGCAACCACCTCATATACGGCTAAATCATATACTATTCGAAAGTAAATCATCTATACTATCTTTTTTACCAGGTGGTAAAATATTCGTACGGTGCAATTTCCGTCAAATCACGATGAAAGGTCAATGACGGACATTTCTAATTTAACAAGATGTCAGCATTTTTTTGCATATTCTGTCTTCTAAGTAATAATATTTTGTATTGGAGTATGTAAATCGTTTAGAACAGAGGTTAATAGTCACTTATCAAACGCCCTTTGAAATATAAATGACGGATTTTTAATCAATCGCCGTTTTCAAGAAATTCCAGTGAAAATGATAAAAATGAGTGAAAACCACCATTTTTGTCTGTGATTCAATTGTTAATCATCATAAAACCAAATAACATATTTCATTTAGTGTTAAGGAAGATTTTGACATCATCAAATTACTGCAATTACGCTTCTTGTTAATTAAACAGCCAATAATAACAACTCATTCAGATGGCCAAAATACCGCCATCTGCAAAATAGCTCTTTTACCTAATCCTTGTTAAATAAAATTGTATGTAGTCAATATTAGGTTGAAGAAACACAAATCTTAAAAATGCAAAAATGTTCAAAGGATATAATAGACGCAGTATTCATGCTTTTCATGGAAAGTTAGGGAGCGAATCTTTGATATTTCAATAAGTATTTTGAAAATATGTATGAGGAAGCCGGAGTGCCCGGAGAGGCATCCAAAAGAAATTTGTACATCATGATTTGATTGAATGCTTTTAAAAAAATGTCTTGTTTATCCTTTGCCCTTGAAAAGCCCTGTTTTAATTTTGAACATCCATACTTGGTCAAGTTTAACAATGCTTATGGTTTCGGAATTTACATTTACCAATGTTTTTTTCTTAATTTTGTGATGTTTTTATGTAATCCAAGAGAAATTTCACAATCCGTTATTGTGAGATGTCTGAATATGACTCATCTATATACTTTAACAAGTGAAACAATGCGGGCGTCAGATTTTAGTAAGATTTGCATACCCTTCCCTAACACCAGAGATGATCACCGGTTTTTTTAAGGGATTCATGTTGCTTAATCTGTATAGTGTAGTGCTTTGTTAACTGTTGTTTGTCTTTGCCTCGTTTTTCTAGTTTGTCATAGTGTTGTCTGCTTTTCGACTTTCTTATTCTTATTCTTATTAAAATACAAGTGTATGACATAGCTAAGTGATTCTGATGAATAATTTGATTATCTATTCTCAACCAGTTGTGTCAATTAGAAGTGTTTTCTAAAAACCTAAATATCTACTCCAAAAGCTTCAATCACAATCTTTACAATTTTGCATTAATATCAAAATCTTCGATTTTTGTAAACTCTATACTACTCTACCCCAATGCCTATATAAGATCGCCTACGCCTTTTCATTATACAGTGCTTTTTCTACAAAAATAGGAATCGTTGATACAAATTTCTTGTTTACGGTCATGGAAAATCTTACTTTGTGAAGAACCACACATATTTTAACAAAAAATACACCACAGATGATATCTTCATATTTCTGGACTTATTATCAAATCTTTTGGATTGATTTTACAACAAATAATATTTCAATGGTTTATAATTGTAAACCCTACCGGCTGACTTGTTTTTGTACACACAGGATAAAAATCATACAAACCCTTTTCATCAAGAAAAAACAAATTTCTTTAGTTTCACTTTCGAATATATTGGTAATGATTTATCACTCAATAACCCACATTTCAGTGATTTCTTTCATCCCGTATATATCAGAAAACTCAAGATAATAGGAACTACCAAAACTAGAAAGTCTGCATCATATCTTGATCTCTTTCTTGATATTGACAGAGATGGGCCACTTAAAACTACGATCTATGACAAACCTGTTGATATCAAATTTCCTATTGTGAACTTCCAATTTTTATGGATCAACATAACTTCTATCGTATGGCGTTAAGGTATATCAATAAATACGTTTCGCTCGTGTATGTTCTCATTTCATTAACTCAGTTGACTGGGTGTGCTCCTGACAAAATTAATTGCTTCATCAGAATTGTGATGAAAAACGATTTAAATCAACACTACATAAGTTTTACAGTCACCAAAAGAAATTGGCTGACTATATGCCTGTGTTCGACCTACTAGCGAGTCGGACATGTTGTTATGGTTTAAGTTCTATAGATACTAGAATAGTCGTTGGTGTGTACAGTTACTGATATTTATTTTATTTTATTCCCGATTGAGAAATTTTGGCTAAATGTGGATTTGCATGAACGGGGATGCATGCATAGAAGGAGATGTTGACCTTTTTCGATCTTTTCGGATTTAATGCGATTTTCTCAGTTTTAATCTTTTATTTGTATCACCTTAATGAATCCATTATACTCGAACATAGGTAACAGTATATTGCCATTCAATTTATAGATTGTATGTTAAAAAGGGTATTTTCCTAAATGTAATTGTTAATTGGATAAGTACATGTTATCTGGATGTTGATATGTAGATATAGAAAAATATCAGCCCGCAAGCCAGAATATGAAGCTAAATGTCGAGTGAGCGTAGCGAACGAGCCATTTAGCTTCATATTCTGTCGAGCGGGCTGATATTTTTCAATATCTATACAATCCACATTCAGATAACATTTTTATCATCTTTCAAAGCAATGTTTTTTTATCAAAATTTCCTTTTTCAATAATTTCGCGGAAATTGTTATTACCAGAGTGTCTCTGTTATTACTAGGCAACACACGTCATCAAAATATTAAACCGCGGATACACCTTGTGGCCAAAATACGCAGGGTAAAATATTCCCATTAACTATAGGAAGAAAAATGTTTCGTGTACATGATAATGCATATATGAGTATAATATTTGATGATGATACAAAAAAAAAAAAAAATATTAAAGATTATATTGAAAGATCGTAGTATTTCATATCACCAGAAGAAGAAAATTTCTACTCGCTGACTGCTGAACAACTTTTAAGCATACGCTTCATAAAAAAATTCCAGAAACGCATCAAAATGCTGTTTGTTTTCAAGACTAAAAGTACACATATATATTTAAGTAGTCGTAATTCGTAAAGGAGAAGTTAATTCGAGAAAGACTGATGTTGGTAAATTGTTCTTCTTGTATGTAAAAACCTCGACATCTCGCACCTTGTACCCGCCATTTGTACGTGAGAAGACAAGGAAGGTAGGTGTTATTTTTATATCGACTTACTACCCCACCAAATTGCATTGGGACAGTATTCTGGTTCGGGTTATGGGGTACCATTTCCTATAAGTGCTTTGCCAAATGTTATCATTGAGGAAAACAGATTTGGTTCAAACATATCAAAATTTTCCGTCAGGTATTTTCTTCTCTATTGAAAAATAACAGAACCAGATCAACTGGATTTTTTGAAATATTATACAAAATTGCTTCGCTGCATTCTGTTGGTCAATGTACATTGATATATCATTCTTTTGATGACTTGGAGTTAAAATGACAAGGTACATCATATTTATGATTCTTGAAAAAAATTATGCTTTCAGTGTATTCAACTAGGTAGCTCAGGGGTCAGAGCATCTCTTTATAAGAAGGTCTTAGGTTCAAATCCTAACTTAGTTACACTGAAACAGTAAATACTATAAATGGAATCTTAACATGTATTAATCATTTAATATTTTGACCTCTCCAGTCTATCTCATGTGAATTATCAATGTACATATACAGATATAGCCAATATATATGATCTACACCAGTTTTCACAACAAAAACATTAAATTGTGACTTTTTGTGGAATATTTCAGGATACAAATTCAATATGCAGTGAACATGATAATATGATAATAAATTGTTGTATGTGTGCTTTTTTTATGAAACAATTATTTTTTTTTGTTTTACAAGCATTTTATCAACATCTCGTTTCAGAATGTAAAGTAATTTTAGGAAAAAAGAAATGGTTCATTGCAAAATATGTACTTCAAGTGTAATTTATTTTATTAAAAGAATTTATTTGATGACTTATCACCATTACAATACAACGCAATATGTTGGGAGAATTTGTTGATAAGTCCTGCTCACTTGATAATGTCTCCTCACTTGCACGCGCTAACTGGATACGAGTTTTACAGATATGTTGAGGATGCTGATATAGCGGTAGGGAAGGATGATAATTCTGTATAACCGTATTGTCGTGTTTATAGTAGTTGTTGTTTGCAGTAATTTACTTAACACATTTGATGGAAAATACACCTTTACTCTGATACAAACATCGAAAATAAGACATGAAACAGAACATCAATACCAGCCTCAAATAACATACCACATGACAAGCGTTATTTTTAGAAAGGCCATTCTTTTAAGTAAAATGAAAACATTCAACATGAAAAAAAAAAAAAAAAAAAAAACAATAAGACAAGACACCAAGAACAAAAGCAAAAACTATTAAATATAGAAACAATTTATATTTCTGAAAACTAACTTGAAAACTTAGGCATCGGTCGTGGAGTAGGATTCAAGATAATTTGATACAATTTACCTGCAGAATAGTATCGTTACTGCTTTTGATGAACTCTCGAACATTTGATGTATTACTTGTTTTGAAAAAAGATATTTGATCTTTTATCATCTTCAAGACTTGTCGACCCACTACTTCAGCAATATTTAGGACACATTGTTCAGCATTTTCGAATCTTCGCTCGAATTCTGGTTGTGTGACTTTTTGACTAGAGCAATGAACAATATAATTCCTTTCTTTTTTAATTTCTTTAATCCATTTTGGATTACCGGACACGGTTCCAGGTGGACAACACATCTTTATTACGCTATACAAAAGTGTTATATCCATATCGTCCTCTCTAACTGATCGCTTTGCTGACACATTGCATAAGCAGTATTGTGTTATACGTTCTCCTTGTTTCTTTTCATGTTCTTGTATTTCTTGTCCGTCGATGAATTCGAATAATAAATTAAACTGAGTATCATTGAGATGACCTCGTTTTCGTGGTGATGCAATGCAATGATTCTTGCACTTGCAGCACGGAACAGTTGGATAGAACTCGTGGAACAAAATATGTTTATGATTGTCCAAGAACATGAAAAATTCTAAGGAATTTAAAATTTTCATTTCAAAGAAGAGATGCAATGTTTTTGTGGCAGGTCCAAGTAAAAATGTCAGCATTCTTGTGTAGTATTCCTTTTCTTTTTCATCAGTATCTGCCATTTTGTCAGCGTAATTTCTGCAAAGTAATTTTAGAATAAATGTATTGATACGTTCATAATAAAAAAATCCATTTTATTTACAATGGCTTTTGATTACGTGCATGTCCAAAGTCACAAGCCTGTCATGCAATAGTTATGAATGGTTGGTGCGTGTTATATTTGTCTTTTAACATTGTTTTAGGATAAATAAAGCCATTTTATTTCTTGTTTTACAATTTGGCATATTTGGGCCATTTAAGTTTGATATAACGTATCATTATCATGAATATCATTTCCTTGATAGTGAGTTGCTACCAACTATCATTACATTCCCCTCCCGTAAGGACCACATTAATCTGAAGAGAAATGACCAAACACATAAAACAGGGACCTAATGCCGTTGATGTAAGCAACTAAATGTCACAATACTGCCTTCAACAATGAGCAAAGTCCATACTGCATAGTAAGCTTTTAAAGACTCCGATATGACAAAATAGGAAACAATTCAAACACGAAAATCAACGGCCTGATTTATGCAAAAACAACAAACGAAAAATTATCATGACAGAAACAGCAACAAAAGACAAATACTGAACAACATACTCCTGGCTAAGGATATGTACATAATTAATGTTGCTGGTTTTCAACCTTCTCTGAGAAGAATATAAGAACAAGCTGTAAAATTCTGTTGGAATAGGATAACTTATCATATCGACACGACTTATAAAATTAAGTAACAAAAACTCACCATAGATACTAAACTTATAAATTTGTACGCCAGACACGCGTTTCGTCAATAAAAGACTCACCAGTGACTCTCGAATAAATTTAAAAGGCAAATGGATTACCACATTGAAGAGCATTGAGGATCCAAAATTCCGAAAGGTTTAGCAAAACACAGCTAAGGTAATTTATTACTGTGGTAGAAAATCCTAAGTACTTTGAATTCATGTCAACACAAAAGTGCTGACTACAAAAAGATAAAATCCACAAAGTAGCAATTTAAAAGTACTCGAAGTAACTGAAGGCTAATTACAAATAACAAATATATTATGTTTTTTCTAGGCTAAAATATCTGTCAGTACACATCCAACGGATTTAGTATAAAGACTTCATAAACAGCCAGAGAAAATAAGGACCTGATACAATGCTGAAAATATAAGTATCAACAGGATGCAGGATAATAAGTGTTCATAACTGAATAGCAATACGTATTAAGTTATCTTTTGATTTATTTAAAAAGAAAACCAATGCAAGTACCGATAAAGATATGTATTTAAAGATCTTACTACAGTGTTAGATTTATAATTAAAGTATCAATAACTTTTAGTTTCTAAATTTACAGGTTATGTAAACAATGAGAATGGGACATCACTTTTGTAATAAGGTATTGGATAATGAAATAAACACTTATAAACACTTTCCAGGTCCGAAAAGAATCGGAAGATACCAAAGAGATATTCAAACTCCTAATTTGATGACAAACTGACAACGCCATCGCAAAATACGAAAAACAACGAGCAGACAAACAGCAGTATACAAAACATTATATAGAAAACTAAAGACTAGGCAACAAACACCCCACCAAAAACATGATGTGATTTCATATGCTCCAAAAGTGTAAGAAGATCATCCTCCACATGTGGCACCCGTCGTGTTGCTCATGTAAGTACAAACTCTGTCATAAAACTCATTCGGTGATGTCAATATGAGGAAAAATGATCGGATAATGGTAACGACAATTGGAACACTATCTGTCGTCATCTTTGAAACAGATATTCCATAACAGTCAAACAACTCGTGATTGCGTCCGTTAATGTTTTTCGAAGGGGTGACTTCAACTGCAACACTTGAAAGCCTTGGTTGTGAATAGTTGTATGTATGATTTGCCTCTGCTGAATCGATTTACGAGATTAAAACATAGGTAAGCTAATTTCGCCTTATTTTCTACCCAACATCTTTATTTATTCATTCAAAAAACACCTACCAGAAACCATCAGATAACATTTATGGTACCAATTTTACTGCATCACATGCAAATTTTGAGGATTAAAGTCTCCTTAGTGATACACGAGTTCATAATATTTGAAAATATTAAATCTAAAGCAAAAGACCAGGTACGATAAGTATCAGAGAACGGCCCCTAATTTTCGTTCAAATTAAAGGTGACGTGCCATAAATTATAACACTATATTTTTAAAGTTTCAAACCTATATTTTTGTAAACTACAATAGTTTTGTCAACTTCGGCTGATTAAATTCATGTTTTGTTGCAGTAAACATCTCCAGATTAGCGAAAAGGGCAGAAAAAATGGCAGTTGACAAATGTGTTTTTCTGCATTTTGAAATATGAGCGTACCTACGGTCCACGGTCATATTTTTACCTGACATTCCTTGGATATAAATGTTGAAGCAGTTCAAATATCTTCGTGGGCCGTAGGTACGCTCATAGTTGAAAATTAAAAAAACATGTGAAAAAAAATCGTCGTAGTTTTCATTGAATCATCGAAATATTTAAACGAACTGCGGACCAGAGATGATTTCCGGTATCCACTTGATTTTCTTCGTACTATAATGTTAAGTTTCTTTATTACCTAAACTTTGCATCTACTATAAAAGAAACACAGTATTCCTGTATTTATAATGGCATTGTGAGATTTTAACAGACAGTGTCGAGTTTTGACACAAAATCAGAAGGGAACTGTGACAAACTTCTTCAGGAAAATTTGAGGAGTAATGAAACCAGAGTTATTTAATAATTGGTTCTTATTTGACTGAATTTCAATAATTAGAACACTATGACACACAATAATCGTGGATTGTCATGTCCAAGGATAAATACGTCTTTTTTTTAGCGTCTTCCGGTACGCAACTGCTGTATCGTAGTTAGTATATACGCTGCATTTAGATGAGAAGGTTTACGGTTCAAATCTCATTTTTCTTTTCTTTCTTATTATTTTTTAGATTTTTTCTGCTTTGTTTTTCATCTTCCTCACAAAGTAATCGAAGATTTCTGAAAACAATTGGTCCGCTTATATTTAGGGTTAGACACGTAGGTAAAGGGGGAAAGATCGTCTATAATTCCGTAATTGTTTTAAATTAAATTCTTGTAAGATTATATAAGATAAAAAAAAGTTAAGGTAGATTATGTGATATTATGATAGTGTGGAGCCTCGGTAAAAAGAGACCATAATTTTCTCTTCTTGCTTCCTTAATTTATCATGGAATGTGTTTATCATCACTTCTTTAGTGACTATTTATATTTCCTTATTTGATTTAACTTTAATAAGCGCCTAATGCAGAATTATTTGCATTTTTTCATTTTTAACAAACGTAATTGACTCTTTTTATGCAATAAACATAAAATTGACAAGTGAGTGTAGCAAATGGAACAAAAGAAAAATAATTTAAAAAGAGTGTTAGAGCTTTAACTGTTTTTTGTCTCGCCTTGACAGAGTCAAAAAGCAAGAAATAGGTATGCTATTTCCGGCGTCGGCGGCGTCAACAATGTTGAAGATTGTGGTTTTGTCATGTAAAGGAGAACCACTTAATAAATTTTTTTATTGTATAAGTATTGGCACACATCTCATTTCCATTGACATTATCTGGCCCCGCCCCCTCAGTCATGGTTTATTGACATTGAAATATTTGCATAGTTTACTTGTTAAAGTTTGTGTTTAGGCCAGTTGAAGAGGAACAACCTACTATAAGTGAATAACATGTGGTTAGCAGTTATATAAGCATTTGCAGTTCTCATTTCCATTGAGATGTTTTGTCTCCGCCCACTTAGTCATGGTCTATTGTCTTTTGAATTTTTGCATTATTTACATGCCAAAGTCTGTGATTAGGTCAGTTGAAGGGGACCAAGTGAATGCTATTTTGTTAGCAGTTGTATAAGCATTGGTAAATCTTATTTCCATGGAGAATTTTTGGCCCCGTCTCGTCAGCAATGTTCTATTGAATTGAAACTTTTGCATATTTGTGTTGTCTGGATCCCCTAATTTATCTATATATTTTGTGTAATTATATTCACGATTAGTTTATATTTTTCCGGAGTTTAATCTGGACTTCACTGTAAAACATTCTATTGTTACCGTAGCCTCGCATCCGTCTTTTGCAAATCAACCTTGCCACGTCACATCACTTGACAAAGGATTGTCGCAGGATGCATTCTTAATCACAATTTGTGGCTAACCACAGCGTGAGTAACATTTGAAATATTTTAGTTGATGCCTTCAAACTCTCCGTGATATAATTAACTGTGTAACAAAGTAAATTTAACTATTTTTATATTGGAAGTATTTTATTTCTACATTCTGGACTACGCCGTGTCGGAGCATTGAATTGCTACATCCCGGACTACGCAGCTACTTTAAACCGGATGAATAATTAACTTTAATAATATTATTAAACACATTGTAAAATTATACTTATTTTGTATTTTCAGTTATTTACCATTTTTGGATTGGTGATAGAATAAAAGTCAGCACCTGATTGTTTTATCTCTTAGTAAACCCAATCACCTGGTTTAAACTGACTGGTCGAGCCAGCACAATATTTGATGTGTTAAAGTTTGTGTTTAGGTCATTTAAAGGAGATCCACTAATGATAAGTTACTGATATTTAGTGTGCAGTTGTATAAGTATTAGAACATCTAAAATTATATACAAGCGAGACATGTCTGTGTCAACAGTTTTTCTTTATTAGTTTTCGTTTCAATATTGCAAGTGGAAAGTTCACGAGTAGAACACATTTTTGTACTTTTTTTATTTTCTTCATACGTCATCTTTAAAATATTAGGAGTTGTACCGATTAGGGAAGGGGTGGGGTTGGTGATAAATCTTTTATCTGTTATACTAGCCAGTCAACACTGAGGTTGTGAGTTCGAACCCCGCTCGTGCGGGTGCACTCGACTCCAATCTTAATTGACTAGGATTGTCAGTTTTCTATCGAAGGTCGGTGGTTTTCTCCGGGCACTCCGGCTTCCTCCACAAATTAAAACTGGCCGCCACGAAATTGCTCAAAAGCGGTGCTTAACAGTGGCGTTAAAACTCAAAAAATTAAAAATCAAATCTATCTGTTATAGAAAATCTACATTATTAAATTTTTAATCATCTCCAAAATGGTTTATATCCCCATCGATTGCCTTGATAAGATATTTATAGTTCACCATAGGTTTTGTTCCCTGGAGACATATTCATATTCCCACCACTACATCATATTAATTCTTAATTGCCTTAGTTAGACTTTCTATTCCAGAAGATCTGTTTGTGGTACAAGCCACGTATCTTTTATTTCATTTAAATGTTAAATATCTTGAAACCTGTTCAGACCCCCACCCCATTAGTAAATCCTTTTCCTTTTTAGTTGTCTTTATTTAAAAAAGTATGTTGTTGCTATAAAATATTGTGATGCTATGCTCGATATGGACTTTGTCAAAAAAATATAAGGATAAACTAGATCTTTATATGTATGTAACATAATATGTGAAACTAGATTATTAAAAAATTATTAATTTCATATTTCAGATAACATAAAGAACCAATTTTTGAATCGTTGCTAAGTACTTGTTATTAGCTAAGTTGTTGATAAGCATTAGGTGAACTAAAATTGAACTGAATTTTCATTTCTAACTACTAATTGTTCTTAAACAGACAATCTGCATTACATTTAATTTAATTTGTAGAATTATTTGACCAATTGATTTTTAGTTATCTTTGATTTAAACATTTTTCTTTGCTGTTGCTATGCTCAATACAGAATTTGTTTTAAAGAATATTGATGACTAAGATAGTGTATTAGAATGCAGCACCATATGTTGAAGCAAAATCTACAAATAATTGCATAAACTCAAATTTCAGAGGGAAAAAAATAACCCATTTTTGAACCATTGTTAGGCAAATTTCTGTTGCTAGATTGTTTTTAATCATATAGTAAGCTAAATCAAAGGGAATATTCATTTGTAACTTCAATTTCTTCTTAAACAAAAAATATTATTTAGAATTGTTCTAATTTGAACTGATAAAGCAATCAATATGTGATAAGTTTGATATATAATAAAACCGTTGCTAGGCGACCTTCCTTTCACCGGAGCGCAACAAAATAACTGCTTTTTCAAGTTACTATACTAAGACCATCAATGATATAAATATGTACATTTACTCCATATCCTTCCATTTTCTATAAACTTATTTGGAGAGGGGTCAAAAACGAACCTAATGATACCTTGTCCTTTTGGAAAGCGGATATATCCGAAAAGGACCAAAATGTATAAATAAACCCCGAAAAGGAATCAGAGCTATACATGAAGGAGATACTTTCCTTAATTAGAATATTTTTTTCTAAGATTAAAATTGGCAAATTTCACAATAATTGTATTTCATGCTATTACAAACTTACTCAGCTACTTAACTAGTGACATCCATGGGTACTACCAAGTTATATATTAGTTTAAAGGAATTATTGAATTGCCAACTTTTAAATTACATTGAAAGCAATATTCCTTCCGACGAAATTGTAAGAATTTTGTGAAGCATTGTATGAATAGTTAACATGAATGGTTTTGCGTTCTTCCCTAAATAAGAATGATTTTGGATGTTTACCATAAGGATACATACTGTTCTGTCTGAAAATGGACTGAAATCTAGTTTCTCAATTCTAAGTTCATCGAAAAGGCATATCGAAAGGAATAAATCTCCCTCAATCAAGGCTCGGAGACATTGTTCGGATTGTCTATACTTTTAGTCCTTTATGGTTTTATCAGCTCTTCGCGTTTGTAAAAGGTTTGGATTTTCAAATATTTCGGTCTCGAACATCAATGAAGAGACATTTATTGTCGAAATGCGCATCTGGTACGCTAAATTGGTACCGTCAATATTACTAATTAATGAAGTAGATAGTAATTAGTTAAATATATTTTGTACGTTATTTTTATTATATCACATGTGACTTTGAATTGATTTGTTTTACAAAGAATTTATGAAATGAAGATTAGTCAAATATTTAGCTGGTGTACAAATTTGTGTATCTACGCTCTGAGGTATGTATTGAGTAAGTCTGAATAAAAATAAACAACGTTTAGATATGTGAAATGTCGACTTCAAACTTTAAAACTCTCAAGTTTAAAAAAAAAAGTAGAACATAATTACATTTGTTTCTACAGTTTTTCATATAATATTTACCGAGATTATTTAGTAAAAAATACGAACTTTCGAAATATCGATTTTTATCGACAGTGTTTAATTATATTAAATTTGACAATAACACGGCAATTAAATTTCAAATACAAATAATAAAGTAGCAGATACCAAAAAGAAAAAAAAAGCTATCATTTTGCTAACTAAACTTTACAAGGAAAGTTTGTTTTATGATTTAAGAACTAACATTACAAGTGAAAAAAAACCCTGATCAATCGCCTTACTCTATTCACGAAGCCAAAAATTCCGCTTTCGTTTTGTATGTTCATACATTAACAGAAGAGCAATGTTCATTGAAGGTCAACTTTGATTGAAGAAGTTGGAGCCTTATTTCCTGAATAATATTTAATTTATGTACAGGGATTAGATGTTATAAATCATGTTAGTACCGAAGCACTGAATGCTGAGCTTGTGATACCCTCGGGGACGAATAATGCACCAGCTGCGATATCGACCAAGTGCTAGTAAATGAAAAAAAAAAAAACAACTTTAAAATGTCGTATATATATACGCCTGAAAAGTGCAAAAACGACACTAATATATATATAAAAAAAACCAGTAAATATAAGTATCAATAATTATTTCGGATAACAGATATCCTTCATCATTATGATGGTGTAAAATGAATCATATCAATCTATTCTGATTTTGTTCAAACAATCTTTAACGTAATACAAATTAAAAACCGAACCACGCTGGTATAATTCTAAAAATTTTATGCAGTCTCCGTTGTAAATACTAGTAGCAACTTGTATTTATGTGTTTATGCTGTGAAATTTTTTTAAACTAAAATACCAAACTCTAAGGCAAATTTAAAAAGGGGAAGTCCAAAATAACTGACTAAATCAAACGCCATCAATCAACGGAACAAGTGAAAGACAACTGCCATATTCCTTACTTTGTACAGGAATATGTTTGACAGTTGTTTGTAGTTTCGTTATATTGGCAAAATTGGTTGAGCAACACAAACCGACATAATAGGTTAATGTGAAAATAATCGGGATCCAGCAGCCAAAACTGTGTGATCATACATCACAGACATAAAGCACAACTGACTAAAAGTTCAAGCACACATACAAATTAATCTAACAAAGCCGCCAACAAAAAAAGTGTAAAAAGTAAAATAACAAAAATACTGAACTCCGAGGAAAATTCTAAACGGAAAGTTCCTAAGCAAATGGCAAAATCAAAAGCTCAAACACATCAAACGAATGGATAACAACTGTCATATTCCTGACTTGGTACAGGCATTTTCTTATGTACAAAATGGTGGATTAAACCTGGTGTTATAGCTAGCTAAACCTCTCACTTGTATGACAGTCGCATAAAATTCCATTACTAGTATATTGAGAACGATGTGTGAACAAAATAAACAGACATAATAGGTAAAATGTCAAAAATAGGGGTACAGCAGTCAACATTGTGTTATAATCTTTATCATTACAAAAACAAGTAAATATGTCAACAAAGACAAACAAAAAGGCATATAGACAAAGCACATTAGCAAAACGAAAGACAAGCATACAAACATTTACCATAGCACAACACAATGACGGGATGTACAAGTACCGAGCCACGTCAAATGAATCACTACAAAAAACAAGCAAATGTGTCAACAAAGACTAACAAAATGCATATAGATAAAGCACATTAGCAAAAACGAGTGACAAGAATACAAAATGTAATAAATAGTAAATTTTAAATTTGCCAAAGACGTCAATAAAAAAACAATGTTTTGTCGTTGATAGTACATACCGTATATAGTATGTACACATTCTCGATAAAGTAAAAATTTGTGATATTGACACCTACAGAGAACGTAAAATCTAAATTGTAAATAACTTTCATACTAGGATTATAAGTGTTTCTGGACTATTGTGTTTCTTTTTTTGGTCTTTTTTTCATGATATTCCATCCTATTTCTCATCAACTAATGGATTTTTATTGTCCCCTTTTTATTTTGATATTTTTAGAACACCTGAATTAACTTTGCAAGGTTATATCATAACTTAAAAGCGAGCCTTTAGTTTGAAAAAGAAGCAATAGATAAAAGAGAGACGAAAAATAAAAAAGGGACATTCAAACTCAAAAGTCGAAAATAAACTAAGAACGGCATGGCAAAAAGAGAAAAAAGACCAAAAGACAAACAACAGTATATAAAACACAACATAGAAAACTAAAGTCTGAGCAACTCGAACCCCACCAAAAACCGGGGGTTATCGCAAGTGCTCCGGAAGGGTAAGCAGATCCTGCTCCACTTGTGGCACCCAAAACAAACAAAAAACGATAAAATCACGAGTTTTTAACAGTGGAGTCCGCTCAAATACCTTGAATAGTGGTATTCAATATCTGATCTTTTTTGGAATTATCACCACTGCATTTAAAATGAATATTTAAAAAAATGGTATATCTATTGTAACGGTATTACCACTGTTAATTTTATTACACAGACTATTGCAAAAAGTACAAAGATTCTTAAATGGCAAGCAAAATCCAAAAGTAGAAGAAACCAGACAAAAACGTGGGAATCATAAAGATACAAACGGAAATACTAACAACATATCGTAAAACAAAATATTGAGATGGACAAATACAAATTCAAATAATAAGCGTATGTGAACTCGGTGTATTGGAAGTGTAAAAGGTTTCTTGTCTACTAGTGGCACCTATCGTGTTGCACATGACAAAAGTAGTAAGTCGCATTCAATTATAAATGTCATAGATGGGGAATAGATTCTGACTACGACAAGGGAATGTCTGTATTCCATAACTATCAATACTATGAAAAATAAAACAAAAACGGGCATAGAGTTAATTGATCTTTTGATAGAAATATGTTATTGTCGATAAAGATAAATCAAAAGTCTTAACACTGTGATGATTTTTGTTGCAAATCATGATGTAAGAAGTAGTTTTTTTCTGAAGCATACAACCCTTGAGAATAGTTTTAGTACAACCGAAAGAATGCCTCCAAGTTCATATTGTCGTCACCTTATTCATATGAGCAAGTAGGAAGGTAATAAATCTTCACGTGAAACTATATCCAACTTGGAATTGAAGAAAGGCGACTATGTTGAACGCATTTATCTCATCGAGCTTGAGATAAAGGATACAACATATATACGGTTAAGTCTGCCTGATATCTTGACTTACTGTGGTGAAGGCCTCACTGTGACTTTGAGATGAAGAACAGCAATCAAAGCGCTGTTCCTTTGCTTTTTGTTTTTTTTTTTTTTATTAAATTAAGAAATTAACAATGATGGTCAGTTGAAAACATTACTTTACGACAAAAGATATGATTTCAGCTTTCCAATTGTGAACTTTCCTTTTCTATATAGCAACATTTCAGCAGCGCCTGCATACGGAGTATATATCTCTCAGTTGATACGAAATTCCAGGGCTTGTATTTTCTATCATGATTTCTATGATTGAGGGTTGCTGCTCACAAGGAAGATATTAAACCAAGAATTCCAAGTGTTGAAGTTGAAATCATCCCTTCGTAAATTTTACGGACGCCATCACGAGTTTTTTACTTTTATGGAATATCTGTTTCGCAGATGACGACGAATATGTTCCAATTGTCGTAACACCACAATCCCATCCTCGTTTCCCCAAAAGTGACCTACCGAATTCGACTTATCACCGGGGTTGTACTTACATGAGTAACACGATGGTGCCACATATAGAGCAGTATCTGCTCACCCTTCCGCAGCACTTGAGTTCACCCTTTGTTTTTGGTGGGGTTCGTGTTGCATAGTCTTTAGTTTTCTGTGTTTTGTTTTGTGTACTGTTGTCTTTTGGTCTTTTTGGTTTTTTTGCCATGTCGTTGTCAGTTTATTTTCGACTCATAAGTTTGAATGTCCCTTTGGTACCGTTCAACTTTCTTTTAACGTTTTGTCACCTTCTATACATATGAGAACACTATCACTTTGCCGATATATGAAAAATCGTAAATGTAAGTAAAAGGATTATTTTTCGATTTGTTCGGACTTTCCGTGATGTATAGGAGTGAAACCGATGTAGAAATTGTTTGTAGAAATTCAACTTAAAAATCTAAAATTGCTATTAATTTAATGAACAATTACATACCCTATCTGTCTGTTATGGTTACTTGTGTCATGTGACTTGATAATGTATTGATATATTACATAGATAATAAGGGACGAAGTCCCCTATTACAATAGAAAAATCAATTAAAAAAAAAAAAAAAAGTCAGGAAAATTTCCCGAAATTTTCATTGTACTAATGAACTCAAAATCGTTAACTTTTTTTGTCACTTTTTAATTCCCGCATTTGCGCAGAAATCTACTAAGTAGTAGTACTTCCTTCTTCCGGTCTCGTTGTCATGAGACCATGAGTAGTCTAGTAAAATATAGGAACTCAAGGAACACAATACCAATTTCATTTTAATAATTCTTTGTCTTTAATATGAATAAACGTTACCTGATGATCACGTTTCTTTGTTTACATTGAACATGACGTCATAACTTAAATAACGTCACAAGTAAAATCCTAACAACAGAACCAAAATCGGAAACGTGACGGTATTTCCGTTTCTTTTTAACAGATTTAGAAGTTACAAAACAAATAATTCATACAAACTTCGTCCCCTTTCACAGGTAATGCCTGCCTCATATTATATTCACACATGTAATGGCCTTTGAATTATATTAACACGTTAAACCTTAAAGTCATATGAAACGAGGTTCGTTTAATTATAATGTTATGGAAATTATTGAACTAATGCATGCATATATACTAAACTAAGTCTTCTATGCATGCTTATTCTAAACATTTATTACGAATCTATAACGTATAACGACAAATACTAATTCGTTCATTGATTTTTGATCGCAAGCTAATTAACTTTCGAGTTTGTTGCAGAAGCTTACCGGATCGTGACATTGATAAACAATCAGCACAGAATCAGGGAGCACGTGATAAATAAGTGAATTGATATATCTTTTGTATACACCATCGGATAGCAAATGTATTGTCTAAGATGTTTCCTACAAGTAACACATTATTCAAACTCCTTTCTACGACAGGACTGTGATCATAAGTTGATAGATTTTAAAATTAGTAGGCATTGTAAATGCTGTACCACATTCAAAACATTTTATTTTATAAAATGTAATATTTTAAAACAACGCAAATGACAATAAAGGCTTGTAGTGAAACAGATGAACCGGTTTTTCAGAACTGCCAATTCAGTCATGAAATGACAAAAACATGAAAGCATTGTTAGTTTCTTGATAATTTTGATAACTTATATCGTACATGAACCTGCTGAAAAACTTAAACAGCTCTCCTGTATATATATATATATTTACAAGTCTGATAAAAGATATTTAAGTGACATAATATACGTATTGTATTCAAAAGACCCAGAGAACCACTCTGGCATAGATATTCTTAGCAATATATCTAAAGATATGTCGACAATATATATGATATTAACTTGAGATTAATACTGCATATGCAGCAGGAATGTTAACGCACAGAAAATTAAAATTTAACAATGGGAAAATTGAATCATCTCTTGTGGCGTAAAATTTACTTCTAAAACGACCCTCATTGTCTATTTCTTGATTTCACGCTAGATATCAAGAAGGTTCAGCTATATATGTGGTATCTTTTGTTTCAATTTCATTTGGATATATACAGTCAACTTAGTCACAAAACTAAATTATTCAGTAAAATAACCTAATCTAGGTCAATATCCTTAATGCGCCTCAAACTGACAAACGAGACGATTTTAATTTTGAAATTATCAATTTCCCCACATTAGTAGCAATATACCAACTTCACCTGCATATGGGATATACATTTCCCAACTTATTCGGTATTCGAGAGCTTGCAGCTCCTACTCAGACTTTGTAAAACGTCACCACTGTCTGAGCAGAAAGTTGATAAACCAGGGTATGTCAAAGAACGTCTCGTCCTTTTTCTAAAAAGTTCATTGGAAGGTACCAAGACCTTGTTGATAAATATTCCGTATCAACTTCTCAAATAATACACGATGGTATTGAAGTATAGATTCTGCGTACTGACGTTGTTTATCATCTTAATAACGTGTTATAGTATTCTTTTATTTGTCTTTATTAATATTACTTTTACTGTTAACTCTGTTTTTTAGATATCCATTTGATGTGACTCTATACTTATGCATCCCGTCATACTTTGAGCCACAATATTATTTTATTTATTAATATTACTTTTACTGTTAAGTCTGTTTTTTGTGATATACATTTTACGTGACTCTTTACTTATGTATCCCGTCATACTTTGAACGACAAAATTATTTTATGTCTACCTGTGCGAATTTCAAACGCGCGATGTTACGCCAGTACTTAAAACCTTCCATCCTTTATGGGTGGATTTTACATAGATAAATATAATCGTATAATAATAAAGCAAAATGAGGATGTTAAATTTTATGTATGCCTTTTGTGCTTCTTCGTTACATTTGTTTGTTTTAAAGTGATTAAGATAATAACACTGTTTACTGCTGTACCCTATTTTTGACATTTTTACCTATTGTGTCTGTTTGTTTTGTTCACGCACTGTTGTCAATATAATGGAATTTTATGCGACTGTCATACAAGTGAGAGGTTTAGCTAACTATAAAACCAGGTTCAATCCACCATTTTCTACATAAGAAAATGCCTGTACCTAGTCAGGAATAGGACAGTTGTTATCCATTCGTTTGATGTGTTTGAGCTTTTGATTTTGCCATTTGATTATGACTTATATCTAGAAATTGACTATGAGGGTCGGTTAAAACAAATCTTTACGACAAAGAGATGATTTCAGCTTCCCAATTGTGGATTTTCATTTTAAACCAAGAGTTCCAAATGGTGAAGTTGAAATCATCACTTTGTAAATTTTACGGACGCCACCGCGAGTTGGTTGACCGTTATTGAATATCCGTTTTACAGATGATATCGGATATGTTCCTTATGTCGTAACTACAATCCCGTTCACTTTTCACGAATGTGACCTACCGAATTAGACTATTTACCCTATTTGTGACATTTTTACCTATTGTTTTCGTTTGTTTTGTTCACACATCGTTGTCAATATAATAGAATTTGATGCGACTGTCATAAAATGAGAAGTTTAGCTAGCTTTAAAACCAGGTTCAATCCACCATTTTCTACATAAGAAAATGCCTGTACCAAGTCAGGAATATGACCGTTGTTATCCATTCGTTCGATGTGTTTGAGCTTTTGATTTTGCCATTTGATTAGGGACTTTCCTTTTGAATTTTCCTGTGAGTTCAGTATTTTTGTGATTTTACTTTTACTCCACCATAAATAGAAATAAAAACCTGTATGCTATGATCATGATGATATAGGAACATGATGCTTTTTTAGTGATTGATTGAGCTTAACAATTTGTTTTTTTTTGAAGAGCAGAAGACTGTACAATAATGATGTAAAACTCTGGAGTTATTTAATGTTTGTAAAGAACTGAATTTCAGAGAATTAAACTGTGTGAAAATAGGGACTTTTCACTTGCTGAAGCGGCATCACGTGGGGCCTTTTGGCTTTGCCCAATTTGTGAAAAATTTAATCGCACTTTGTACCTCGAAAATTTAAGCATATCTGTGAAAATTCAAATAGGGAGTCCATAAACTCTGATCAAAATCAAACGATATCAATCAACGGAACAAGTGACAACTGTCTTATTCCTGACTTGGTACAGGTATTTTCCGAAACCTAGTTTTACAGCTAGCTAAACCTCCTACTTCTATGACAAAAAAAAAACACGATATGTGTATCTACATTGGACAAAATTTTCTATGAAACAAAGTTTGATATGTTATAAATAAAATAAAATGTACATTAATTAACGTAACCCATCGGTCATGTAAATCTTATTCTATTTATTTGCCCAGTTTTGCATGCTGATAAAATAAGATGAAAAAATGTTTCTGTGAGTATTTGGTAGTCCTAGAAATATAAGGTTGTTTGTAATGATACCTATGTAATTTGGTTGATCCAGTTAATTATCTTTGTTTGAAGTTCAAAAGGAACATAAGAGCTATAATTGTTCAGGATATTCTTAGAAGTACATGTCTTGGGTGTATCTATTGGGTTTCAAAGTAAATAAGCAACGCTTAATCTTAATCAATTGAACAAGACTAGAATTAAAATTTAGTTGTTGATTAAATCAAGATGGTTTAACATCACTCCACTTCAATAAGAGCAAGAAGAAAACAATAAAGCAAATCGCCCTTACCAACAATAGTTGAAGTTATTATTAGTATTATAATTCTCTAAAATAAAGTTTCGACATTTAATTAAGAAAGTGCAGTTTGAAATCATTTATATCTTATGCTCTGCCTCGCTTTATATGTAACTTAAATTCGATTATGGAGGGGAGACAAAAACGTTTTTTAAACATTTCATATCATAAAAAGCAAGTTTGTTGTTTTATGCTTTAAAGGAGAAATTTTACAGTTAATATTTAGTAAACTTGGCAAAAGACGTCTTTTTTTAAATTGAACAAACATCTGGAAAGTAATTTGGTTGATTTTTTAAACTAAATTTTTCTTAGAATCAACATGACAGATTTGTGTCTTACTTAATTAGATAAAAACGAAACCTTCACCTTTTTCTTTTTATTTTGGAAGGTGTCCTACAGAGTTTCATGAAACATACATTTGACAGGAATAATTTATATCTGAGAAGAACGTACATTTTTCGATTCAACGGGGCACCAAATGCTCATTAAAAGCAATTATTAATGTTGCATTTAATTTCTTTTTTCTAAAAATAATGGGTTATATATAGTGCAGTAATGTGTTAGCGTATACTTTTAATGTTGAAATGACTAGAAGATTAGAATAGAAATAGTATTACTGTTCCTATACGTTTTGATTTTGTCCAATATGTGTAATATTTTTGTGTTATAAATTAAAACACTCTCTTCATTTTGTTCAATTCCTTGATATTCCTTTTAAAGCACTATATCTTTTAAAATCCTTTGATCTTGTAATAAATTGTTAATATAACGCATGAATATTTGAATCATGGCAAAAATATATCAACGTCTAAATATCTTTTAATAGTTTATGCTTATAGATGGTTAAAGGTGGTATGTGAATTTAAATAAAATGTACAATTTGAAATCCTTTCTAAAAGACAAGTTTTAATTTCTTTCAAATATATTTTTAAACTTTTAACAGTTGATAAACTAAAGACCACTTACACATATTCTACTATTTGTTTAACGTGCTACATTATAAATTTTCGTTGAATTCTACAAAATGTCAAAATTTCAATCTAACTCTATGACCATCGATAGGTAGCAAATTTGTCTTGAAATAAAAGATATTATTCAAAACTTCAAGATGACAGAAATGATGAACAGAATCTTCTTTTAAAAAATCGAAATATGCATATAAGAATAAAAGCAATAAGTCTTAAATATCAATTAAACAACGAGACAGAATATACCAAAGGGACAATTAACTAGAGGCTCAAAGGAGCCTGTGTCGCTCACCTGATATTTTTGTTTACAATTGATGCATGAAATAGTGCCACCATTATACTTTTGTTTAGTTTCAGAGATATAAGCCAAAAACTGCATTTTACCCTATGTTCTATTTTTTAGACATTTCAGAGCAATGTTGGTTGGCAGGTGAGGTCATCAGACACATTTTTTTAAAACTAGAAACTCTAATGATGATTGTGGCCAAGTTTGGTTAAATTTGTCTCAAATTTGTCTCAGTAGTTTCAGATGAGAAGATTTTTGTAAAAGATTACAAACATTTACAAAAAAATGTTAAATTTGACTTTAAAGTGCAATAACTCCTTATGGGGTCAATTGACAATTTTGGTCATGTTGACTTATTTGTAGATCTTACGTTTCGCATTCAGATTTGAAAACAGTAATATGTAAGACTTTTGTTTTTCGACAATTGAAGTAAGCCGGTGTTGGCAGCCAGTATAAAAAGGTTTACCCATATCGAGGTCTGGGCAGTGACCGTTCATTATTGTAGTTTTGACGGCCAATTTCAAAAAGAAATATTTATATTAGAATGTTTTTGAAGCTTAATTTGCTCAAAACTCACTGTACTGGACCAGTTACCGTCACCTGGCATTTTTATGCAATAACGTACGCATTGCGTTTAAACAGCATACTGTCATTGTCTTCATATAAATAATCTTATTCCATTTTTAAAAACGTGGTTATGATTGATCCAATCAAGACTTGGAAATCTCGTTTTTATTTTTTGTTCTTTTATCACGTCGTGAGGAGATACGCGTGCGGTAACATGCCGTCTTCCCTTTATGGCGCCCTCGATTTTAGAAAACTGACGTTTTCAGATATAGTTGTGTTTACTTTGGACAAAACATTTCCTTCTAAGGAAAAAAAAGTTTGTTAATTTTAAAATCAATTTCTTTGATCCCCTGCAATGCAGTGTCACTGTGACTTTGAGATGAAGGACAAACCCCATATCCTTTGTTTTCTATTAACTTGTTGATTTCAGGTGACATAAATTCGAGATCAGCACAGATTCATCGAAAATCCGAGAGATTCGGAAGTTATGGTCAAAATGACAATATTGTTGGTTTATTTGACATCTATATTTGTCGCAAAACAGCAAAATATGACAATATTTTTCCAATTAATAATGAATTATTATTATGTCACTTTGAATGAATTTACGTGATTTTCTTGTTAGCTTTCCCTTTTTCCTGTTACTTCTATTTCTCTTGTGAAGATTTTGTAGGGGTTGTGTGTCTTTCTTTCCTATCCCTTCACTGTTAAATCAGAAATCAAACTAGTGAAACGAGTCATTTTTTTCTTCTTCTGAGGAGAATAACTCTTTAAACGTTAGCACATAACAGAAATCGCATAATAGCTTCCTGTGTTAATGTAGCAAATATGTTTTAACCTTGCTTCCAAAGTATCCGCCGTATTTTTTTTATGATTGAAGTAAAATTTAATTGTCATCCTGTTTGTAGCTTTCACGTTACAGTGCTGGTTTTTATTTCGAGTTTTACTTTTACGACACTATAACTAGATACGCAAAGAGAGAGATTTGTGTGCATGTAAAACTGGTTTAACCCCATTACGTGTGGAATGTATGACAGAAAATCACAGAAATACATTATTTTCATAAACCTATTTCTAAATAATTTTAAACAATTTTAAATCAAACGGTCATTTTTCTATTTGCCATAAAAAAAAAAAAAAAAAAACAATTATTTTCATTTCTTATTTTAAACAGATCGATTGTTTTTCAAAGTCGGTGCCTGTCAGCATTTATAAAATCTAACACCGTGTTTGCCAGAAAGAAAGCTACATAGAACAGGAAAACAACAATGTCTTAGAAATACTTCCAGGCCCTATTTTCTAATTTCTGTTGTAATGTGGTGTAATGCAAAAAGGTAACTCCTGAATACTGATTTGTACCCTTAAGCATTTGTGGTTAATGACAAATCTATGGTAGTCTCTTTTCTTTACTCGAAAGTATTCGACTAAATCATGTTTTATTGATGAAAATTGCTCATTGCTGACGAATGTTAAACATTGATTCCTAGATTTTCAATTGTTTAGTTGTTAGGTTACTGTCTGATCTCGCAAACCTGGCATTTTATGGTCATTATTTTTGCATCCAATTGCACCAATGTATTAAAAGATATAAACGCCACACGTACGAGAGTCGTTATTTTACATAAACTATTAGTATTTTTTCTATAACACAATACGAAACCACTTCTCGCAATTCGCTTTGGGGTTATTGTGCTTGTCTTTGACAAAATATGGCCTTGTCTCAAAAACAAAAGTATAACATAATATAGAGTAATATATAAAACTGGACTAGAGTGAAGAGTTGGGAGTAGAATTCCAAATTTTAATTGAATGTTCTAAATCTTAGTGTATTTCTGATATGATTGTACAGACTCAAAAATTTCTTTGTTTTGCTGAAATGAAAGGTCACCGTCGCCAGCCAATAAAAGCAAAATGAATATTAGTAGATCTTTCTAATTTTGAAAACAATATTTCTCTTGTTTCGTTGATAAAAGGGCACTTAAAAAATAGTGAATACTATCCTCATCAGGATGACCACAGCTGCATGCGGGATTGGGTTTAATATTAATAAGGTTTAAATCTGCATTTGAATAACTGCACCATATTTCTCAACTGTGTATCAATGATATTAAGATTTCTATCACCACAACTAAAATAGGAAGTGCGTACTGTGAATAAATACTCAGTTAACTATTATTTACAGCAAGTTATCACGTATAATACCACGTTAACAATTAGGGTGACAGTGTTTGATAGTCTGAGGGAGACAGCATCAAGGATTTAATAAGGCAAATTAAGCTTTTGTTGTACTCAATCTTACTAAAGTTTTCTTTATTATATTTAATAGATATATATCCGAGATTCGATAATGTAGTTTTTCTTTTTCATATCACACCTGATCATCAATGATGGGATAATGTCTACTGAGAGATTTTAAAAAGAGACTGGATAACGTAGAAATGACCAATCAAAGGTCACTGTACGGCCTTCAACAATGAGCAAAATTCATACAGCATAGTAAGATATTAAAGGCTCCGAAATGACAAATGTAAAATACACTCAACACTGTTCAAACATCACCGCACGTCAAACTTTGAACAGCAGAAAAACCTGATTGGACATTCGTGACAATTTGGCACGCCCTCATGAATTGGCGTACGTCCTATTATTATTAGTTATTATTTTCCTGTCTATTCTGTCATTTATTGCATTTGATTTGTAATTTGTCCTCATGTAACACATATTTGTGTTTGAGTGTAAATAAAGAATTGAAAATGTATTTTGCGTCAAACGTGCAATGAAGCCACGGATCGTCGTAATCTTCAAAAATAGTTCTGAAACGGATGATAAAATGTGGAATGTCTGAATAGAAATATAACAATTATGTCCACTGCGCGATTATAAAACGGGCTATATTTGGACATTTTGAGATACTATAAGTACTTGTTTTCTGTGATAGAATTTCAGAGGTCAATACGACTTTTAATCAGTTGGATTTTCAATTTTAATTAAAAAAATGTGTTTGGTTTCTTCTTTTCTTCAAATTCAAATCATGATTCTTTAGTTTGAACATATTTTATTGTTCAAAAATGACAAATGGATTAGACACAAGTTTTTCAACTTAGTGACGTCTTCTCCAATACATACATAAATATACAATTTAGCATGAAGATATAAAAATAAATTACATATAAATTTTAAGAATCGAATCAATGGATATTTTCCACTTAATATAACTAATCGAGTGCGCCTATTTTCAGAAGAAATAAATACAAACACACCGAGCTGTGTAAAATAAAATATGTTAGTGTACATGACAAGTCATGTGTGTGAATTTGTTTAAATGTAAATTATACACTCATAGTTTATGATGTGATACATATTAAGTCGCTTTTCTAGTTACGGATTAATAGGAAAACGGAATAAATCTACACGTAATTGTAAGTATCAATTTTGTTTTTAATTAAGGTTCATGTGGACCCTTTGGCTAAAATGGCTGCATTTTCACCTCAAACTTTACTCTGAGTACAGACAAACCTGTGTATATGGAAAGTTTTAAGGCATAGCATGCCCTAGATAAATAAAATTCAAATATATTTTATGTTTAAGAAAATTAAAAACTTAACAAGATTTTACAGTGCACTTTTTTTCATTCCTCCAGAAGGTGCCAAAATAAACTAAGTTGTGAAAGAGGTTTGAGAACTTCCCACAGGTAATAACTGAGTGAACTGTATTGATTGACATGGACAATAGATGGACAATAGATACCTGACAATAATTGGTGATTTAAACTGTACCTGAGTGGACCATATCAAGTGAAATTCAACTGTTTGTTAATTTTATCATCTTCTGCAGGGACGAAAAAGTGCACTGCAAAATCCAGTTAAATTTTAAATTTTCTAAAACATACAATGCATTTGAATTTTATTTATCTAGGGCATGCTATGCTTTAAAACTTTTCAGATGCAGGTTTGTCTGTACTCAGAGTAAATTTTGGGGTGAAAACGCAGCCATTTTAGCCAAAGGGTCTACATGAACCTTAAAATCATTGAAACGTTTTAGAATACAATAGTCAATCATAAAGATCATTCGATTATTGTATCCTTAAGAGCATAAATTGATCATGTTCTAGTAAGATCTGTTACAGAATAAGGTTGTCAAAGTTGAGAAAAACGCTTTGTACTTTTATATACTTTGTGGACAAATAGAAAACACTATCATTTTCGTCAGAACTCACCAGAGAGCAATACATAAACTGTAATATTGACAGCAAAAACATTGATTTCATTTATCATTATAAGCCTTTGTGAAGAAAAATTGTTACAATATAATAAATAAATAATGATTCTTCGATATTTCCATTGTCTTCTGAAAATAAGTTGAATAATTCAAAATTTGTATACCAAACATTTAAAATTTTACTCTGCGTTTATAAATAGCATTGAAAGTACAACATCTTGTAAACGATAAACATCGATAGAGGTAAATGAGCCACTCTTTCTCATGTTGAGATGGAATATGTTCGTTATTTGATTTAACGAGTTTAACAATCGAAACCCCTGAAATATCGTCTTATGACAAGCACGAAAAATGGCGAAACTGAACTCCAACAGCGGACAATGATTTCTAATTTTACAATATTCTTTCAATGGATTTTTAAATGCAATGTAGAACTTATCAATTAAGACATTTCTTATCCCTTTGAAATATGAAGTCACATGCACGAAGAAGTTTGTCTGACGTATGAAAAGTGAAAAAAGGCATGACAGGAGTTTAGAGAAAAAAGGCAGTATGGGCATTTTGCAAAAAGAAAAGGCATGATGACTTCATGTAAAACAAGTCAGAATAAATTAATAACTAAGAAAGGCAGGACAGAATAGAGTGTAAAATTAAAAAAGCAGGACTACATTTACATTGAGATTACATTTAAGAAAATGCAGGACAACATTTTCATCCTAGCCACCCCCCAAACTCCATAAAAATTTAATGGTATCTCCTAGTGTTGATCTCAACAACGAGCTTTGTAACCGCAGAGATAAAAGTCAATTGTGAGTTGGTGTGACTCTATCCACCACCAACACATAACCACAAGCTGAGTGAGGAGACTTTCTTGCTATAAGACGGCTAGAACTATTTCGACCTTGTCGTCTTATTTTTAAAATTACGTCATAGATTATCTGATCACTACAACGTTTTTACAAAATATTCGTTCCCGTGAAAACTAAGATTTGTTTAACTTTCAAATTTCATCGAGGTCTCTTCTCAGGATATTACGGCTATCTGTATGTTGGCTTTAAAGTCGACAAGATAACAGGTTAATGTATTTAAGTGAATTTAAGATTTGTTGCAATTCTAAAGTACAATGGTTAAATCAATCTTATCTTTGATGTGCCACATGGGCATCCCTATAAAATAAGACAGTCAATGCGTGACCCATGGCATTAGATATATTTTTGCATGTTATTGGATATTTTCTATCATAATCCAGGCCAGCTAATAACTAGTGTGAAGCTAGCACTAATAACCTATATTATTTACGTGTCTGAAATTTTGAAAATGAAACTAAACTATATAGAACAGACCTTTACGAACGTCGGGTTGGGACTTTATTATTTGTGTGAACTTGGGATTTACACGTATTAAACTCTTCACTTTTCGATTCGAGGAAAAATATTTAGCAAACATTGTTGATGAACACGAATAAAGAAATAATTCTGTATCATAAATTTAATTTGTTAATATTTGCAACTCTTGAAAAATTTCAAAACGAGCTGATTTTTTTTTATTTCTTCAAGTTGAATAACTTAAAAATGGGGATATACACGACTTCCCAAATTTAATCTAAAATTCAACTACATTACTCAACACTTTGAATATTGAAACAATACGAGATATAAATATGTTCTTTTTTATCAAATTCTGAATACTGGGAGCTATCTGAAGTCTGTTCATAGGATCTCAGTTTTAATATAGGCGTGGCAATCCATCACTTTTATCCAATCAACTGTCCTTAATAATAAAGATTGGCGTGCAATTGTGTCTGTGTCAGGTTAGATAAATATATTCATATTTCTGGACGTACATATGTCGGGGTTTAGGCTATTTCATTCGATAGTAGTAGATGAAAAAAAAGGATTTTCTGTTATTCTATCTATACCTGAAAAAGTGGCATTAAATCGTAGAGGCAGTCCCACTTTATGTGAAGAATAGAACATTTTGGATTTTCTTCTGTTCACTACCAAATGTCAGCCTGTACCACTGAAAATATATAACTTCCGAACTAGCAAACACGGGCAACCCAGTTACTAATATTCCTGCTTCCAACTAAACGTCGTGTTCTAGATTGTCGGAATCTTGTTGAGTACAACCATCCAATGACTCACGTGCATTTTACATAATTGGTGTTAAGTTTATGCGAATAAGATAATTCCTAGTCAATACATATTTCATTTTTATGCCCCACCTACGATAGTAGAGGGGCATTATGTTTTCTGGTCTGTGCGTCCGTCTGTTCGTTCGTTCGTTCGTCCGTCTGTGCGTCCGTCTGTTCGTTCGTTCGTCCGTCCGTCTGTGCGTCCGTCTGTCCCGTTTCAGGTTAAAGTTTTTGGTCAAGGTAATTTTGATGAAGCTGAAGTCAAATCAACTTCAAACTTGGTACGCTTGTTGCTTATGATATGATCTTTCTAATTTTAAAGCCAAATTAGACTTTTGACCCCAATTTCACGGTCCACTGAACATAGCCTTACATCAACTGTCAAGATGAAGAACAGAATAAAAGCCCTGTTCATTGATAATTTTCTATGTTTCTATGTATTGTGTGCGATTTTGTCCCATGTACATTTACTCCATATCCTTTCATTTTCTATAGAAAATGAAAGTGGAGTTCAGGTTAAAGTTGTTGGTCAAGGTAGTTTTGATGAAGCTGAAGTCCAATCAACTTGAAACTTAGTACACTTGTTGCTTATGATATAATCTTTCTAATTTGAAAGCCAAATTAGACTTTTGACCCCAATTTCACGGTCCAATGAACATAGAAAATGAAAGTGGGAGTTTTAGGTTAAAGTTTTTGGTCAAGGTTGTTTTGATGAAGTTGAAGTCCAATCAACTTGAAACTTAGTACACATGTTCCCTATGGTATGATCTTTCTAATTTAAATGCAAAATTAGATTTTTACCCAATTTCATGGTCCATTGAACATGGAAAATGATAGTGCGAGTGGGGCATCCTTGTACTTTGGACACATTCTTGTTTTAGAAATTTAATCTTGTGCTTGCACACTTTAAAACGTTTTCTATATTGTATAGAATTTACCATTGGAATCAAAAGTAATACCTAAGTGTTTATGACAGGAGACAATTCTACTACTTGATTTTGAAGTTCCATTTTAATTTCATCTGGAGAATTATTACAGGAGAATAGCATAGTAATTGTCTTGTTAGGATTAAAATCAATAAACCAATCCTGAAACCATGCTGAAATTTGTTCTAAATCGCTATTTAAGACATCCTCTATTGTGTAAGGACTATTTCTTGAATAAGGATGTTTCATCAGCACAATCGAGTTAGACTTATCAAATTACCAGCTATGTCATATACATGAATAAGGGAATAGTAGGAACCTAATGAAGAGCCTTGTGGAACTCCTGCATTAGTATTCTCAAAAGGCGAATATGAACTTGAAACAAAACGCTTTTTGCAACTAATTAAGTGATTAAATACATTTTTAAATACAATTGTTTTCAAATACTTTGCCCACTGCTGATAATAATGAGATTGGTTTATAATTGGAAATCCGGTTTTGAAAATAAATATATGCTCAAACTGAAAGTCAACTCATTTTAAAGAAGTTTTGAAAATAAAATGGTTAATGCATTTTTTTTTTTTTTTTACACAAGCACAAATAAATTTACATACATTATCAGATCAAAATATCTTTAATACCCCAGTCCAGAGATACCGTGTATATTCGACTGAATATACCATATCGATAATTTTACATTCGTACTTGTGACGTAACAAGATCTGTGTCCAGGTAAAAGATCCAGCAGGTGGTGTATATTCTAAAGTGTTTATCGCCTTCCATTTTACATCTGACGATGACATTTAGCTTTAGGGCCATTTTGTTTTCGCAAAGAAAACTAGAATTAAAAAAATTATATATATAATATTCTGTTGAAAATCTTTTAAAGGTAAACTGATAAGCATAACGTCTTCGCAATTTCTTGTTCAGATCCAGGGACACAGATGTCAGAATGAATAAGAAAACACTAAATTCTTAAACAATATATTGTAAATGGACACCAAGCACATTTTGATAGACAAGTGTACTGATAGATTTTCTTGTGTATTTTCTATGTTCTGGAAACTTCAACATCCCATCAACAATATTTAAATTAAAGTCCTAAGTTTTATAGATTAAATATATTTTTTAAATATCATTTGCAAGGCTGCATGCACATTGCACCTATTGTTTTCATATATTTCTTTCCGTCATGCATAAGTTTACTTTGACTTATATATATAATTTTTTTCAGATATCGATTTATAAACTTTATGCTTAAAATAATTAACCCACACAGAGCGATAGCACAGACAGAAAAATTCTCTGAAAGAGGACTGTTTGCAAATCATTTTGAAAGAAAAACTGAATTATTTTGATATCCTAATGATAATGTTTCTTTTGACAGCACTATATTTTATTGATTATTCAATATATGTATATGAGTATCCGCAAGGATTTGTATAGTTAGACTATACAACTTGGTATCCAACATTTATATACATGTACGCATAATAAAAATCCTTGGATATATTTTAGTTGATTGATTGTAAGTTGTTTAACCAGTGTAAACTATTTCAAACATTTCTATGAAGAAAAGAGTTTCTCATTCCTAGAAGATTTAAGGATTTTTGTGCACAATGTCATTTAGTATTAACTCCGTGTTTCAGTAAAAAACAATATTGTTTTTCTTCATGTTTAAAAAAAATTGATTTGTTTTGTGCTCAATAGAATTTACTACGACCAATTAAATAGTATTTTCAGTGAGGTTTATATTTAGGTGTGTGCCAAATAGGGAAACAATAAACTGGTAAGTTGGTGACCATTTAGACTTCGTTTAGATGAAACACGTCTTCAAAATTAATAGTTTAAAATTTTGGGGAGTTAAAAATTGTAAAGTGAAACTTTTTCTTTTATTGTTAACTTTGCACTAAAATGTATATTCAAACCTATTCTATTACTTTCCTCTGAGCAAAGTCTTAAGGGAAATATATATTGAATAACTCTATCAAATATGGTTTGTTTTAAACCGAATTAAACGTACATCAACCGGAACTGAAACTGTAGGAGATCATAGTAGGTTTAACGACAACGAGACAGCAATCAAACAACAAAAAAACACATAAGGATAGCTAGTGGGCAACATATATAGCGTTCACCAATAGAAAGGTGTATACACAACATCCCTAATTTCTTTATCATTGTGAATAAATTTTTCCCGGAAAATAGAATACATGAACTACATGTCTTTAATTTAACAGAACAAATAATAAAAGATGTAAAATAATAAGCCAATAATTCTTAAAAGAACAGTTACAAGTCTACTGAGTAATTTAAAAGTACAATAAAATTTGATTACTCAATTACAAGTAAACATTATATGTACACATTTTTGTACTTTAGTTGCGATCCTGTAGATGGAACCTGTAAATGTGAAAGAGATGATGTCGAATGTATCAAGGAAGGTAAATGTTATGAATACTTCAGCTTTGTCGAATGATATTAGTTTAGTAGGTACACTTCTGTATCTATTTCTAAAACATGCAGTTTTTAAATCTTTATCAAATATAACTTCAGATATAAAGAAAGAACACTTATGAAAGAATAAATCCATTGGCCGGGCTTTAATAAACAACTGGACTTTACTTTTTTTTTAAATTTTGAATATCGAGTCCGAATGAAACAAAACATAATATATTGTGTCATATGGTTTGCTACCATATATTTGTAAAATCCATCCATAGGGTATAGGTAATATATTAACCGCATTTAGGTTAAAAATCTCTTAAATATGTCAAACTGAGTACCTGGTTGGCAATAAACTGGCATGTCTATTCTGAATTGTTATGTGATAGTTCAGCTTGTAAAGTTCATAAGAAGACATGTTAAATGTTGCATCTAAAGTTTGTGTTACAGGTTGATTGTCCTGTTGAACTTTTTGTTTGTGAATTTCATATCCTTTTTGCAGTATTTCAATCAATGAGTTTTGTCACTCTTTGTAACAAAACTGATTCACTTGATAATTTCTCCATTTTCGTTGCTATATAATCGGACTGATTAAATGGTGATGAAATAGGAAAATCAATTGCAGACATTGATGTGATATACAGATGAGATCAGATTGTTTCATAAACTTTTTAATGTTGTTCTAGAATTGAAAATATTACGAACCTCTCTAATGACTTATTCTTAAATAATCTGACGTTTTATTAATTTTTTACATTCTATTCTCCGGTATAACCATAATTTTATACGTATCTTCGACATTGTCGAATTTGTTTTTCGTTTCATGGAAGATCCATCGTTTACTTGTTCCTTCCGCTTAAGACCACTTCCAGTCTGCAATTGACGATGTCGTTTGTGTAAATATAGCCTTTTCGGTTCGAAAAAGTTTGATAGCATATGTTGCAATGATGAAAATTGACTGTCGTGTTCCTTTCTATGGATGTCTAAGTTATCTGCTCTGTAAAAAAGTCACATAACAGACATCGCAAGAAATATCAAAGACTCCGTTTTGAAAAAAACCAATTTTCATTGTATTCATTCGTACTTTGGGACATCGTTCTTGGATGACAATTCATCTTGAAATGACGATTTTCTGTAAAAGATTAAGACAAAACTGAGAAAATCGTACGAATTCCAAAAGGAGCAACATCTGGTGCATCGACATGTAAGCTTCGATTTTATGCATCCATATAGAATAGATTAATGAGCATAAGTATAAAAACAGATTTCTTTCGTAAAGCAGTCATTTAAAAATTTCGTTTCAAAGTTAAATAATTGTTTTCCTGTCCTTGTTGTTAATGTTATTCTACAGAAAAGACCATATGCAAAGTAATAACTATAATAGACATAGAAATAATACACCTTGCCTTGATCAGAAGGAGCATTCAAATACATACACATCTGTACAATTTTATTCCATCACAATCACATGAAGGGAAAACGGTGCTATTTATTCTGCCATAGGCGAAAATACATTTTCTATATTTACCACTTTTATAATAAAACCTGGACAAAACAGTTATGTGTGGTGTTAGTACTTTATTATTCTGTTTTTAAAATTGATGCCAAATAGTATCATGACCAACTTCCAACGGAGCTTGTTTATGTTATCCATGCACACCGTCAATTTACACCAAATTTATGAAATTTTGGAAGTCTTTTCGAATAATTCTCTAGAAAATATTTCAATGGGTTTCAAAATTTATATTGTAAATATACACACTGCAGTTATTCATAGATAAATAAAAGATATATTGTACCCTTACATCCAATCACAGCGCTCCTAAGTTGACTTCCTTCGCCTGCCTTAGGTACACAAATGGCCAACCTAATGCTGGGAAAATGGAATAGTACTATTTTCCTATAATAATCATTTTAGGTCACCCTTTACTATGATGATTTCTGGTTTAACAGGTTCGGAAAAACGTTCTTGATAAAACATGTTTTGAAAAATGCAACGACTTTATAGAACCATCACCAGTGTATGGTTTTATTAACGATGGCAATTTATTCAAACATTTAAAATTATTTAAAACCATTATTATTGCCTGAGATATTTAATGAAAATTCTCTGGAAAAGGACTGTTTGCAAATCATTTTGAAAGAAAAACTGAATTATTTTGATATCCTAATGATAATGTTTTTTTGACAGCACTATATTTTATTGATTATTCAATATATGTATGGTATCCGCAAGGATTTGTATATTAGACTATACAAATCCTTGGTATCCAACATTTATATACATGTACATGCATAATAAAAATCCCTTGGATATATTTTAGTTGATTGATTGTAAGTTGTTTAATGTCCAGTGTAAACTATTTCAAACATTTCTATGAAGAAAAGAGTTTCTCATTCCTAGGAAGATTTAAGGATTTTTTGACAATGTCATTTAAAGTATTAACTCCGTGTTTCAAGTAAAAAAAAACAATATTGTTTCTCTTCATGTTTAAAAAAATTGGATTTGTTTTGTGCTCAATAGAATTTACTACGACCAATTAAATAGTATTTTCAGTGAGGTTTATATTTAGGTGTGTGCCAAATAGGGAAACAATAAATTGGTAAGCTGGTGACCATTTAGACTTCGTTTAGATGAAACACGTCTTCAAAATTAATAGTTTAAAATTTTGTGGAGTTAAAAATTGTAAAGTGAAACTTTTTCTTTTATTGTTAACTTTGCACTAAAATGTATATTCAAACCTATTCTATTACTTTCCTCTGAGCAAAGTCTTAAGGAAATATGTATTGAATAACTCTATCAAATATGGTTTGTTTTAAACCGAATTAAACGTACATCAACCGGAACTGAAACTGTAGGAGATCATAGTGGGTTTAACGACAACGAGACAGCAATCAAACAACAAAAAAACACATAAGGATAGCTAGTGGGCAACATATATGCGTTCACCAATAGAAAGGTGTATACACAACATCCCTAATTTCTTTATCATTGTGAATAAATTTTTCCCGGAAAATAGAATACATGAACTACATGTCTTTAATTTAACAGAACAAATAATAAAAGATCTGGCATTAAAACGTGATTCTCCATATAATTTAAAAATTGAAGAAAAGCCAGAATATGAAAGTTATACAATTTAAAGAATACCAATCTTAAAGTTTTACTACTTGATAATTTCTCCATTTTCGTTGCTATATAATCGGACTGATTAAATGGTGATGAAATAGGAAAATCCAATTGCAGACATTGATGTGATATACAGATGAGATCAGATTGTTTCATAAACTTTTTAATGTTGTTCTAGAATTGAAAATATTACGAACCTCTCTAATGACTTATTCTTAAATAATCTGACGTTTTATTAATTTTTTACATTCTATTCTCCGGTATAACCATAATTTTATACGTATCTTCGACATTGTCGAATTTGTTTTTCGTTTCATGGAAGATCCATCGTTTACTTGTTCCTTCCGCTTAAGACCACTTCCAGTCTGCAATTGACGATGTCGTTTGTGTAAATATAGCCTTTTCGGTTCGAAAAAGTTTGATAGCATATGTTGCAATGATGAAAATTGACTGTCGTGTTCCTTTCTATGGATGTCTAAGTTATCTGCTCTGTAAAAAAGTCACATAACAGACATCGCAAGAAATATCAAAGACTCCGTTTTGAAAAAAACCAATTTTCATTGTATTCATTCGTACTTTGGGACATCGTTCTTGGATGACAATTCATCTTGAAATGACGATTTTCTGTAAAAGATTAAGACAAAACTGAGAAAATCGTACGAATTCCAAAAGGAGCAACATCTGGTGCATCGACATGTAAGCTTCGATTTTATGCATCCATATAGAATAGATTAATGAGCATAAGTATAAAAACAGATTTCTTTCGTCAAGCAGTCATTTAAAAATTTCGTTTCAAACTTAAATAATTGTTTTCCTGTCCTTGTTGTTAATGTTATTCTACAGAAAAGACCATATGCAAAGTAATAACTATAATAGACATAGAAATAATACACCTTGCCTTGATCAGAAGGAGCATTCAAATACATACACATCTGTACAATTTTATTCCATCACAATCACATGAAGGGAAAACGGTGCTATTTATTCTGCCATAGGCGAAAATACATTTTCTATATTTACCACTTTTATAATAAAACCTGGACAAAACAGTTATGTGTGGTGTTAGTACTTTATTATTCTGTTTTTAAAATTGATGCCAAATAGTATCATGACCAACTTCCAACGGAGCTTGTTTATGTTATCCATGCACACCGTCAATTTACACCAAATTTATGAAATTTTGGAAGTCTTTTCGAATAATTCTCTAGAAAATATTTCAATGGGTTTCAAAATTTATATTGTAAATATACACACTGCAGTTATTCATAGATAAATAAAAAAATATATTGTACCCTTACATCCAATCACAGCGCTCCTAAGTTGACTTCCTTCGCCTGCCTTGGGTACACAAAAGGCCAACCTAATGCTGGGAAAATGTAATAGTACTATTTTCCCTATAGATAAGATCATTTTAGGTCACCCTTTACTATGATGATTTCTGGTTTAACAGGTTCCGGAAAAACGTTCTTGATAAAACATGTTTTGAAAAAGCAACGACTATGATAGAACCATCACCAGTGCATGGTTTTATTAACGATGGCAGCATTTATTCACAAAAATCAAGAAAACTATTAAAAAGCCATTATTTATTGCCTGAAGACATTTTATCTTGCAATTTAAAAAAATACATAGTTTGAAAACTTTTGTGAAATAAGGATGATAATAAGCATCTTCCGCAATGTCACTGTTTCAACGAATAACTTTCTTGAACTGATTCCAAAATATATATGGCTTGTTTATATTTCTGCTTAAAACAAGGGAGATAATTTGCAATATCCGGTGTCATTTTGTTTACTAATTTCAAAGCATGTATTTTCTATGTATATTGCCTTGAATCAGGAAATAAATAGTCACCTACGGTATACACAATATCACTTCCGGTCTCATATGAAAGCTTACTCTATTGTGTTTCCAAAATATATGGTTTTAGAAAATTTTTCAATTCTATTAATAATATGTTGAAATTTAGGAACAAGTAAAATCACAAAATACTGAACTCCGAGGAAAATTCAAAAGGAAAGTCCCCAATCAAATGGCAAAATCAAAAGTTCAAACACATCAAACGAATGGAAAACAACTGTCATATTCCTGACTTGGTACAGGCATTTTCATATGTAGAAAATGGTGGATTGAACCTGGTTTTAAAGTATTCAAGTCATTTATTTCGTTTATAAGATGATTTATTGAGATACTGAGACTACTGTAACTGTTATACGTGTAGTAGTCTCAGCCGAAAACAATACGTAATTGAAAAATATAAGCAAGTATGACAAACCAATCAAAAATTTATTGTTTGGGATTATTCATGGTTGACTAGTTCTATATTAACCAGTGACACGTGTCCTAATTATTAAGAAAAGGGACAGAAAAGTATTAAACAGAAATAACTGTTTTTCAAAACTATATTTTCAAAATTCACTGCATGATTTAAACAGCTTAAAAGTGTTTCATTTATTTTATCTTTGTGCGTATACAAAAATTGAAAGCAAGTTGAACTTCAATGTTCATGACTTACGAGTATTAGATTTCTTTTGAAATTGATCGATGAGCGGCTTTTCACAAATACCGAACAAAAGAATATGGCATAAACGTCAATTAATGGACAAGCAACCCAACGAGAAAAATAAAATTTAAGAGGCATCTATAACTAGTTTTGAGTTAGAGAAATCATTCAATGCCATATGATTCCATTTAGGTTTGTGCGTTTTTCGATTTACGAATAAGTCAATAAGATAAAATAAATAAATAATTGAAGCCAAAAAAAACATACAAAAGATACATGAAATAAAATAATAACATAAGTTTACAAATACGTACCTAGGTGCATTTAATAAAGCAACATTTGAACTTATTATTACCATTTTTTTTTAATTGTAATTTTATGTTTATGTATATTTAATATTACCCGATATGGAGTTCTTCTAAAAGATAAAATTCACTTGAATGGGTATTTCTGGTGTATATACATGTATCACACGTGCTATCTACATGTACAATATACAGAAATGACACGACTGGGTATTGTAAAGTTACTGAAGGGAGATTAATGTCAAATGCATACATTTTGTATCCCCGGGCGAAGAATTTATTGGTTTTTCAGAACTGGATATCGGCCTTCAAAACACCGTGTGTACACAAACAAAACAGTATTCATCTTTTACGCAGTCTAGCCTGAGAATAAAAGTTTTGGCAATTTGTGTAGGATTTTAATTTTAGAATGTAATGAACAAGTAAGAAGATCGTTAGAAACCTTAAGTGAATCGGAAAATGAGCTATGCACGATGAAAGGAAAAAGTTTGGTGCGTCGATAAGAAATTTCATAGAGGCATGTGATATTTGTAAAATTTCAAGTCTTTCAATAACAACCATTTGTAGAACTGATTATTTCGATCCTTCAAATATGTGTAAAATAATTAAAATTTATATTTTTTAGTCTCTTTCATATATACAATTGTAGTATGTTTATAAATACTGTAGATTTGTATTTGATCATCGATTGCATGCATAACGTCCAGTGACAAATATTTCATGTATTCGTACAAAGAATTAAAATACAATTGATTGGTTATTTAAGGTGAATGATTTGCGTTAGAATAGGTGAAACTTGGCCAGAAGCTTACCTCTAAAATAAAGAAATATAAAAAAGGTAGAGTTATTTTTTAATTCTGTATTTTACTCATACATGGACTTAAGCACTTTTTACAGTCAACATAACAGTTTTAACACCGACAGCAGGAATCACAAGCGACGCTGGTTCCATAGATGTCTTCAGCGAATTTTTATATATCCCTGGTAATTTTCGGTTTATATCAGACTCTGACATTGAGGGAACAAATACCATGGATATGTCTTGTCTTTTTAATACGTTTAGATATAAAACGTGTATCTCATACAAAGCCTCATTTATAGAACATTATATATAATTGATTGTGTCAAGGAAATATTTGGATCAGAGAAATAGTTGGTGGAGGAGAGAGAGAAAGAGAGACTTATATCGCGGTATTTGGTCTCATGTTATTCAAGTCAAAATGTGATGGGAGGAAACGTTTCCCCTTCGTTTTATATATATTCCATAATGATATTAGTTGGAGATTTAATCCAATCCAAACTAATAATTGTTTTTATCCCGCATCTTTTATATTAAATTATTTCAACTCAAAATAATAATTGAAATAACTTTCTGAAATGAAACCTAACATATATCAGACGCTTAACAAAACGATATACCATACGATTGATGAACCGCTAAACGATATCACATACCATACGATAAACGAAACGCTAAACGCTAAACCATACCATGTACCATACGACAAATAAAACGCTTAACGATACCATGAACCATACGATATACAAAACCCTAAACGGTGACATTTACCATACGATGAACGAACGATGAACGAACGCTAACCGAACGTTGTACGGACGCTATACGAATGATGTACGAACGATGACCGAACTCTTTACGAACGATTCCCGAACGCTGTACGTACGATTCCCGAATGAAAAAGTGTTAACTTTTACGTTACAGGGACTGTATGAGAACACTATCACTTTGCCGATATATGAAAAATCGTAAATGTAAGTAAAAGGATTATTTTTCGATTTGTTCGGACTTTCCGTGATGTATAGGAGTGAAACCGATGTAGAAATTGTTTGTAGAAATTCAACTTAAAAATCTAAAATTGCTATTAATTTAATGAACAATTACATACCCTATCTGTCTGTTATGGTTACTTGTGTCATGTGACTTGATATTGTATTAATTTATTACAGATAATATATTCACACGCATGTAATGGCCTTTAAATTATATTAACACGTTAAACCTTAAAGTCATATGAAACGAGTTTCGTTCCATTATAATGTTATGGAAATTATTGAACTGATGCATGCATCTATAATACTAAAATAACGAGGTCCAATTTGTCAGCCGGCATGACATAAAGACGACGATTCAAAGAATTCAACTTTATATATAACTAATAAAGGACAATGGTGTTGATTAAAAATTACATCATTCCAGGCCCTTTTGTTTTCCAAATAATTATTATTATTATTAACAAGTTCCGGGTCGAATCCGCTACCGATACTAATAGTATATATCACATATAGTTTCCGGTTTAAGTATGTATGTTTGTTCTGTATCTTCCTCCTTTAAATAGGAGCACCACCATGGGATATTGTGTAAAGTAGGACACTGAACTTACCGTATCAGTACAGATTAAATGTGAGCATTAGCCTTCCCAGTTTCCCAGTCTGGCCTAGACGGGTCTTACTACCAGAAGTAGTTAGAAAACCAGGACGTGTTCAAACATAAAGATTTTTAAAGCACAGAAAAATGTGCATGACTTTATTAGATGACAATACGAATACAAAAAGTAAAGGCTAAACATAAGGCGTAGGTACTTTAATTTAGTCACGGAACCGCGATGTCGCGGGCGTGTTCTAGTATATACTAAACTAAGTCTTCTATGCATGCTTATTCTAAACATTTATTACGAATCTATAACGTATAATCGACAAATACTAATTCGTTCATTGATTTTTGATCGCAAGCTTATTAATTTTTCGAGTTTGTTGCAGAAGCTGACCGGATCGTGACATTGATAAACAATCAGCATAGAATCATGGAGTACGTGATAAATAAGTGAATTGATATATCTTTTTGTATACACCCTCGGATAGCAAATGTATTGTCTTAGATGTTTCCTACAAGTAACACATTATTCAAACTCCTTTCTACGACAGGACTGGGATCATAAGTTGATAGATTTTAAAAATTAGTAGGCATAGTAAATGCTGTACCACATTCCAAAACATTTTATTTTATAAAATGTAATATTAAAAAACAACGCAAGTTACAATAAAGGCTTGTAGTGAAACAGATGAACCGGTTTTTTTCAGAACTGCCAATTCAGTCATGAAATGACAAAAAACATGAAAGAATTGTTAGCTTCTTGATAATTTTGATAACTTATATCGTACATGAACCTGCTGAAAAGCTTAAACAGCTCTCCTGTATATATATTAAAACTGACGTGGAAAGGTAACACCCGGCCACGGAAAGCTTCATTTTATGAAGCCCAGGTGGTCGTGTTGTCTAGCGGGACGGCTACAGTGCAGGCGATTTGGTGTCACGATATCTCAGTAGCATGGGTTCGAATCCCGGCGAGGGAAGAACAAAAATTTGCAAAAGCAAATTTACAGATCTTACATTGTTGGGTTGATATTTAGACGAGTTGTATATACATAATGTACACAGCCATGTATCACCATCACTGCTGGTGATCCGATGGATAAATCTGTTGTAGAGTTGTCACTGGCTCAGACGTACTTATAAATATAATTATTTTCTGTGACTGTATCTTACATTAATTTGTAGGATCCTTTACTATAGATAATTTAGCTGATCTGTAAAATAACATCTCCATGCCTTATATATCATGTACTGTAGTACGACGCTAGATTAAAACTGACGTGGAAATGTAACACCCGGCCACCGAAAGCTTCATTTTATGAAGCCCAGGTAGTCGTGTGGTCTAGCGGGACGGCTACAGTGCAGGCGATTTGGTGTCACGATATCTCAGTAGCATGGGTTCGAATCCCGGCGAGGAAGAACAAAAATTTGCGAAAGCAAATTTACAGATCTTACATTGTTGGGTTGATGTTTAGACGAGTTGTATATACATAATGTACACAGCCATGTATCACCATCACTGCTGGTGATCCGATGGATAAATCTGTTGTAGAGTTGTCACTGGCTCAGACGTACTTATAAATATAATTATTTTCTGTGACTGTATCTTACATTAATTTGTAGGATCCTTTACTATAGATAATTTAGCTGATCTGTAAAATAACATCTCCATGCCTTATATATCATGTACTGTAGTACGACGCTAGATTAAAACTGACGTGGAAAGGTAACACCCGGCCACCGAAAGCTTCATTTTATGAAGCCCAGGTAGTCGTGTGGTCTAGCGGGACGGCTACAGTGCAGGCGATTTGGTGTCACGATATCTCAGTAGCATGGGTTCGAATCCCGGCGAGGGAAGAACAAAAAATTTGCGAAAGCAAATTTACAGATCTTACATTGTTGGGTTGATGTTTAGACGAGTTGTATATACATAATGTACACAGCCATGTATCACCATCACTGCTGGTGATCCGATGGATAAATCTGTTGTAGAGTTGTCACTGGCTCAGACGTACTTATAAATATAATTATTTTCTGTGACTGTATCTTACATTAATTTGTAGGATCCTTTACTATAGATAATTTAGCTGATCTGTTAAAATAACATCTCAATGCCTTATATATCATGTACTGTAGTACGACGCTAGATTAAAACTGACGTGGAAAGGTAACACCCGGCCACCGAAAGCTTCATTTTGAAGCCCAGGTGGTCGTGTGGTCTAGCGGGACGGCTACAGTGCAGGCGATTTGGTGTCACGATATCTCAGTAGCATGGGTTCGAATCCCGGCGAGGGAAGAACAAAAAATTTGCGAAAGCAAATTTACAGATCTTACATTGTTGGGTTGATGTTTAGACGAGTTGTATATATATATATATATATATATATATATATATATTTGCAAGTCTGATAAAAGATATTTAAGTGACATAATATACGTATTGTATTCAAAAAGACCCAGAGAACCACTCTGGCATAGATATTCTTAGCAATATATCTAAAGATTTGTCGACAATATATATGATATTAACTTGGAGATTTATACTGCATATGCAGCAGGAATGTTAACGCACAGAAAATGAAAATTTAACAATGGGAAAATTGAATCATCTCTTGTGGCGTAAAATATACTTCTAAAACGACCCTCATTGTCTATTTCTTGATTTCACGCTAGATATGAAGAAGGTTCAGCTGTATATGTGGTATCCTTTATTTCAATTTCATTTGTATATATACAGTCAACTTAGTCACAAAACTGAATTATTCAGTAAAATAACCTAATCTTGGTCAATATCCTTAATGCGCCTCAAAATGAGGTACTCAACCATAAATAGAAATAAAAAAAAAACTGTATGCTATGATGATGTTGATATTAGACATGATGCTTTTTTAGTGATTGATTGAGCTTAACAATTTGTGCTTTTTTGAAGAGCAGAAGACTATACAATAATGATGTAAAAACTTTGGAGTTATTTAATGTTTGTAAAGAACTGAATTTCCAGAGAATTAAACTGTGTGAAAATAGGGACTTTTCACTTGCTGAAGCGGCATCACGTGGGGCCTTTTGGCGTTGCCCAATTTGTGAAAAATTTAATCGCACTTTGTACCTAGAAAATTTAAAAATATCTGTGAAAATTCAAATAGGGGGAGTCCATAAACACTGATCAAAATCAAACGATATCAATCAACGGAACAAGTGACAACTGTCTTATTCCTGACTTGGTACAGGTATTTTCCGAAACCTAGTTTTACAGCTAGCTAAACCTCCTACTTCTATGACAAAAAAAAAACACGATATGTGTATCTACATTGGACAAAATTTTAATAAATAAAATAAAATGTACATTAATTAACGTAACCCATCGGTCATGTAAATCTTATTCTATTTATTTGCCCAGTTTTGCATGCTGATAAAATAAGATGAAAAAATGTTTCTGTGAGTATTTGGTAGTCCTAGAAATATAAGGTTGTTTGTAATGACACCTATGTAATTTGGTTGATCCAGTTAATTATCTTTGTTTGAAGTTCAAAAGAAAACCGTCCTTACCAACAATAGTTGAAGTTATTATTAGTATTATAATTCTCTAAAATAAAGTTTCGACATTTAGAAAGTGCAGTTTGAAATCATTTATATCTTATGCTCTGCCTCGCTTTACATGTAACTTAAATTCGATTATCGAGAGGGGAGACAAAAACGTTTTTTTAAAACATTTCATATCATAAAAAAGCAAGTTTGTTGTTTTATGCTTTATAGGGAGAAATTCTACAGTTTATATTTAGTAAACTTGGCAAAAGACGTCTTTTTTTTTAAATTGAACAAACATCTGGAAAGTAATTTGGTTGATTTTTTAAAACTTAATTCTTCTTAGAATCAACATGACAGATTTGTGTCTTACTTAATTAGATAAAAACGAAACCTTCACCTATTTTCTTTTTATTTTGGAAGGTGTCCTACAGAGTTTCATGAAACATACATTTGACAGGAATAACGTATATCTCAGAAGAACGTACATTTTTTCGATTCAAAGGGGCACCACATGCTCATCAATAGCAATTATGAATGTTGCTTTTAATTTCTTTTTTCTAAAAAAATAATGGGTTATAGTGCAGTAATGTGTTAGCGTATACTTTTAATGTTGAAATGACATGAAGATTAGAATAGAAATAGTATTACTGTTCCTATACGTTTTGATTTTGTCCAATATGTGTAATGTTTTCGTGTTATAAATTAAAACACTCTCTTCACTTTTTATTCAATTCCTTGATATTCCTTTTAAAGCACTATATCTTTTAAGATCCTTTGATCTTGTAATAAATTGTTAATATAATACATGAATATTTGAATCATGGCAAAAATATATCAACGTCTAAATATCTTTTAATAGTTTATGCTTATAGATGGTTAAAGGTGGTATGTGAATTTAAATAAAATGTACAATTTTAAATCCTTTCTAAAAGACAAGTTTTAATTTCTTTCAAATATATTTTTAAACTTTTAACAGTTGATAAACTAAAGACCACTTACACATATTCTACTATTTGTTTAACGTGCTACATTATAAATTTTCGTTGAATTCTACAAAATGTCAAATTTCAATCTATCTCTATGACCATCGATTGGTAGCAAATTTGTCTTGAAATAAAAAGACATTATTCAAAACTTCAAGATGACAGAAATGATTAACAGAATCTTCTTTTTAAAAAATCGAAATATGCATATAAGAGTAAAAGCAATAAGTCTTAAATATCAATTAAACAACGAGACAGAATATACCAAAGGGACAATTAACTAGAGGCTCAAAGGAGCCTGTGTCGCTCACCTGATATTTTTGTTTACAATTGATGCATGAAATAGTGCCACCATTATACTTTTGTTTAGTTTCAGAGATATAAGCCAAAAACTGCATTTTACCCCTATGTTCTATTTTTTAGACATTTCAGAGCAATGTTGGTTGGCAGATGAGGTCATCAGACACATTTTTTTTAAAACTAGAAACTCTAATGATGATTGTGGCCAAGTTTGGTTAAATTTGTCTCAAATTTGTCTCAGTAGTTTCAGATGAGAAGATTTTTGTAAAAGATTACAAACATTTACAAAAAAATGTTAAATTTGACTTTAAAGTGCAATAACTCCTTATGGGGTCAATTGACAATTTTGGTCATGTTGACTTATTTGTAGATCTTACGTTTCGCATTCAGATTTTGAAAACAGTTACATGTAAGCCTTTTGTTTTTTCGACAATTGAAGTAAGCCGGTGTTGGCAGCCAGTATAAAAAGGTTTACACACATCGAGGTCTGGGCAGTGACCGTTCATTATTATAGTTTTGACGGCCAATTTCAAAAAGAAATATTTATATTAGAATGTTTTTGAAGCTTAATTTGCTCAAAACTCACTTTACTGGACCAGTTACCGTCACCTGGCATTTTTATGCAATAACGGACGCATTGCGTTAAAACAGCTTACTGCCATTGTCTTCATATAAATAATCTTATTCCATTTTTAAAAAACGTGGTTATGATTGATCCAATCAAGACTTGGAAATCTCGTTTTTATTTTTTGTTCTTTTATCACGTCGTGAGGAGATACGCGTGCGGTAACATGTCGTCTTCCCTTAATGGCGCCCTCGATTTTAGAAAACTGACGTTTTCAGATATAGTTGTGTTTACTTTGGACAAAACATTTCCTTCTAAGGAAAAAAAAGTTTGTTAATTTTAAAATCAATTTCTATGATCCCCTGCAATGCAGTGTCACTGTGACTTTGAGATGAAGAACAGCGATACAAGCGCTGTTCCTTTGCATTTTGTGTGGGTTTTATTGCTGTGCATGCACTGATTTTGTGTCATGGATGAAAACCCCATATCCTTTGTTTTTCCATTAACTTGTTGATTTCAGGTGACATAAATTCGAGATCAGCACAGATTCATCGAAAATCCGAGAGATTCGGAAGTTATGGTCAAAATGACAATATTGTTGGTTTATTTGACATCTATATTTGTCGCAAAACAGCAAAATATGACAATATTTTTCCAATTAATAATGAATTATTATTCTGTCACTTTAAATGAATTTACGCGATTTTCTTGTTAGCTTTCCCTTTTTCCTGTCACTTCTATTTCTCTTGTGAAGGTTTTGTAGGGGTTGTGTGTCTTTCTTTCCTATCCCTTCACTGTTAAATCAGAAATCAAACTAGTGAAACGAGTCATTTTTTTCTTCTTCTGAGGAGAATAACTCCTTTTGAAACGTTAGCACATAACAGAAATCGAATAATAGCTTCCTGTGTTAATATAGCAAATATGTTTTAACCTTGCTTCCAAAGTATCCGCCGTATTTTTTTATGATTGAAGTAAAATTTAATTGTCATCCTGTTTGTAGCTTTCACGTTACAGTGCTGGTTTTTATTTCGAGTTTTACTTTTACGACACTATGACTAGATACGCAAAGAGAGAGATTTGTGTGCATGTAAAACTGGTTTAACCCCATTACGTGTGGAATGTATGACAGAAAATCACAGGACAATAAGTCACAATTCATTTTTGAGATTATTTTTCTTTGAATCAGAAAACACTTATTTCTAAAACATGTTTGTATTTTTCTTGAACTTTTATATACAAAGCAACTTTGCGAACAAAATTTATTCTAAAAAAATAATAATGAAAGCAATTTGTGGCTTGGTACTTAAATGGCTTCATGGTACCAAACAAACATATACTTTGCATGATTAAAATTTGATAAATTTTCATTTATTAAGGCTTATGAACAATTTCGTAAACTGTAAAATGAATATTTGTTAGAAAAAGAAATCATCAAATTTGTTTCTTTCAGTCCTATGACTTTTTGTCCTGCGACTTTTTTTCCGCTTACCTAAATGCTGTGCCTGTACCATGTCAGCTTATTAGGGCTACATGTTGTTCATTGATGTTTGTCTTAAGTTTGTTTCTGCATGTCTAATTTCTCGAAGGAGTCCATTTTTTTGTGATATGTGTGGTTTGTCCTTATCCTTTTTATGTTTTATGTTTAAAATAGACGAATAATAATACGGTAATTACCGGGATTAATACGATTATTGTGTTGAATAACACATGAAAAGAATATTACTATTTAATTCAAAATGAATATAATATAAAACACAAAATCCAAGGCATATACGCTTCCGTAGTTATTAGGTATAGTATATTGACTAGTGTGTGAAATAAACCCAGCTGCACCAAGAGCGCGTGACGATACCCCCTTATTGTGCATATTGAAATTGTTGCATACATGAAATGGGATATTTAGAAGGCTTTTAATCAGAAGCAAATAAAATAACTCTTTCGAAAAACATGTATGAGGATACCCTAAGGCGTATAATAACATAAACGGTACCAATTTTTCTGCACCAGATGCGCATTTCGACAATCAATGTCTCTTCAGTGATGCTCGAGGCCAAAATATTTGAAAATCCAAAGATTATAAAAAAAGATGAAGAGCTATAAACCAAAAAGGACAAAAAGTATAGCCAAAGCCGGGCAAGGAATCAGAGCTTTGCATGAGGGAGATACATTCCTTAATTTAAACAAAATTCCAAAATTTTCTAACAGCAAATTTTAATAACACAAAATCCGTATTTTCATGCCAGTACAGAAGTACTGGCTACTGGGCTGGTGATACCCTCATAAGTATTGTGTCAATACATATGATATGGTATAACATAATACAGGACGCCTTAGACGAACGTATAAAAACGAATATGTGACATTAATAATCTTCATTATACATTAGACTTAAATTAGGAAATAACGTTTACGCGAGGGAATGAAAGTTATCTTCCTATTGAACATCGTGTAATACACTCGTGAATTGATTTTAATGTATATATTATGTACGTCGGATAATAGTCTCACAAGATTATTTCCTCATCTTTTATTTAAATTCTATCATCTATTTTTCTTTCTTGTCACTCAAATGCAATATGCATGTAATGCATATTTTGTGTATTATTGTTCCAAATATGATAATATATCTAAAATCGACCGTAAACTTATAGTTTACATAGCAGACTTATATGTCAAACGTATAATGCATTTGAAATGGGTGATAGGGACATTTTTAATAAAGCATTGTTTTCCTTATTTTTTTTAAAAGGTCATATGTATTTTGTTCATTATTACTGTTTTGATTATTTGATTCTTGAAACAACGGCAGTCAGTCAAACTATTATAGAATGAACAGACATAACGCGGGGGAAGCATTAAGAAAAATAACAAAAATACCGAACTCCATGGAAAATTCAAAACGGCAAGTTTTTTATCAAATGGCAAAATCAAAAGCTCAAACGAATTTCCTTAGGTAGAAAATGGTGGATTAAACCTGGTTTTATAGCTAACTAAACCTCTCACTTGTATGACAGTCACACAGAACTCCATTATATTGACAACAATGTGTGAGCAAAATAAACAAACATAATAGGTAATAATGTCAAAAATTGGGGTACAACCGTCACCATTGTGTTATAATCTTATTCGCTAAACAAATAATTATTTAAACAAAGAAAACCAAATGGCATATAGACACTCTATACACAAAGTACATAAACAAAAATGAAAGACAAGAATACAAAAAAGTCCATAGCACAATATTACAATGGCGGGATGCATAAATATATAGCCACGCCAAAAAAAAAAAAAAAAAATGGACTAAACAGTAAAGTTTAAAAATATACAAAGACAAATAAAAAGAACACTATAACACGTAATTAAGATGATAAACAACGTCAGTACCTAAAATCTATTCTTCAAGATCATCATGTTTTTTGTTGGTACGGAATATTTGTCAACAAGGTCTTGGTATCTTCAGATGTACTTTTTTTAGAAAAAGAACTAGACGTTTTTTGACATAACCCTGGTTCATCAACTTTCTACTCAGACACTGGAGACGTTTTATAAAGTCTGAGTAGCAGCTGCAAGCTCTTAAAGACCGAAAGAGTTGGGGAAATGAATATCCCATATGCAGCTGAAGTTGGTATATTGCTGCTAAGGTGGGGCAAATTTATAATTTCAAAATTAAAATCGTCTCGTTTGGCATAGATTCTGGTACTGATATGACCGCTTATGTCAAATTCGAGGTATAAGTCTAAAAATGAGGCGGAAGAAGATGTGTCTGTTGTTCTAGTTCTGGAGGATATATTAATGGAACCCAATAAAAAAAAGTGTGGATTGTTAATGGAAAGAACATCATCAATATATCTGAATGTGAAATTAAATGATCTGGATTCTTTGTTTTGATTTTTTTGTTTTTTTCAAGTGTCTGAAGGAACTCCGACTCATATGAAAATAAGAAGAGGTCGTCAAGGAGAGGTGCACAGTTTTTCCCATTGGAATGCCGACAATTTGTTGAAAAAGTCTACCTCCAGGTTCAAAAATATGTTGTCAATAAGAAACTCAAGCATACTGATCACTTGTTCCTCTGTGTAGTATGTTTTACCTTTTTGTTCACTATTAACAAAACATGCCGTATGGTATCAAAAGAAATTAATGTATAGTGTATGCTACCACTTTTATATTGAAAAGCAATGTGGATAATTTCTTTTAGACGATTTTTCAATTTTACATTGGGAATGGTGGTAGATAGGGTTGAAATATCAAAAGTTTTGAAATGATTAATTTCAGTTTAAGATCCGAGATTTGATTTTATCTAGAAGTTCTTAAGAGGTTTTTAGAATCCATATATGGTTAATACCACTACGCGAGATATGCTGTTTAATGTAATGTTCATTGAAGTCATGCAGGAATTATGATTCGCAAAATCTCATCCTTGTCAATTGAAATGTCTTTGTATGTATAACTACTGAAGTGCTCATTTATTCCTATTTTTTACAGGACCCTCGTAGTAGTACGGTTTACATACAAAGACGATATTATTTGAAGCTTTGTCAGCAGGAACAACAACATATTTATCATGAAGAGATCACAGCTTCTTTGTCTTTAAAACCGACTTTGGTCGATCATTCACACAGTTTTTCAACTTATCAATTGACGTTTATTAGAGACCTGATTGTTTTGACACGTTCTGACAAAGTGTCCAATTCAACTTCTTCTCGTTTAGCCCATGCTCTGGTGTAGTCTTCATTTGAATCCATATGTATTTTGAAGTTATGGTTCCAATTAATGTGTTGGGGTTCTGTGAACTTGGGACCATGTGATATTACCTTTCGGAGATGTTCATGTTGAATTATGTTTAATATATCCCCAGTAATAACATGACCAGAGGAGCTGTAAATATAAGGCAAGTGGGAACAGTCCCATGTCAAAATAATTTTTAGGTATTCTTCTAAATCATGGTCTTGCAATGCTTGCTTATAGCTAAATACTTTAGGTGCAATGGTTTTGTTGTAACTGTAGGATACAATAGGAACAGACTGATTTTAAAAATAAAGCGGAATTATGGATGTTACCTGCTTGTGATGAAGAACGTTGCTGATGTTGATAGCATCAATTCCTTTATTAGAAAAAACTGAACTGGAAGGAACTTTCTCTTTCCATTATGTTAAAGTTCCGATCTTACTAGTTTAAAAAGACGGGAAAGAGCTACATCACAAGTTATACTGAATAGAATGTATATTGGAGAAAATGTATTTATGCAGACCTTGTGATAATCTCTCAAACATTTTAGAAAATTAACAGGCAGTGAAAAAAGAATAGTTCTTTGTAACCCTAGCGGAGGATGAAGATGTGAAAGAAGGTCATCAAAGTTCCCATAGGGCGATCTACATTTGGAAGACGTTTTCACATTGGGCCGATGGTAACGTTTTTGCCCATGACTACGCTTGTGGCTTAAGGTAGTATTAAATAAGCTCATTACATTAACATCGATGCAGGCTGGACTTGACAAATTTCCTACTCCTTTGATGTTATCATTGCAACCATATGGCATTGCAATACCTAGTTCCCCTATCCAGTTTTTCTCGAACAAATCTTTTCGGAAAGGAGTACTTAGTATACGGATATTGGTGTGGTGATAAATTGTCTCGATGACGCGTAATTTCATAGATAAAGAAGGATCATGGTCCGGTTGATTTAAATGGTTATAAAGAACCCTGAATTGCGGATCTTTATTAACACTTCGGTGTTGATTCATCCTTTTACGCAAAATTTGTCGAGGTTTCACCAACATAAAGTAGTTCACACAAAGTACTTTCAATTCCGTAAACGACATTGTCCGTGGAACAGTTCAGAGGCTCAAACGATTTTGTATTATAAGTTTTTCCTGCTATTATTTTATGCTATTAGGTACAGAAAAGTCAAATTGCTTATAACCTTGAGTTATATTTGAATTCAAGTTTCTTAGACAAAATGATTCAAAGGACTGAAACGTTCGAGTAGTGCAACTCGATTACTTGTCATGTGTTCTGTAGTGTCGGAAATAAATAAAAAATGCAAACTATTTCTTCAAACTCCCACCCATCAACCGGAAATTATCAATTATGTTCAACATTTTCAAATACAATGATGAAATAAAAAAATATCATTCGTCGTGTGTATGTTTATGTGCATGTATGCAGATGCATGGATAGGGATATGGGTTTTGTTGTTGCCCTTTTCATGAACTTTATTGTATCATTCTTATCACAGACCATACTTGCATCTTCTGCTGTAACCAACAACCTATATGATGATTCACTTTTAAATAGGCTTAATACTACTAAAGGACAATGCCGGTAAGTAACATTCAATATTTACATACTTTATTTTGATATCGCCTTAATTTTATACCAATTCTAAGTCAAAAGTCAAGGTCTCAGTCCAAGATTTTATTGATATAAAATCCAAAATCAGAAATGTTATCAAACACAGATTAAACTAGCATGAATCACATAAATCATTAGAATCATATATATCTAAACAACAACTGAAATATTGATAAAAGAAAACTACAATTGTACGTCTATTTTAACTAAGAAAGTAAGTTGAAATAAACTTAAATAAAGATATCAAAAATAATGATTCTTTTATTTAAAATATCGGAGAAAAATCGTATTGAGATCTAAGCTTTCACTTAAGCCATTAGGAACAAACGTATCTTGCAACAATTTCAAAACTAAATAAATTACTTAAACGTTCTATAAATTAAAGCACATACTCAATAACTTCCTGTTAATGGAATGCTCATAGCCTACGTTGCATAGATTAAAAAAAAATATAAGGTTTATATTTATTTCAATCGAGATGGGAGATAGTTTTCTACGTCTGGTTTAAAAAAGTCCCTTCTGTGTCTTATGAAAACTTACATAACACTGATTTCAAAAATGTATGGTTTCTTTTACTTTTGCTTGAAATAAGGATATACTTTGCTACTTTTCGGTTTACAAAATGTCATTCCGGGTGTCGTATTGTTGGTTTCATTATACCGAGTCCACAACAAATGGTTCATATGTACTTTTGCATGAAAATAATGCAAAAATGGCTACTTCTGGTTGACACCAGATCAGTTTAAAATGCAAAATACCCCATGGCTGTAAAATTGGGCTTTGTCCTTGAACTCAAAGACTAAGATATATAGGTAGCAAGTTTTCATATCTTACGGCTTGTTTTAAATATCTAAGGAGAGAAAAGTATAAAAAGTCACCAAAGCACTTCGACCAAAAACATTTGGCAAAAAGCCTTTAAGTGATGTCGATTTATTTTTTTGTTTGTCCTGATACAAAGAAGGTTTAATGGCTTGCATTTGCATCTATTTCAGAATAATTGATGTATGGCGTTGTTGTCCTATGTATTACTTACGTAATGGAAAATGTGAAGGTAAAAGATAAGATCTCAACATTTTCGTATGTTTTGAAGACTTGTGAAATTTCATGTACCAAAAATGTATAATAGAATATTGAGTTTTTCTATGTGTCTTTGTTAAGATTATTTATTTTTATTTAAAGACTGGTTAACAAACAACAATCTATCAGAGGAGAAATCTTTTAACTACCAAGTGACCAATTAGAGCTCATTAATTCATACACTAGTTATTAAAAGAATTTCAGCAAATATTATACGGAAACTCAAAATCCGTATACACCAATCATCACTATGAAGCATTGAAATACAATGAAATACAAACAATGTTCCACAAAAAAACAATTATGTAGCAAGCTGAAGATGAGAGCAATATATACCTATTAAAACTGCAGTGAAATTTAGTGGACCGGATTGTAAACATTTGTTTTCCTTGTTATACATGAAGGGACCGTCGAGTATAAAGCTACAATCAGTAGAGACATGTAGGTGATGGATAAGGATAGAAAAAGAAATGTAATAACACACTGAAACAATAAGAGGACATTTGTTTGTGTGAGTGCGTGTTTGTTTTTTATAATTATTTTATTCATGAGATTTTTGATATCGATTAACTGCAAAAATTAACAAACTATTGAAAAAAATATGTTCATGAACTTAGTTTTGATCTTTCTTTATAATTCTGTTGTTTTTATTTTTGAATGTCCAAAAGGAACTCAACGTTTCATTGATGATGGCACAGAATGTAAAAAATGTTAAAAAGGTTTTTATGGTAGATTCTGTGTACATCAATGCAAATGCAAATATGCCGATTAAGGTTTTTTTTAAATTATTTAACAACCCCCACCCCCGGGCTCGTGACATGTGTGTTCAACTTCGAACTTAAACAATAAAAACTGGTCGTTATGATATAATCAAGTATGCTGAAAGTGGCGTTAAACAACAACAATCAATCAATCGTAATCGAAATTGGGATGTATAGTAATCATTTGAGCACTAAACATAGGTTAAGTTCGATGATTGTTTTCCAAATATCAAAATTATATTTTTCCGGATGCTAAATAAAAAACTTCTTCATAAAATGGATTAGAAATGTAATGAAATGTCTTTTTTCTAAGAAAAAAACTCAAACTTCCACGTGTCTCATGGTCCTCCCTGTGTAAAGGAATTATTTTAACATTCTGTACATAGAACAAAAATATTACTAAATAGTGAACAAATTACTGGCATAAAATCAATACAAATCAATGTTACCATTCTATCCAAGTAGTAATCCTCATTTGAAGGTTGGTGTGTACCTCAGTGATCAATAGATCACCTTATTCTAGATTCATTGCTACATGTAAGAGAGATTTTTGTCATATGTTGATTTATATGGTCGATTCTTTACAAAAAGGGATTCATTATAGTGATTGAGGGTACCCCCAAAAAAGACTTGATTTTTCTCGAGCTAAAGGTACGGGAATCGTTGTGTGCAGTGAGCAAGTCTGATTTAAAATAAAAAGATGTAAAATAATAAGCCAATAATTCTTAAAAAAACAGTTACAAGTCTACTGAGTAATTTAAAAGTACAATAAAAATTTGATTACTCAATTACAAGTAAACATTATATGTACACATTTTTTGTACTTTAGTTGTGATCCTGTAGATGGAACCTGTAAATGTGAAAGAGATCATGTCGAATGTATCAAGGAAGGTAAATGTTATGAATACTTCAGCTTTGTCGAATGATATTAGTTTAGTAGGTACACTTCTGTATCTATTTCTAAAACATGCAGTTTTTAAATCTTTATCAAATATAACTTCAGATATAAAGAAAGAACACTTATGAAAGAATAAATCCATTGGCCGGGCTTTAATAAACAACTGGACTTTACTTTTTTTTTAAATTTTGAATATCGAGTCCGAATGAAACAAAACATAATATATTGTGTCATATGGTTTGCTACCATATATTTGTAAAATCCATCCATAGGGTATAGGTAATATATTAACCGCATTTAGGTTAAAAATCTCTTAAATATGTCAAACTGTACCTGGTTGGCAATAAACTGGCATGTCTATTCTGAATTGTTATGTGATAGTTCAGCTTGTAAAAGTTCATAAGAAGACATGTTAAATGTTGCATCTAAAGTTTGTGTTACAGGTTGATTGTCCTGTTGAACTTTTTTGTTTGTGAATTTCATATCCTTTTTTGCAGTATTTCCAATCAATGAGTTTTGTCACTCTTTGTAACAAAACTGATTCACTTGATAATTTCTCCATTTTTCGTTGCTATATAATCGGGCTGATTAAATGGTGATGAAATAGGAAAATCCAATTGCAGACATTGATGTGATATACAGATGAGATCGGATTGTTTCATAAACTTTTTAATGTTGTTCTAGAATTGAAAATATTACGAACCCCTCTAATGACTTATTCTTAAATAATCTGACGTTTTATTAAATTTTTACATTCTATTCTCCGGTATAACCATAATTTTATACGTATCTTCGACATTGTCGAATTTGTTATTTTTCGTTTCATGGAAGATCCATCGTTTACTTGTTCCTTCCGCTTAAGACCACTTCCAGTCTGCCATTGACGATGTCGTTTGTGTAAATATAGCCTTTTCGGTTCGAAAAAAAGTTTGATAGCATATGTTGCAATGATGAAAATTGACAGTCGTGTTCCTTTCTATGGATGTCTAAGTTATCTGCTCTGTAAAAAAAAAGTCACATAACAGACATCGCAAGAAATTTCAAAGACTCCGTTTTGAAAAAAAAAAAAAATTTTTCATTGTATTCATTCTTACTTTGGGACATCGTTCTTGGATGACAATTCATCTTGAAATGACGATTTTCTGTAAAAGATTAAGACAAAACTGAGAAAATCGTTCGAATTCCAAAAGGAGCAACATCTGGTGCATCGACATGTAAGCTTCGATTTTATGCATCCATATAGAATAGATTAATGAGCATAAGTATAAAAACAGATTTCTTTCGTCAAGCAGTCATTTAAAAATTTCGTTTCAAACTTAAATAATTGTTTTCCTGTCCTTGTTGTTAATGTTATTCTACAGAAAAGACCATATGCAAAGTAATAACTATAATAGACATAGAAATAATACACCTTGCCTTGATCAGAAGGAGCATTCAAATTCATACACATCTGTACAATTTTATTCCATCACAATCACATGAAGGGAAAACGGTGCTATTTATTCTGCCATGGGCGACAATACATTTTCTAAATTTACCACTTTTTATAATAAAAACCTGGACAAAACAGTTATGTGTGGTGTTTATTATTCTGTTTTTAAAATTGAAGCCAAATAGTATCATGACCAACTTCCAACGGAGCTTGTTTATGTTATCCATGCACACCGTCAATTTACACCAAATTTATGAAATTTTGGAAGTCTTTTCGAATAATTCTCTAGAAAATATTTCAATGGGTTTCAAAATTTATATTGTAAATATACACACTGCAGTTATTCATAGATAAATAAAAAAATATATTGTACCCTTACATCCAATCACAGCGCTCCTAAGTTGACTTCCTTCGCCTGCCTTGGGTACACAAAAGGCCAACCTAATGCTGGGAAAATGTAATAGTACTATTTTCCTATAGATAAGATCATTTAGGTCACCCTTTACTATGATGATTTCTGGTTTAACAGGTTCCGGAAAAACGTTCTTGATAAAACATGTTTTGAAAAAGCAACGACTATGATAGAACCATCACCAGTGCATGGTTTTATTAACGATGGCAGCATTTATTCACAAAAAATCAAGAAAACTGTTAAAAAAGCCATTATTTATTGCCTGAAGACATTTTATCTTGCAATTTCTTGCCAGATTTTTATAAAACTTATACTATAGGTTAATAATATTAATATCTCGGACAAGTTCTATAATGGTGGCCGATCGACTTTTTTTAAAAGAGTTATGCTCCTTGGAAATATTAAATTTATGGAAAATGGCCTCGTTAGCCATCTCACGGGTACAATTCTTGCCAGAATTTTATAAAACTTACACAATAGATTGATATCAGCAATATCTCGAACAAGATCTATAATGGTGGCCGATCGACTTTTTTTCAAAGAGTTATGCTCCTTGGAAATATTAAATTTATGGAAAATGGCCTCGTTAGCGCTCTCACGGGTACAATTCTTGCCAGATTTTTATAAAACTTATACTATAGGTTAATATCAGCAATATCTCGGACAAGTTCTATAATGGTGGCCGATCGACTTTTTTAAAAGAGTTATGCTCCTTGGAAATATTAAATTTATGGAAAATGGCCTCGTTAGCGCTCTCACGGGTACAATTCTTGCCAGATTTTTATCAAACTTGTACTATAGGTTAAAATCAGCATTATCTCGGACAAGTTCTATAATGGTGAACGATCGACTTTTTTAAAAGAGTTATACCCTTGGAAATATTGAATTTATGGAAAATGGCCTCGTTAGCGCTCTCACGGGTACAATTCTTCCAAGATTTTTATAAAACTTATACTATAGGTTAATATCAGTAATATCTCGGACAAGTTCTATAATGGTGGACGATCGACTTTTTTAAAAGAGTTATGCCCCTTGGAAATATAAAATATGTTGCAACGCGGGGGACATTGGAACTCTGTTCTTTTATATATATTGAAATTTTTTTCATGCAATCTTTAAAAAGAAGAAATTTCACTCACAGATTTTCTTAAGGATATTTCATTGTTAAGTTGAACAGGAATAAAGCCAGTTTACACTGTTTTCTTGTGTAAAGTCCGCGTAGTATTCCGTTTTTAATTCCCTGTTTATAATCATACTCAACTTTACCAGTTACAAAAGCCATAACGTTACGCGGTTCCGCATTGGGAATTGGGATCAAAACATCGCTCCAACATCCACCTCTTTCAAAAATCTTTCTGATAAACTTACCATCCGACAGTTTGTGTTTCTCTTTGTGTTTGTCTTTCGAAAAACATTGGATTTCACAAACAGCACACCCCTGAACATCTAGTTCTGTTTTCTGATTTTCAGAAGGATTCTGAATTTGCCTGGCATACCTCTTATGGCTTGTCACAGCTTACTTTATCTAGATTATCAGAGCTTTCGAGATGATGAAGCTGATCTTTCACAGACTGTAAAGACCCATAAATCTCCAGAGGTAGTGATAATGACGATAATCCTATCTTTGCATCAGTCATACAAGGCATTGTATGGTGATTTGTTAATACCAAAGTGATGAATGTTGTTTTTCTCAAACTGTATGAATCCACTTTTTACAATTATTGTCTCTCATTCAGATAAAAGCATATCTTTTATATCGGAATTTCCTCTTTCAAAACAAACTTGCGATTTGGGATGTCCAGCTTTTCCATAGGCTATTGTACAATATGCTAATATGTCTTTCAGTTCTTCAATAGCATTAGTAGTAAATGCATGTCCGTTATCTGAATGTCGGATATGTGGAGCACCGTGAAGTAAAAATATATCAAATGAAATGAACAACAAAAAAAACGGAGAAAAAAAATAAGTCCTTATACTTCATTTACTAAATTGATTGATATTTGCATGCTAAACTTTCCATGGCAAATATTTCATGTCTTCGCGTAGACTTAATAATACAAGATTTGCTAGACAAAAACCATCGGGAAATCAAGTAAATCAAGTAAGTTTTAAAGTAACTCATTATATGTGTTGTTGTCTTAGAATTAATGACCATTTGTTAAAGATGAGGCATGATATTTTTATGTTGCCAGGTGAGTGATTCAGGCTCTTGAGAGCCTCTAATTTTTTATTAACTGTTTGTTACGAAAATTGTAAAAACATTATAGCTTGAAAGTATAAAAACACCTACCTTTACATATGGTAATAATTGAATAGAATACTGAGATGTTCTTTTGTCTCAATCTTGATTTTTTTTTCAAAAAAGTTTCATATTTTTCTCTATTCAATATTACACAACATTTTCTGTTGGCTTGTAAATCTTTGTTCCGTTGTAAAAAACTTTAAAATACAGACTGAGTAAATACTTAAAGTAGTTTTACTATGGAGTTATAATCATAGACATTCAAACTATTATAACCTAAACCTTTACTATTTTTGAAGAATAATCTTTATTTTTCAGAAAAAAAAAATGTTGCTTTAAAAGATATTTTATCATCTATTTCATGCATTTCATTTTTATAAAATTCGCATGAAACTGAACAGGCAATTTTTTTCAAAACATTCAAGGCATTCCAGGTATTTTAAGTCATTATAGAAACTGCCTGTTAAGTTAAGGCATTTCATAAAATTCCTAAAAATTCACTCATTTTAGAAAATATACTTTAACATATATATAGTTTACTTGAAAAATACCATTCTCCAGAGGAAAACAATGTTTTATTACTGTAATTATGACTTTAAAAAGTTTTATTCTGATACGAAGTCAACGCTGCAAGACTTCTTTTTCAGCACAATTGAAGTAAAAATTGGAGTTGCTCACCTCACAACTAAAGAGACAAAATTTCTACTCCTGCATGTGAAAAGGGAACCATTACTTAAAAACAAGCGCCTTCTAAGCGCCTGAATTGCCAACCTGTCAAAAATATATTTTGTACCATTTATCTTGCTGTTTACAGATTCGACCTATCTATATAGTTTTCGAGATAATATACAAAAATCCGAAAGTAAATCATATTTGTTATTTAAGGGCAATATCTACTATAAGGATTCCTGCATTTGTTTCAGTGATATTTTTGCAGACTTTGTATTCATCGCTAATCATTATTCGTATAAAGGGTCAATCGAGTAGTTAAGCCTTGCGGACTTATTTTTAGATTTTAATTTGTTAATCATTTTTGCCATTAAGAGTTTCTGTCTATCTGCTATAGCTTTCGATAAAAATGCAAAACTGGACAAAAAAGGTCATTTAGGGACATTAACTCATTTGTAGATAATATTGTATGAACAGTTTCTTTCTACTATATATAGTTCCAGCATAAAAGGAAGAGGTCGTTTCTTTAAGGCAATCACTTCTGTAAGGGGTCAATTGACGATGATTCCGCAAAGTTTCTCGCTTTCTATTATAGTTTCTAAAAATTAATACATAAGAATACAATCGTTTTCAAGGACAATAAAAGGAGTCGGTTGCACATTTCCCCATATTGACCTATTTGTATAAATTATTGTGCTGAACATTTTATTCGTTACATTTTCCTTTTCGTAATAGTTTCTGCAAAAAAAAAAATTGTAAAAACCAGCTTTCATGTGCAATACCTCCAATATGGGGTCAATTGACGATTTTTAAAAATTTATTTCTTAGATCTTTTTGTTTTTGTTGGTTTCTATCTATATTGCTGTTCAAGATGATAACCATTAACCGCCACGTGTTCAGGACAAATGCTCCAAAAAAGGGTCATCGATTTTTCTGAAAACAAATTGTAGACCTTTACCTGGTGATCTTTTGTATTTTATTCAGTTTTGCATAAACTGTGTTAGTTTTTGAGATATAAGCCTACTTTTTTACTCCTATGTTCTATTTTTTGTCAACCTGACCAGGTTTATTGAATGATCAAATGCCCGGAAACAATTAAAAAACAAGATCCCTAGAAACATTCAGATGAAATTTGGTTATAATTGTCCCACTGGTTTAGGAGGAGAAGAAGAAAAAAAAGGTTACAACGACGGACAGATGAACGGATGGACGACGGACACCAATTATAGAAAATATCTCACATGGCACTTTTGGTCAGTTGGGGCAATATTCCTAATGCGTCTCAAATTGAGGTATTCAAAAGTACTGCGTTAACAAAAAATCTCTGTTTAAGGGTATTGGACATGTTTCAATTTTTAACAAGTGACTGAGCTTAACGATGTGTGCAAATTTGGAGAGCAGACGACCATAGAACAATGGTAAAAAATATGGAGTTATTAAATGTATACAAAGAACTTAATTTTAAAAGAATTTATTGTGTGAAAAAGTTTTTTTTTATCTCCAGAAGACGCATAAACAAACGGCTTTCCGGGGTGTGCTAAATTACGGAGAAATGAATCTCACTTCGTACCCCGAAAAATTTAACCACATAGGTGAAAATGTCTCAGCTTCGAAACGAGCCATCATACATATCCAAGTATACGATATGGGCAGAGAATTTGAGAAAAAGCACTACAAACCAGTGAAAGTCTGAAATTGCTTTTATCTGTATTTGACTGTACTGAATTTTACTCGACCAGTCTGAATAGGTCTTAAATTTTCTAGATATTCCTTGACTGTAGTCTGAACTATACTAAACAGTCTGAAATTGTACTTGACCTTTACTCGACCAGTACATAACCATTGTATACATGTCTGAACCATACTCGACCTAGTCTGACCCATACTCAACATAGTCTGAACCATACTCGACCTAATCTGAACCATACCCTACTAAGTCTTAACCAACCTAGCCCTATTTCTGTATCTATTGTATTTCATCAATTCAGGAACTATTTTAACAGATATTTCACTTGGCTAGAAATTTTAACAACAATTTGAAATCCAAATGTTGGAGATTTTCATCTTTAAAAGATATTTACTTCCATGCGTAAATGCATAATAACGAATAGGTTACTGCTAGAATTTTTCATTTTTGTATTGAAGTTTAGTGTAGACCTACATACATATACATATATATTTTTTTCATTTTATCAAATCCTCAATATCAATGACATTTTTACAGATGTATAACATGCATTTATTTTGTTGAAACATCTTGTACAATAAAATCATTATTTATTTGAAAATGTTTTGTTTATAACTATTATCTTAATTATAGATATGAAATAATTGAAACAAAGGGAAGTAACTCAATTTAAAAGCAATTGCAGTATTTTTGAATTTATATTAGTAAAAGTTAGAATTAAAAAGGAGAGGTTATTTAAGTATGGTTCAACTGGTCAATTATTGTTCAGACTTTGTTCGACTTTGGTTCAGACTGAAAAAAGGTCGAGAATGGGATAAAACTGTTGCAGACTGGTCCAGTAATAGTTCAGCCTTTTTTCAATGGCAAAGATAAGGGTTGAGTACAAATCAGAACAGTCAAGTATGGTAAAGATTGGGGTCGAGTAATATCGAATAAAATTCAGACTAATTCAGACTGGTTGTGTAAAAATCAGTACAGTCGAGTACAGATATAGGACATTTCATACTTTAACTGGTTTGTACTGAAGGCAACCATAACTGCTTACTTGAAATGAAGTGCGCATCTTGACCCATTTGAGCTTATAATATTGTTGTCATCAAACTGTATGATCGTATCAGACAACAGCATTAAATTTTTTAGACTTAATCTCAATATTTTCTTACTTATTGCCGGTATGGTTATGTGTGTTTTTTATGCCCGGTCTTGTTTATTTGCATGATTTACAGTCTCTGATTTACAGGCAAAGTTATGCCCTTTTCAAACTTTTAACAGAAGACATAGAATTGGATAATAACAATTTATATTTGTCTGTATTTTTCGTGAATCTTTTTATTCCAGCTTTGTACATATTGAAAGTATTCCCAATGCTCTGTGAGATAGACACTCACAGCTCAAAGAAATATAAATAAGGCTGTTGTCCTTTAGAATTATGTTGGCATAGCCACATTATAACTTCGTTTTACGCAGAACGAGTATAAACTGCAGTTCGTATGTTATGCTAGAGTAGTAGAAAATGCTTTATATGTTTTCCCACACATTTATACAATTTCTGTTGAACGTATTGTCAATTTTTAACGTCCTAGCGCAAACCTGCTAAACATTGGAGATTTTCCAGCTATTTAATTAGTTTAAAAAACATTTTAGTAAAAAGTCGGGTTGTTTAAACTTTTTGTTGAAAAATTTGATTAGGTGAGTTGCATTTTTGTTATCATTTTTACAATTTTTATTATTGTGAAATTAAAAATAGCTGATCAATATCTGTTTTAGATCTAAAAAATTCAACGTTAACAGTTACACAAGGACAAGTCTCCGTTGTAGTCATTACTACGATATCAGTTGGGTGTACCACGGTGTTCGTGCTAATTGTTTTGTTAATTAAAAAAGTTCTATGTAAAAATCATTGTGTCGGCCGTGGAGTAAATAATAATGAAGTCATATTAGCCAATGCTGAGTTAAATGAACAGCCAGCATCTCTCCAAGAACAATCTTTCGTTTTCCGGAGAAATTCCATTCCTGAATCTCACTATGAAACAATTGACGAATCCAAAATGATAGACACTTCAAACATAAAAACAAGTGAGGACGAATCGACTGTACGTAACACTCACACTTCTACTTCAAGCATTGACAGCAAAACATCTAATGCCAGTGGAATTGCATCTGAGGATACTGAAGGTTACCTCTATCCATATAATACCCTAGCAGAAAATTGGCAAAATAAAGGATATCAGTACAGTTCATGTAATAACAGTACAAACAAGCCGGACAAACTGTAATACTCAAGATACAAAAGGGTAATCAAATTAGATTTTATGTCGTTGACTTGTCCAAACAATAAAAAAGGACATGGTTTATATTTTGCTTATCGTCGCCGGGATTTCAACTCAACAAGAAACCAGTTTGACTGTTCCATCTCACTCCCTTTTTCTGTACATTAAAACAACATTAATGAAAATGATTTATTTATTGCATACTGTACATGTTCTATTGCTTCTTAAGAAATGAAAATACACGAAACTCTTAATATGATTTTTATTAAACGCCCAAACCCAAAAATGTGAACTTCAGGGATGATAGATTATGGCGATAGTAGTTTACCTTTCCTCAAATGGATTAACAGGAGACAAATCAAGATAACAAACTGAGAGAATATTATGAACTCCAAGAGGAGCGAGACCTGGATCATCAATTGAGCACGTCTAGAGCTAAATGACAAAAGAGACCCCCAAAAAAAAAAGAATAGCCGAATCCATCGAAGGTCATTTTTGCCTGCTGGAGTTGGTACTTTAATTTCTTAATGATTTCTAAATTTATCAATGAAGAATATATGTTTACAATTTATCAATGAAGAATATATGTTAAATCATGTCAGTACCGAAGCCCTGAAAGCTGAGATGGTGCTACCCTCGGGGATTAGCTGTGTTACAGTCCTCAATCATGGTAACGATCTGTTGCTAGTAAATTAAAGTATCACTTAATTAATTTCGTGCGTCCGAAGCGCTTTACTGGATTTACCTTCATAAGGAATGTTCAAATTTAAAATAGTTTAAAAAACAACAGGGATGACAAATACTTAAGCACGTCAGGAGCTATACGACTATACGAGACAGAAAAAACAAGTGCAAAAATCCATCAAATATCCGCTTTGCCTAAAAGAATTTGAATCTTAGTATCTAAATTAATCTATAATTATCGACAGAATATATAATAATGTAGGTTATGTCATTGCAATGTCAGTTTGTTTTCGACTTATTTAAGTTTGAATATCCCTTTGGTATCATTTGCCTCTCGTTTATAAATATGTCAGCAAAATGCTTACCTATTTTCGGCAGCCTTAGAATTCACTTATCAAAGCTTTCTACAAACTACGGCTATTTTTGATTTCATTAAAAAGATATCATTCCAGATTTTGCTTTTCCATTTTCAAACAAAATGAGCATTGGATCATGTAACTGCTAAAGTTTCTTGTGCAGATTTACCTCCAAGTGTCAAAAGAGCATCATGATGCAATCAGCATATTTGTTTATGGAATGACTATTGGACATTTTGGAAACTATAGTTCACAATGTCTTTTAAAGGAGTATGAGTAACGATTTAGACAAAATTAAAAATACGAATCTTTTTTTTTAAGTATTGATAAAAACGGAATTTTGAAACAAAATTTCGTTGTAAGCAATCAGTTTGGCCCTTTGTCAAGATAAGCTAAAACATCGACGAAGTCAACAATTCAACCTCATTGAATCCTTATTCATGTGAACTGCAAAGTAAATCCTTATCTGGAGATGGGTAACGCATGAACTAGGCGTGTTCGGGTATAACAAGGAAGAGAATGTCAATATTGAAAGGGAAACAAGGGAGGACCATTTGGTTGACTGATTCGATCCACAAAAAATATCATTCTTATACAAGTAAAAATGATTTTAACGTATAATATGAAACCAAACAGACCTAGAAAAATCCAATTGCACGTTCCTGCTATCTATTTATATTTATATTTAAAGACCGTCGGCAGTCTTCGGGGTCATCTCAATGGTTAATTAGATGGCGTCTAGACTAAAATACACACGAAATGGGGATACATATTATCTTTTCCATGCATTGTCTTTTTTTACATTGTTTTTCATATTGTATTTATATTGTGTCATAGATCAAATTTATTCGTTCGGTGTATGTTTACCTGTTTTGTTAATATTTCGTTTTGATCGAGTTCAGCCATTTCAATTGATATTTTATAGTGTGTCTTTCTATGTTGTAATGTTATACTGCTGGTTCAGGTTAGGGTGAAGGTTGGCGCCTGTTAAAACGTTTAAACCCACTGCATTTGTTTGCACCTGTCCTAAGTCAGGAACATGTTGTTCAGTGGTTGTCGTTTGTTGAAGTGGTTTATAAGTGTTTCTCAAGTTTCGTTTTTTATATAGATTAGACCGTTGGTTTTTTCCTATTTGAATGGTTTTATACTAGTCATTTTGGGGTCCTTTGTAGCTTGCTGTTCGGTGTTAGCCAAGGCTCCGTGTTAAAGGCCGTACTTTGTTCTATAATGGTTTTACTTTTTACAAATTGTGACTTGAATGGAGAGTTGTCTCATTGGCACTCATACCATATCTTCTTTTATCTATTGTTGTTTATTTTAAACTTTTTGTAATTTGGATATACGTTTTAGTATGTTAAAAATCAATGTGAGAATTTGAATCAAATCAGTGAACATGAATTTGACAGCTAACGCCCATGCTTTAAGTTGACGATGATAATTACAGATAAACTTACCTGTAGGTAATCTCAATAAACTTATCATAGATACCAGGATTGAAATTTTGTATTTGCGCCAGACGCACGTTTCATCTACAAAAGACTCCTCACTGACGCTCGAATCAAAAAAAGTCAAAAAGGCCAAATAAAGTACGAAGTTGAAGAGCATTGAGGACCAAAAATTCGTAAAAGTTTTGCCAAATACAGCTAAGGTATTCTATTCCTGAGGTAGAAAAGCCTTGGTATTTCAAAAATTCAAAGTTTTGTAAACAGTTAATTTTATAATTATGACCATATCAATGATAATTCATGTCAACACAGAAGTGCTGACTACTGGGCTCAAAATACACAATGTCTCGAAAGATGTGGCTACATGTTTGAAAAACGAAAACAATGGGATAAATTATTTAAATTTAAAAAATGAAATCAGCTGTTTATTAGCAGTATTCGATTCTGTTTTTAATATTTTACGAAATTTCTTAGCCATTAATTTCTTATAGCTAATCGGATTCTTTTCACTAGCTGCATCAATTTATCTCCATCGCCTGATGTTACTGATATATTGAAAATGCTGGTTTTTACAGTTATTGCCACTGCAAGACCCCTACTGTACCGTTACCCGAACTTAGATATAGAACTGTACTCGACGCCGTAGACACTTGGGAGTAAAACGATGTTTTGCAGATGTTTTCACGTCATAGATACTTCTTTTATCAAACAACTGGAGAAACACCCGAAACCCTTTTTAGACATATTTATACAAATTGGAAATGTTATTTTCCAGCCGTAAAAGTAGCAGGCCACACAAACGTTCCCCGAGAGATAGTTTTGTTGTTTTTTAACGTAAGCGTTACCACATTACATTACAAAATTTATTCTAGGGTTTATCGAAATGAATAGAGAGGAAATGTGGGGAACTGGGGAAAAGTTCCCAATTGCAGTGAGTGCTTTTGACGGAACCTCAAAGGACATTTACTGGTCACTCAATGAGACTCAGGAGTTTTGTTTTTCGGGACATCGGCATTTTCATTGCATCTATACTCAATTCGTTATCCATAATTTAAGGCAAAAATTTGTTATACTGATTCCGAGTTTTTGGGACATCAAAATGACGTGCAACAGTTTAATGATGAGGTCAATTGGTAAAAATGCTGAGCTTGACTTTCCTGAAGGAATAGTTTTACTGGCTGATAAAATATATCATAATAGATATCATCCACTTATGACAGCCTATACAAGCCAATACATACAGCGAAAACTAGACAATTTCAAAGGAATGTGTTGCAATCTTAATTATTTCACCAAAGAATACAAAGTTACTGTTGAACATTCAATTGAAAATTTAAAGAATTAAAGATGTTACTAAAAGAATGGATGAGACAACAGAAATGCAATATTATATTTTACAAAAACTCATTTTCGGATAATTCTATAGACAAAGAATTCACGGGAGAATTATATCATAGTTTTGGAAGTACACAAGCAAAGGGTGTTTCGATTTACATTAACAAAATAATTAAACATGAAATTATTGACAAGTATGTAGATCAAGAGGGAAGAATTGTTTTAATCAACATAGAAATTGATAAAAATATATTTACTTTTGTTAACCTTTACGCCCCAAACACATGTAAAGATAGAAATATATTCTTTAAAAAAGCTTTAAGTGTCATTGAAAAATATAGCCTTGGTATACTTATTATAGGGGGAGATATGAATGAAACGCTTAATATAAAAGATAGAAAAGTAATAGAAAAGATAAACAAAAATAAAAATAAGACAAATGCGTTGAAAAGTTTAATAAAAAACTAAAAGTTATAGACATCTGGACAGTAATAAATCCAAATAAAACACAATATACCTGGAGAAGAAAAAATAATGAAGTAGCTAGTAGAATTGATTATTTTCTTGTTAGTCAAGACGTGAGACCTAGAGTACTCCACACTGATATAAGACCCGCTACAATTCAATATACAGACCATCTAGCGATTTCACTTAAGATAAATCATTGTCAGGGGGAGAAAGGAAAGGGTTATTTCAAATTAAACAATAGTATTCTTAAAGACGAATCATACAAAATGAAAATAAACACTTTAATAGATAAATATGAAAAATTAAGAGACAGAAAAGGTTTAGCAATCGTGTGGGATCTGTTTAAAATAGAGGTAAAGGAGACGACTATTGAACATTGTAAAATTAAAGCTAAAATAAAAGAGATGAAATTAAAGAATTAGAACAAGAACTAAAACTTTTGAATAAAATTCAGGATAATGTCCTTGATGAAAAGAAAAATAATAACATAATAGATTCAATAAAGAAAACAGAAGAAATGTTACAAACTCTATATTCTGATAAAATAAAAGGGCACAAATAAGATCAAGAGTTAAATGGGTAGAAACAGGCGAAAAAATACAAAATATTTTTGGGATTAGAGAAATCGAGACAGACAAGAAAAAATATTACTGCTATTAGGGACAGTGAAGGGGAAATAACTGAGGATCAGGGTAAAATATTAGAAACGGGGAGGAATTATTATGTAAATTTATATACGTCAACTAAGCCAGATTTGGGAGAAATTGAGAATTATATTGAAAATACAAAAATAAACAGCAAACTAACTACACACGAAAGTAATGAAATTGAAGGAAAGCTGACAATAGAGGAATGTACAAATTCTGTTTTTAAAATGAAACTTAACAAAACACCGGGTATTGATGGTCTTCCAATTGAATTTTATAGATCTTTCTGGTCTAACTTACAATATTTTGCTGTAGATGTCTTTAACCATTGTTATGAGAAAAAAGAATTGACAAATTCACAGAAACTAGGATTAATTACCCTTATTTACAAGAAAAATGACCCGTTAAATTTAGACAATTATAGACCAATTACTTTATTAAATGTAGATACCAAAATTATAGCATATTCTCTTGCACAAAGACTTAAACCAGTATTGCATAAAATCATTCACAGTGATCAAAACGGGTATGTAAAAAACAGATATATTGGGTTTAATATTAGACAAATCCAAGATATTACAGACTATTCAGAAAAATTCAACGTAGACGGGGCAATTCTTTTTTTAGATTTTTCAAAGGCATTTGACTCGTAAGAATGGGAATTTATGTATTGTTCATTAAAGAAATTTGGCTTTCAGAAATCTTTATTGAAGTGGATAAATACTTTATATACAGATATAAAGGGTTGTATATTAAATAATGGGTGGATTTCAAGACCCTTCAGCATTGAGCGCGGGATCCGTCAAGGGTGTCCCGCGAGTTCTATAATTTTCGTTATTGCTGTTGAAATTTTAGCCTGTAGATTAAGAAAAGAAAAAATTTAAAGGTTTTCAAATCAAACTAGATAATAAAACCCATACTCTAAAGTTAAGCCAGCTTGCAGATGACACCACTTTATTTTTAAATTCAAAACAAGAAGTTTCATTAACTTTGAACATTATCGAAATTTTCGGATCACTTTCAGGCCTAAAGCTTAATCGAAATAAAACAGAGGGATATGGCTCGAAATTTAAAATCCTGTAAAGATAAGGTTGAGAACATTAAGTGGACACAAGAACCGATAAAAGTATTAGGAATATATTTTGGACTTAATAAAATGAGTGTAAAAATTAAACTTGCAAAGACAATACGAAAATCGGAAAAATAATTAAAATTGGAATAAAAGAAAATTAACTATGTTAGGTAAAATAACTCTTGTTAAATCACTAATCCTACCAAATATAACATATGTTGCATCAGTAACAGAAATTGATAAAGAATATCTCGCAAAATTTAAAAAAATAATATATAGTTTTATATGGAATAATAAACCAGAAAAAGTTAAAAGAGCTATAATAAGTAAGAATTATCTTGCCGGCGGGCTTAAAATGATAGACATAGATAAATATATAGAATCCATAAATATTAATTGGGTAAAAAGACTCATTGATAATGAAGACTCATCACCCAATTGGAAAGTCTTACCAAAATTTTACTTAGACAAGTTTGGACAAGAATTCCTTATATTTAAAATGGACTTTAACAATATTAATCTAATCAATAAACTAAAAGAAATTGTTCCAGAATTTTACTTAAAAATAATTATATCATGGATAAACTCAAAATCTGAAAAAGAATCAAATCGACTAACATATAAGCATATCAGACAGCAACTAATATGGGGCAATAAGCATATCAAATTAAATGGTAAATGTCTTATTTTCAAAAATTGGATAAACAGCAAAATTTTATTTGTAAATGACATAATTGATGATAAAGGAAAAATTAATCAAAATAAGATTTTAGATAAACTATCTTGCCGTGCTAATTGGTTTTCGGAATATACTAAATTGATGAAAGCAATACCAAAACAGTGGTTACAAGAGCTCATAAAGAAGAGTCAATCAAAACAAAAGTTGCTACCGACTCCGAATTTAAATTCAAAGATAGAGAAGGAAAATGGTACCAATAAAAATATTTTCCTCGAAAGATATCTACATCTCGCTTTTAAATAGATATTATGAGAAAGCAATAGGATTTCAAAATGGGACAGAATTCTAAATTTAGATAACAATACAAGGAAAAGAGAACAAATGCTGTACTTCATCTTTAACTATATCCAAGATAATAATTTGAGAATGTTAAGATGGAAATTTCTACATTACATTTTACCAACCAAACAATTACTTTTCTCTTGGAAAATAACTAAAACTCCTCTATGCAATATATGCAATGTCATTGAAGATTATGATCATTACTTTCTGACATGCAAATATCTAAAATCATTTTGGGATCAAATAAAACTAATACTAGACAAACTTAAAATAGGACATCATATAATATCACTGGCATCACTTTTGTATGGATATAAGATAAATACCGGTACTTTATGAAGTCTTTCGAGACATTCCAGGAGAAAACTCCGTCAAATTGTAAAATATGTGTATGCAGGCTTCACGACCTGTTTCGTTGATTTAGATTAACATATATATTTTGCGTTATTCGCTTTTCAATTTCTCAAAACTGTACACTTTGAGATGGCCACTGTAGAATTATCCGCAAACGTCATCACCAATGTTAACATAAAAGTATAATAGTTTTCTAAAATGTCTATTAATATTATACCGACTATTTTCACTACAACTTTCTTTCGGTTGTTAATCTTATAAAAGTAATTTGCACGGTTATATGCTATAATCAAATTTGCAATTAATTGTTTCGCCTACTATATACTTGGGCCCATATGCATAAAGCTACTTAAGTTAAGATTTGTTCCGAACGGACGGATTTTTCTGCTTGTCCACCGATAAATTAGTATTACGATTGGATATCTTAAATTGAAGTGGTTTTACGCATATCAGTCCTGTTTTAGAATTAGACGTGTTAAGAAAGTGATTTTAATACTGCACTGGTGTTAAATTATTATAACAATACCGAAACAAAATTTCAGTGTAAACTTTCTCAAAATACAATTACGTTGAAAGGTATCCAGGCGTAGCCTAGTTATGTATCGTGGCAAATAATTTAGCAGGTGAAAATGAATATTCCGTTTTCAAAATATCCTCCTGACCCAAGGATAACAAATATACTTCTACTTTGACCTATAATTGTTTACTTTTTACACATTGTGACTTGGATGGAGAGTTGTCTCATTGGCACTCATTCCACATCTTCTTATTTCTACTTTCTACTTATGAAAGAGTAATATCGCGTTCAACAATATTTCAGTTATATCGTAGTGTTCAATTTTGTTGGAGGAAATTGTGATACCAAGAAGAAAAACCACCGACCCTTCACCGAAACGTAAATTTAACACTTTGCTTGAATAGTGCCCGAATGTGGTAGTCTTTTAAAATTTAATTTTATTACCTCTTCTGTCCAAAGAATTAACAGACGAAAGTTGATAGAAAGAAAATTTCAGGGAAAATGTGACATTATAATAAGTAATTCATACATTTTAATGGGTTTTTAAGGTACCTGTCACATTCAAAATTCCATTAAATTACCAAAGTGATATTGCTAAATAAATGAAAATACAGATAGTAAAATTAAACAGGATAAAACAATTTGCTTCCCCAGTGAAGGCGAAAAAAAAAAACTTACAATTCGGATATTGAAACCCGATATTGCAAAAATGGAACTTCTACAATTCTTCTTTCAGTTTTATTATACACGACTCCACAGACAACCCGAATTGACCAAAGACAAAGTTTCTTAAATAAGAGTTTACAACAAAACAAAACTTTATTATGAATATCCCCCAGTCAATCTTGGGGTGAAATGTAAAGAAGATGATGGTATAAAATTGTGTTGAGAAAAATTGTAAATTATGTGGCTAACATTGTTTTAATGAATTAACTACATGTACATCAAAACACGGTCGTAAATTATGTGGAGGAATGTAGGCTTTGCCTCCCATAGCGGGCTACGAAATAATAACAATGAATAAAAAATAAGAGCGAACAAAAACCCGTATCATTTTGACTATACACTTTGGAAAACTTTGAATATTATAAAGGGTATGAGATAAAAGTACCATAGAACATGAGATTCTATCAAAATTTACGACACTAGTCTTACTATTTACTAAATGTCAGGTATGAGCCACTGGAATAAGTCACTTTTCAATCTTCAGTATATATGACTAAGATGAGATATTTAGATTAAATATGTTATAAGGTTGCTGATAAAATTATAAGTATTTGAAACTACTTACCACATAAAAATGTTCACAGATTAAAACCACAGTCGTAAATGCACCAGGTTTTGTCAAATCTATTTGCATGAAATATCGTAATATAGCTATAGGTTCATTCTTTAACTCAAAACTTGGAAAAAGGCAATGGTGACAAAGAAAAAGACTGTGTGGTCTGGAATCAATAATTAAAGTTATCAGTTATGTAGTGTGCATTTTCATATTTAGGTTGGACAACGTTTCTTTCTGAAACCAAGACAAAATATCTAAGGAAAAGTAACAGAGAAATCATGAAAACTTTTCATTGTTTGAAGGCCTAGGCGACCTTCAGACCACTACCTATTTTACTGTCTCCTCTTTAACTCACATGAGTCTGAAATAAACCGTTAAAAATGCAAGGATTCAATAATATATATATCAGCATTTCGTGTGTATTTTAGACAGACAAGACGCCATCTAATTAACCACCGAGATGGCCTCCGCAGACTGCCGACGATCACATGACCCGAAATAAACATACACATAAATATAAATAGATTGCGACCACGTGCAATTTTTTTCCTGGGTCTGTTTGATTTCATGTTGCAGGTTTTAAAAATGAGGTAATGTATAAGAATGTTTTTTTGTGGATCGAATCAGTCAACGAAATGGGTCACCTTTGTTTTACTTTCAATTTTGTAATTCTTTTCATTTTAATGGCTGAACACGCCTAATTCATGCGTAACCAATATCTAGCTAAGGGGTAAGTTGAAGGTCACATGAATACGGATTCAATGAGGTCGAATTATTCACTTGCAATTAATTAATTCATTCGTGATGTTTCTTAGCTAATTTTGACAAAATTGAACCAAATTGGCGGTTTAAAAGCGAATTATTATTTCACTATTTTACTTTAATTAATGATTGAAAAAAAAATATCATATATTTTCTTTTTATATCTCGTAGCTAATGACCCTTAAAGAATCTTTGTTTTTATTTCCATACTATTGTATAATCCTTTTAATGAGTTTTACATGTAAACTAGGATAGAACTGACAAAAAATGAGATATAAGTCCACCAAATTATTGACAACGGTCTAAAGTAATGTCAAAGGGAGATAAGTCATTATTTTTTTTTATTAGAAAGTGAAAGACCTTTAGTTTCCCAGTCAAAGTCGCAGTACCAGCCCCTACCATAATTTTATATACATTGAATCTATTTTCTTCCCGTTGCCCATATTTTATTATTATTGATAGAACGTCTAGTGCCTGTTACATGTAGTAATATGATGCATCTTTGTGTGAGGGTCATGATTCACTAAAGACAAGTTTGTATTTTGTGATGCGATGACGGTATAAGCAAAACTTTTACGGATATTTTGTGTGTGTAAATTTCAATATATTTTTCAGTTCGATAACTTTTTACGAGACGTTTTGTGTTCACATGTGTATGTTATATATGAAAGTAAAAAACACTTAGTCTTGTGCCCAACAATTGTTTTTGTCTTGGACAGTCAGGCTAGGCCAGAACTGTCCCCTTTATAACCATGGTTGGGCATTTATAGTCGATTGTTTTATCCCAAGCGATAAAAAAAAAGTTTTATTAATTTTAAAATCAATTTCTATAATCCCCTTCAATGCAGTATAGCTTGTTGATTTCAGGTGAAATAAATTCAAGATCAATTCAAATTCATCGAAAGTCCGAGAGATTCGGAATTTATGGACGGAATGAGGATATGGTTTATTTGGCTAACCTCTATTTCTGTTTGTCTCAAAATTTATTTATTCTAAAAAGAATAATAATGATCAAATAATTATTTTGAAAACAATTTGTCAAAGTGGATGGGTACTTAAATGGCTTCATGGTGCCAAGAAATATGTCCTTTGCAAGATTAAAATTTGATAAATCTTCATTTATCAAGGCTCATAAACAATTTCCTAAACTGTAAAATGAATTAATGTAATAAAAAGAAATTATTTGAAGAGCTTTATCTTATATATTCTTACAATTATAAACAAATTACTTCTGATTTTTTGTCCTATTAAATTGTGGACTTTCTGTCTTGTGACTTTTTGTCCTGTGACTTTCTGTCCGCTTACCTAAATGTTGTGTCTGTACCATGTCAGGCTATCTGGGCTTTATGTTGTTTATTGGTGTTTGTCTTAAGCTTGTTTTTGCACGTCTTATTTCTCGCAGGAGTTGTGGTGATATATGTGTTCTGGTTTTTTACCCCTTGTATGTTTTATGTTTAAAATAGACGAACAATAACACGATACTTACCGGGATTAATACGATAATTGTGTCGAATAACACAGGAAAAGAATAAATGAATATTAATAAAAAAAATCCAAGGCATATACGCTTCCGTAGTTATTAGGTAGTATATTACTAATGTGTAAAAAAAACCAGCCGCACCAAGAGTATTCAATCAGAAAAAAATAAAATAACAACATCGACAAAGTTTGTAATAATTTGTTCCAAGCATAATAAATCTAGTGCATGAATTTAAAATATGCCTTTTATATATCTGAATGTCAAATTCCGTAATTCTGGAATGACATTTCGGATTTGTTTTTAAATTGAACGATGTGTTCCAACCACTACCAGTTTGTGAAGTTATCAGCAAATCAATTCAAACAAACTCAAGATATGGTACATGTGAAAAATTTACTTTAATCTGACAATTTAAGTCCCATAACTGTGGAACGGAAAACAGAAAATAAAAAAGAGCTTCCTTTTATCAATTCCAACAATAATGTAAAGTTTTGAGGAAATCAATCCAGGCATACTGGAGTAAGTGCGCAATATGTGAGAAATGACGTAATTCATCCAATTAAAGTCCCACAACTCTGTAACAGATAAACAGGAAATTAAAAAATATATAAAAGGGAGCTTTCTTTTATAAATCCCAACATTAATACAAAATTTTGGGGAAATCAATCCTGCAGTTAATACGTTATTTGTGAAAAATTGCCTTAATATAAACGGTTGAAGTCCCAACAAATTCAAATTCGAAAGGGAGCTTTCTTTTGTCAATACTAATGTCGTGTTAAAATTACATGAGAATTGGTTAAAGCAAATTACAGTTATCGTACAGACGGAAGGACATATGATACGGTATACCATAATACGACCCGCCTTAGACGAACGCATAAAATCGAATAAGTGACATTATAATCTTCATTATACGCTAGAATTAAATTAGGAAATAACGTTTACGCATGGGAATGAAAGTTATATTCCCATCGAACATCGGGTAATACAGTCGTGAATTATAATTTTTATGTATAGATTACGTTCGTCGGATTATAATGTCAAAAGATTATTTGCTTATCTTTTATTTGAATTCTATCAGTGTTTTCTTTCTTCTCACACAAATGCGTAAAATTGAGAATGAAAATGGGGAATATGTCAAAGAGACAACAACCCGACCAAAGAGCAGATAACAGCCGAAGGCCACCAATGGGTTTTCAACACAGCGACAATACCCGCACCCGAAGGCGAGCTTCAGCTGGCCCCTAAATAAAAATGTGTACTAGCTCATTGAAAATGGACGTCATACTAAACTCCAAAACATATAGATGAACTAAAATTAATATATCACATGTAATGCATTTTTTGTGCGTAATTGTTCTAAATATGATAATATCTCCAAAATCGACCGTATCTTAGGTAGAAAATGGTGGATTAAACCTGATTTTGTATCTAGCTAAACCCTCACTTGTTTGATAGTCGCATAAAACTCTATTATACTGAGAACAATGTGTGAGCAAAACAAACAGAAATAATAGGTAAAACTGTCAATAATTGAGGTACAGCAGTCAACCTTGTGCTATAATCTTAATCACTATAAAAAGAAATAACTATTTCAACAAAAATAAAAATGGCATATAAACACTCTGTAGACAAAGTACATAAGCAAAAATGAAAGACAAGAATACAAAAAAGTAAATAGCACAATAGCACAATGGCGGGATATATCAATACATAGCCACGCCAAAAGTACATTACCGAAAAAGGACTAAACAGTAAAGTTTTAAAATATACAAAGACAAATAAAAAGAACACTTTAAAACGTTATTAAGATGATAAATAATGTCAGTACATAAAATCTATACTTCAAGATCAGCATGTATTATTTGCGAACTTGATGTTGAATATTTATCAAAAGATCTTGGTATCTTCCGATGAAATTACTTTTAGAAAAAGGACGAGACGTTATTTGACATAACCCTATGTTATCTCTAAATTAAAATCGTCTCGTTTGTCAACGATTCTGGTACTGAGGTGACCGCTTATGTCAAATTCGAGGTATAATTCTAAAAATGAGGCGGATGAAGCTGTGTCTGTTGTTCTTGTTCAGGAGGACATATTAATGTAACCCAATCAAAAAAGTTCGGATTGTTAATGGAAAGAACATCATCAATATATCTGATTTTGAAATTAAACGATCTGGCTTCTTTGATTTTCTTTTTTTTTTGACAAGTGTCTGAAGGAACTTCGACTCATATGAAAATAAAAGAGGTCGGCAAGGAGAAGTGCGTAATTCTTTCCCATAGGAATGCCAATAATTTGTTTGAAAAGATTACCTCCAAATTCAACAAGTATATATGTTGTCAATAAGAAACTGAAACATACTGATCACTTGTTCCTCTGTGTAGCATGTTTTGCCTTTTTGTTCACTATTAACAAAATATGCCGTATGGTATCCAAAGCAATAAATTTATAGCGTATGCTAACATTTTTATATTGAAAAGCATTGTGGATTATTTCTTTTAGACGATTTTTCAATTTCACATGGGGAATGGTGGTTTACAGGGTTGAAAAATCAAAAGTTTTGATAGAATTGATTTGAGATAAAGATCGAGATTTGAAATTATCCAAAAGTTCTTTAGAGTTTTACATTAATCCACATATGGTTAAAATCACTACGCGAATAAACATTTTTTCACAGTATTTCACTGCGGACAGAATTTTTGTCAATCTAACGAACAATTCCTTTGTAGAACATGCAGATGAGCCGGCAATGTATTGTTGTTTCTGCGGAATTTTATGAAGCTTAGGTATCCAATACAAACAAGCTTAAGGTAAGTCCTCAGATTTTCTGTTCAATGTAATGTTCATTGAAGCCACGAAGGACTTATGATTTGCCAAAATCTCATCAAATGATATGTCATTGTATGTGGGATTACCTGAGTGCTAATTTATTCCTAATTCTTTTACAAGATACTCGTAGTAGTACGGTTTACATACAAAGACGATATTATAAAGCTTGATTATAGTTAAATACTTTTGGTGCAATGGTGTTGGTGTAACTGTAAGATACAATAGAAACAGACTGATTTTAAAGATAAAGTGAAATTTCAGATGTTACATCCTTGTGAGGAAGAACTTGCTGATGTTGATACCATCAACTCCTTTATTAGAAAACTGAACTGGAAGGCATTTCCTCTTTTCATCATGTACAAGTTTCGATCTAACTGGTTTAAAAGACGGAAAAGAAGGATCATGGTCCGGTTGATTAAAATGGGTATTAAGAACCCTGAATTGCGCATCTTTATTAACAGACCGTTGTTATTCATCCTTTTACACAAAATTTGTCGAGTTTCACCAACATAAAGTAACCCACACAAAGTACATTCAATTCCGTGAAAGACATTGTCCGTGGAACAGTCCAGAGGCTCAAAAGATTTTGTACTATAAGTTTTTCCTGCTATTATTTTATGCTATTACAGGTACAGAAAAGCTAAATTGCTTATAACCTTGAGTTATATACGAATTCAGTTTCTTATACAAAATGATTCCAAGTACTGACAAGCTACTCTCCAAAATTATTACTTAAATACATCCTTTTCCGGTGCATTGCATCTCAATTACTTCTCATCATGTGTTCTGTATTGTCGGAAATAAATTTAAAAACTATATTTTCAACTCTACGTCAAACTCCTACCCATCAACAGGAAATTATCAATTATGTTCGACATTTTCAAATACAATGAGGAATATGAAAATATCATTCATCGTTTGTGATATGCATGTATGTTTATGTACATCCATGCAGATGCATTAATTGGAATATGGGTGTTGTTGTTGCTATTTTCATGAACTGTATTGTATCATTCTTATCACAGACCATATTTTCATCTGCTGTTGTAACCAATATTACATATGAGACATCATTAGATATTACTAAAGGACCATGCAAGTAAGTAACATTCAATATTGGACTTACTTTAGTTTGCTATCCCCTTTATTATATTTAAGTCAAAAGTCAAAGTCTGAGTCAAAGGTTTTATTGATATAAATCCAAAAGCTAGAATGCTATCGAACACAGATTAAACTTTCATTAATCAAATTAACCATTAAAATCGTATATATCTAAACAAGAAATGAAATAATAATATAAGAAAACTACATTTTAACGTCTATTCTGACTACGAAAGTCAGTACAAATAAACTTGATTAAAGATATGAAAATAAATGATTTTTTATTTATAATATTGGAGAAAAATGGTAAATTGAGATCTAAGCAGTAACTTAAGGCATTAGGAACAAACTTATCTTGCAACAATTTCAAAGCTAAATAAGTAACTTAACCCTTCTCTAAAATAAAGCACATAACCAATTCTTCCTGTTTATCAAATGTTCATAGCCTACGTTATATCGATTAAAAAATATATATAACGTTTATATATATATTTAAATCGAGATGGGAGATAATTTTCTACGCCCGGTTTTCAAAAGTCACTTCTGTGTCTTATGAAAACTTACATTACACTGATTACAATAATGTATGGTTTCTTTTACTTTTGCTTGAAACAAGGATACACTTTGCTTCTTTTCAGTTTACACAATATCATTCCGGTGTCGTATTATTGGTTACATTATGCCAAGTTCAAATTAAATGGTTTCTAGGTACTTTTGCGAGAAACTAATGCAAAAATGGCTACTGCTGGTTGACACCTGATCACTTCCTTTTGAAATGCAAAAACTCATTCGCTGTAAAATTGTGCTTTTTCCTTGACATCAAAAGCAACTTTTTAGTCACAAGATATATAGGTAACACGTTTTCCTACATAACATACATAAATATCTAAGAGGAGAAAACTATAAAAAGTCACCAAAGCACCTCGACCCAAAAAATTTGGCAAAAGCCTTATGTCGATAAATTTTACTGTTTCTGAGAAGTTGCGATAACAAGCAATTTCATACAATTATAGGCAGTAGAAGTTATATATTGTATTAAATTTAAATTTTCCTGTTCCGCTAAATATAGCCTAAATATTATCTTTGTATTATGACGGGTCTTTGTGAAAACGGTACGCATTATACACATATTTTATAATGCATGTGAGTGCCTATAATTTTTCCCTTACAAGATTTACCAAACGTCCACTTAAATTCCTGAATAACAACTATTCATTACAAATGAAGCATTTCCCAACAATGCTTGTCCTTGTACAAAGAAGGTTCGATGAAAATGTGAAAATTATGTTTATGCCAGCTACTGGTGTTTCTCATTTCTCGTCTAAATATGTCCTATAATATTAGTAAATATCAACTTTTCACAGTGTGGCTCAATTTTGGGTCATTTTTTTATCTCTTTTAATCATGGACAAATTTCAATCAACCGTTACCTTTTTTCAATACTGTATGTAGACTTGTGACTTATCAACTTCTTATAAGACTTTTGATTGAAGCAAGTTCCGTATACAGCTTTAAAGTATATTTGCTTAGAAGCTAAATATTTGTCAAGTTATCAGTTGAGAGTATCAATACCGAAAAATACAAGAAAATTATAAAGTTTCGTTGAATATGTCATTGTCTGAAGATGTTTCATGAAAATAGTGTTAAGTCATTGTACATTTCTCATAAAGACTTTCATTTGCATCTATTTCAGAACAAAACTGGTGAATGGCATTGTTGTGCTATGTATCACTTACGTAATGGACTATGTGAAGGTAAGGGACGAGAGCACACATTTTTATAGGTTTTGAAGACTTGTGAAATTGTATGTACAAAAAATGTCCTGATAATAGAATATTGAGTTCTTCTATGTTTCTTTATTAAGAGCAATTTTTCATTTAAGACTGGTAAACATAAACAACAATCTATCCGAGGAGAAATCTTGTAACTACCAAGTGGCCGATTAGAGTTCACTAATTCATACTTTAGTTCTTAAAAGAATGTCACCAAAAATTATAAGGAAACGCAAAGTCCGTATACATCAATGCGTCACTATGGAGCATTGAAAGACAATGAAATACAAACAATGTTCCGCAAAAAAAATATATAGATTTAGCTAAGGATGGGAGCAATATATACCTATTAAATAAAGGCAACAGTAGTATACCGCCGCTAAAAAGCCACAAATCGACTGAGAGAAAACAAATCTGGGTTACAAACTAAAACCGAGGGAAACACATCAACTATAAAACTGCAGTGAATTTTAGTTGATCGGATTGTAAACATTTGTGTTCCTTGTTATACATGTAGCAACAGTCGTTTTATCAAGTTACAATCAGTAGTTACAATTATGTAGGTGATGGATAAGGATAGAAAAAGAAATGAATTAAAACACTGTTATAATAAGAAGACAATTGTTTTCGTTTGTGTGAGTATGTGTTTGTTTGTTATTATATTCATGAAGTTTTTGACACCGATAAAATGCAAAAAGGGACGAACTATTGAAGGAAATATTTCATGAACGTAGTTTTGATCTTTCTTTATAATTCTGTGGTTTTTATTTCAGAATGTCCCAAAGGAACTTACCGTTTCATTGATGATGGCCCAGAATGTAAAAAATGTTTAAAAAGTTTTTATGGTAGATTCTGTGTACACCGATGCAAATGCAAGAATGACGAGTAAGGTTTTTGTTGTATTATTTAACAACCCCAAGCCGCGGGCTCGTAGCATGTGTGTTCGACTTCGATCTTCAACAATAAAAAGTGGTGGCTATAATATAACCAAGTATGCAGAAAGTGGCGTTAAACACCAACGATCAATCAATCGCAATCAAAATTGGGGTACATAGTAATCATTCGAGCACTAGACATAGGTTAAGTTCGATGATTGTTTGCAAAATATTAAAGTTTTATTGTTTCCAGATGCTAAATAAAAAACTTCTTAATTCAATTGCTTGAGTATTTAATGAAATGACTGTTTATTTAGAAAAAAAACTCAAACTTCCATATATGTTATGGTCCTTCCTGTGTAAAGGAACTATTTTCGCTTTCTGTACATAGAACAAAAATATTACTATATACATGATATAGTGTACAAATAACTGGCATTAAATCAAATTCTATAACAATAACAAGAGAACATAGTTTACTTGAGAACGTACTTATACAAATCAATGTTAACATTCTATCCAACTAGAAATCCTCATCTGAAGGTTGGTTTGTACCTTAGTGATCACTAGATCACCTTATTCTAGTTTCCTTGCTACATTTAAGAGAGATTTTTGTCATATGTTGATTTATTTGGTTGATTCTTTTCAAGCATTATAGGTACTCGGAAAAAAAAAAGACTCGAATTGTTTGGAGATTTAGGTACGGAAATCATTGTTTGTATTGAGAAGTTCTGATTTGATATGAACAGAGACGTAAACTATTTATGTGGAGCAGAATCTGCTTACTCTTCCAGAGCACCTGAGATCATCCCCAGTTTTTTGGTGGGGTTCGTGTTTGCTCAGTCTTTACTTTTCTATGTTGTGTTTTGTGCACTGTTGTTTTTCTGTTGGGCTTTTTTTTTTACCTTTTTTAGCCACGGCATTGTCAGTTTATTTTCGACTCATGAGTTTTAATGTTCCTTTGGTATCTTTCGCCCCTCTTTTAGCAAATAATTCTTTAAAAAAGATCAGTTACTAGTCTACTGAGAATAATAAAAACTTGATTACACTATTACAAGTAAACATTAATTTATATATACAAGTTTTTGTACTTTAGTTGCGATCCTGTAGAAGGAACCTGTAAATGTGAAAGAGATCATGTCGAATGTAACCAAGAAGGTAAATGTTATGAATACTTCAGTTTGTCGAATGATATGCTTCAAAACAAAATTGTTGTTTATTTTACTGGTATTCATTTTGTGAATTTTAACTGGTATTTAAATTATGACTATAACAAAGAATATTTCTAAAACATGCATTTCTTAAATCTTTATCAAATATTACTTCAGATATAACGAAAGACTACTTATGAAAGAATAAATAAATTTGCCTGGCTTTGATAAACAAGTGTATCTTTTTTTTTAATTTTAAATATCGACTTCGAATGAAACAAAACATAATTTGAATTGTTTTACATTTGTCATATCGGGGCCTTTTATAGCTGACTATGCGGTATGGGTTTTACTCATTTTGAAGGCCGTACGGTGACCAGGTTGTTTATTTCTGTGTCATTTTGTCTCTTGTGGAGAGTTGTCTCATTGGCATTCATACCACATCTTCTCATTTTATGATTATATATTATGTACTAATAACATGAGGTTTGCTACTAAGCAAGTCCGAATATTTGCAAAATCCATCCATAGGGTACAGGTAATATATCAAATGCATTTAGGTTAATAACCTCTTAAATATGCCATCATTGTGATAACAAGTTGGACATTCTTTGCTCTTGCACCAAAATGCCGTGTTTAGCGTAGAAGCTTCAACGACCTATGATCTTTGGTTTCACCTGGCTGGGAATGGCACCTACGACTTGAAAGAGTGAATGCACACAAAACTGTTATAATATTCTTTTACCTGGTTTTAGTACATACAACATGTACAAAGCACTATATCGTCAAAATTCATCTTCTGAACAAAAACAAAGTAATCTTACTTTTGGAAATTTATGTTGAAAATTATTTATAAAAGGTTGATCAGTTAACCGAGACCAATCATTATAGCACTGATTTTACACGTAGAATTGACCGAATACCTTCATTTTTTGTAATAATAGCTAAAACTTGTTGTTTAGGTGACAAAGAATTTACTGAGAAGGTATCGATAAAAGAGTGCTACTTTTGCTAAGTTCACGAAAGAAGAAAACATTATTTTAGAATTGAATGCTTCTTTGTATAATTTTATTGGGGTGTAAAAGCGTTGACCGAAGCACATGCGAGTCATATTAAAAATGTGCACACGATCAACGCAATAACACCCTATAAGTCTGACAAATTGCACAACCTATAGATTTAAATAAAAACGTGACCCATACTGTTTGTCGTGTTTTTGAAAAAAGCATGATGAAAACAAAATTTTGGCAAATAAAAAGAAAATGCTGTCGATTGTAAATTAGACGCACATCTACCTTTATAATAACAAAGATATCTTATATTTACTGGAAGTTGATAAAGATGACTCTAACATCAAAAGATACATATCAGAAAAAAAAACTAAATACCTTGCATTCGCCTGTACATATATATCCTATTAAATGATTTTTATAACTATATTTCAAACTGCAACATCACAAACAGTTAAATCTTATATAATAGTGTACATAAAGACATAATCTTGAGCAATGCAAAAACAAAAGAAACATTTCTTCAAACTTTAAATTAGCAAATTGGTATATACCCACAAAAAAAAATTCCAGACTCGGAACAAAATGTTTGCCTTTCTTAATAATTCTAGAAAATCAAGAAGAAAGATCAGAGTAATTTCACCCCACAAAACACTTAATAGAAAACCTAATAGCAACACGAACCCCACAAAAAAACGTGGTTGATCTTGTGTGTTCCATATATAGCCCCCGTCGTGTTTCTCATGGTACGTAGAAATTAGGTGACCAGTCTCATCCGGTGATTAACAATCAAATAAAAAAGGACTGGGTTGTGGTTACGACAATTGGAACAAATTCCCAAACCTATATTAAGAAAATCATTATTGTTTACAGAGAATATCTTTTCAAATGAAGTCTTGTATAGTTAAAAATACCTACCAAGCAGTGTTTTGTTTGGCCTTATAAAGCTTTGTCATTAGGGATTTAGGGATTAATAGCAATTAAATTGATTGATTGATTTATGATTGCCTAACTTATAGTGGCAACTATTTAATGCATATTCAGGACGGGAAAATGAGATTGCATTCGATAACTGAAATGACATGTTTGTTAAGGACAGAAAGTTTGCCTTTTAAACAGGATACCTTAATGAGTTTTTGGAAGGGTTTTAAACTGCATAGAGCGTGGTACTCTCATGGATTTGGTGTTTCGAGCACCAATTTTGTACTCCGAGTACTGAGTAATGTTTTGTGACCGAGAGCCCAGGCGTTGGGTATAAGATCAAAAGGTGAATGCGTATTTATACATCCAGTACAGATAAACAGTTGCCCCTTTGGCACGAGATTTACTGTCGGATGGAAGTCCAGGTGACGACCATATTTCTATTCGTGGTTGGAATATTTTGAACTAATCTTAATCCACTGATAAATCATGTATTACTATGTAGCAAAATATCACCTGTAATCTTAATGTGGATCAAACTTTATTATATAGCTGCAAAATAATCCCCTCAAACCGTGTGCTAGGGCGATTTAGACTTGTACTGAGGTGTAAGCATTTGTCCCAATTTGGATTCTGCACAGACACTGTGACTGAGATTTTAGAATAGCAGTAATAAAAGCGCTGTTTCTTTGCTTAAGGTGTTCAGATTTTATTATGCAATAATATTGTAACACCATTTTATTTCTATTCTGTGAACAGATCAATATCAACATGGTGAACATGCACATAGTCATGGTCATGACAGAATAAATCCTGCAGCAATAATTGTTCCTATATTGCTCGTCTTATCATTGGCTGTATCTACAGTTTGTTGGATTCGGTGAGTATAATGCTATTAGTGCGGATGAAAAATATCCAGTATCAAATAATAATTAATACATGTATATAAGTAAAAACTTTTTTAACAATGACGATTCAAAATGTTTTCTCTGATGTTTCGTCAAACGTTGCTTTCCAATTTGCAAAATAAGTAAAATTACCGTCTTCTTCTGAGAGTTTCTTGTTACCTCCTAATGCAATGTTCCATTCTAATGCAATTCGTTTGTAACGATAATTTTCATTGCACGTTGACAAATATTTTGAAGGGTTAGATTCCACGTCCTACTAGTTCGTAACTAAAAAAGCCACCATTTTGAATTCCGATTTTTTTTGGGTATGTTATTTCTCAAAATAAACAAGAAAGTAACATTTTGAGCCTCAAAATCTTCTTTTTGTCAATATTGAAACCATTCAGAAGCGTACGAAAAGTATAAAAACTTGATTTTACTGTTGCAATTATCCGTTTACCTAGCTCCGCTACGCGTTTCTATGTAAACTCAATTTGCGACAGTAAAATCTACGTTTTACGAAGGCCAAGCTTAAAATACAATACAGTTATCTCCTAATTTACCTAGAGTAATAATGATATCAGTTATAGATATTAAAGCCGTCTGATTTCGTTTAATCTTTTCTTCATATGCTTTACTCAGACTTTGATTGATAAAAGTTTTTTCCAGATTCGAAACCGATAAGAAATTGTCTCTCATTTCTAATGCATTGGGATGTCTCTCACTTTGGACATGGGTTTTGAATCGCTCTCGTTTATTGGTCTTCTGCTTCGCGTCAGACAGAACATGGAAAGCAATACATAACGCACATAAAGCTCCATCTTCAAACACTGAATAACTTAAAAAGGAAATGTATCTTCCCATATTCTGTTATATCGGCGATCATGTTTAGTTTTTTTATATTTAAAAGACATAGGTTATGGGGAGGGTTTGGCGCCAGTAAACTGATTTAACAGCGCCACATTTTGTATGTGCCTGTCCCAAGTCAGGAGCCTGTAATTCAGTCGTTGTCATTTGTTGCTGTATATCATATTTGTTTTTCGTTCCTTGTTTTGTACATTAATCAAGCCGTTAGTTTTCTCGTTTGAATGGTTTTACATTTGTTATTTCGGGGCATTTAATAGCTGAATATGCGGTTTTGCTCATTGTTGAAGGCAGTACGGTGACCTGTAGTTGTTAATGTTGTCCTGTTAAAGGTCGCACGGTGTTAATTTCTATGTAATTTGGTCTCTTTTTGAGAGTTGTCTTATTGGTAATCATACCACATCTTCTTATTTTTATATTACAATGTAGCTGGTGTCCCTATATTACTTACGTCATGTCGCTTTTTCTTTACAAATTCAATTGGCAACATGCATTACTTGTAGATTCAATCAATCAAAACCCATCTCATCAGCTATGCTGCTTTTGTCAAAATGACCAATCATTATGGTGTCATAAAAATTATGCACACAAAAACAAGAACCCGTGGGAATTTTATTGATCAATTAAGGCTAAGCGCAAATATCGGCTAATTGAACAATAATTTTAAACCAACAATTGTTATAGACAGCAACCAAACATTATATTGGCTATCAAAAACTGATGATCTAAAATTAATAATGTTCAATCAATTCTCAGTTATTTCTTTATATTTCCAAGCGGCATAAGATAGGTTGGAATTTATGGAAGAAAATTCATTATAACAAGACTTTTGTCTACATAAAATTGATTTGATCGAAAATTAGGCTTAAATTGTTTGGTCGTCTTATTTTAAAAGAAATTGTGTGTTCAAAAATCACATAGGGATAACACGGCCGGGAAATAAACTCATGTTTTTTTTTCAGGCTTTACAAGAGATTTGTATTGCAACATGGAGAAAGTGATAGAACAAGACAACTTGAAGGTACTTAATTAGATGCAGAAATCTTTCTAGTTTATTAAGTTGGGGAATGTTTTAATGGAAGAAGGTATGATTAAAGCCATTATTTGCAAAAACTAGTTATTATAATTTCTTCAATTTCTTTCAAAATTTAGTTAATTTAACTGATAAACGGAAAGGGTGATATAATCTTCTCACTTTATTTCATAAAAGTCTGTCGTGATACCACTATGACGACATAAACGTGTTGAAATTGACGTATTTCAAAATAATAAGACTATTTTACATGGCGTTGTCTGTTTCTTTTAAACATGTCCCATTGGTATCTTATTTTTACACATTGTTTTTGTTAAATTAGTTACGGGCAGGGCCTAACTTAAAACGATATTTTCCCGCGCCAATATCTTTATATAAGACATCTTGCAGTAATATAATATCTTTTTAGGTAAAGGAGCCCTTGCTCATATTTCAAAAAGAGGCTCATTTGGAAGATTTTGAAGTTTTGCAAGTTGGAAACATGAAAACAAATACCTTTTAATACATATAAACAATTCAAAAAGATATATACTGATATATGACAGACTAATATTATATAATTATATGTGCACATCTGAGGGATATTGTTTGATAGATATATAACAATTTTTTTAGTTTCGAATTCAAGAGTCAAAAACAAGTGGCCTTATCATACCATCTCCTATAATTCAGCCATTTTTTGTATACATACTCACTTTTCATCATGTTCATATACATGTATGTCATTTGGTCATTTTCCCCCTCTAAACATAAGTCGAATAAAAAACAAACATTGATTTTATTTCTTATTGTTGCTTGAAATTCAAAGATTTTGTGTTAAAATGAACAATTACGAAATGATTGTACATCAGAAAACATTGATTAGTAGCATGCAGGAGAAAAGTATCTGTATTACAAATTCTCATAACTAATTAATAGATTGATTGATTGTTGTTTGGCTGCTTAAGGTCCAGTGGGGAACTCATTTATCATAAATAATCATACAAATGCAAACAAATTCGAGTAAGTGGTATTGTTTGCTGTTCATGCATAAATCAAGGCGACACTAGTTACTCGATTAAGAATAAACATACGGTAAAAAATAAAAACTCAAAGAATCGCATTAACTCCAAAAGGAGCGATACCGGTTGTGTCTGCCTGCTAAATGTGTTTAATGAAAAGACCGACACAGCTTAGTCGTCGTTAATTTTTAGTTTTTTCATCTCAGCTGACTTTAATGAGCATAACCATGTATCAAGTTACTTTTACAAGGTTACAGATACAACTGACCATTGAATACTTTAGAATAAAATACAGCCATCAGCATATTTTCTGTAAATATTATGTTTCTCGTAAAAAAATTAACTTAGACGGTATTCTCATCCTAGTAGCTTCTATCAAAACCTGTTGTTTCTAAAAATAATTTCTTGAATGGCCTAATGCAAACAACAGCTGTGGCTACTTTGGCTTGCTTCCTGTAGTAGCTAATTTTAACGCTGCTTTCCAAATAGGGTGCCGTCTTTAAATAGTTCACTTGGCCCTATCGTGGAAGTATTGGTGTTTCAAATGGCCTCTACAAATGTTCCTCATGTTTCTATCACATGAAAAACATGGCCATCACAGGCAAAAATAAAACATATTGGCAAAACTATATGTTTTAGCTTCTATTTAAAAAAAAACCTTGAGCAGTTAGAGCAAACTGACACGGTTAAAACAAACTTAATGCAGAAGTATTCAATCGACTCCTTGACGGAGTAATTCCCCTCAAATGAAGATTTTGTACAGATTTTGTGTTTTTGATAACATAAGGAGATTTAAGATGATAGTCAATGAGACAACTATCCACAAGATACCTACGGACGTGGTTGTGAGCAACTATATGTCACCGTACGGCCTTCAACAAAGAGCTAAACCAATACCGTATAGTAATCTATAAAAAGCCCTGACATTATTAAATGTGTTACAATTCAATTGAAAAATTAACAACAGCCTGATTTATGTTTAAACAATATTAGTTTTATTAGATAATAGTATAATAGATTCTAAGAATGGATCTAATGATTTTATTGTTGTTACCAAGGGAGCGATTCAGCCTCATATTAGCATCTTGTTTCCTTTTTCAAATTGTGTGATTTACGTTTACCCCATATGGTCTAGAGAAGCACATTAGGGTCAGGAGGTCTCATGACATTTACAACTATAGTTTGACACCACCAAATCATATTTAACAATATAAAAAATAGACGGAAGATAACAAGGGGATAGTTAAATCTCATAAGTGAAAAAAAAAAAACTGACAAATCCATGGTTAAAAACGACGAAAAGACTAACAAGTCAACCAAACTCCACATAGAAAACTTTAGATTGAGCAACAAAACCCATGTAAATCAGGCTATTTGGATCATGTATTGTTCGTTGTTGTTTGTCTTTGGTATCACCTTTTGACCTGATAATTGATTTATATTTCATACCAATAGTTTAATGGTTTTTTAAATTTATAGATCCCACGACGATGTCATGTCTTTTACATTATATCAATAAACTTCGAGTTCTATTTAAATCCGCCAGTATTGCTGTGGATCCCGAACATCATAGCGAAGAGGGCAATGATGAAGGTCATTACTGTGACATCAGGGAATCAGCGATGATCCGGCCACTAAATTCCAGAACACTTTCGTTAGATTTAGGAGACGATATTATAGGCCACAATTATAATCATTTGAAGTTGAAAATCGAGAGAAAGGTCCCAGACGTGTACTTTAACAATGGCAATATTTACACAAAAGTCAATAACAGTCAGAGTGGAAAGCAAAATACTGTAACTCTTCCTAATTATGACAGGATGGAATTAGACTTAAACTAGGCTCAATATCATTAACACAGATTTCTTTAGAAGAAAAATTAAGGAAGATAAAATGAACAAATTTGTATTTCGTTGTTAGTAAAATTTAAAACATATGACTTCTCTATCGTTTTTACACAAGTATTTCTCATTCTACACTTTAGACAGATTTCAAGAATTAGTTCAACTTTTTTAGTAAAAGAGTTAACGAAGATACACATATTATGTAAGGAACAAAACTAATAAATACCATTCAAACAAGAAGTTTTATAAAACTAACATAAAGATGCTGTTTTTACATTGGCATCAAATTGTCTATGTTTGGTTCATACAGAGGCTTATCATAAAAAAAAAAATGGAAATGAAACTAATATTATCCTTTTTCCTGACGTCCCCCGATAAATACTGTTCTCTTACTGAATAACGAAAGGTTAGTGACTATGTTGTTTGCATCTATCCTGGAGAACTTGAAATAAGGGATACCACATATACATTAAGTTCTGGGCTGATATGCATAATACCACTTAAGTTAAGATATCCAATCGTAGTACTTTATCGTAGGAAGTCCGTTCGGAACAAATCTTAACTTAAGTAGTTCATGCATATCAGCCCTGCTTCTTATCTTAACTTACTTCTAGAAATTACCAGAACTTTTTTGTGAACTCAACCCTAGGTATTTTCCCGAATGACCATATGTAACACTATTCGACACCCTGGAATGAGTCAGTCTTCCAAAATCTGCATGGTTGTGGCCCAACAGTTTCCGGGAGGTGCGTTTGCCTTTATAAGTCAAACCAAGAATAGAGAAAAATACAGAAATTAAAAACCAATTGTTCAGAGAACAATTGAAGGTCTTTCCACCCGAAACGATATATTTTGATGTGAAAAATATTAAAACTCGGTTAGAAATGTAATTTTCAGCGCTAAATGATAGCTTATTATACGCTGAATTAAAAAATATATGGTTTCTATTCATTTTTGTTTGAAATAAGGGAGATAATTTGTTACTACCGGTTTGAAAAAGGTCACATGTACAAGAATTGTGGACACATTTGAGGGAGATAACTCAAATTGAGAAATAATCCTTTTGAACTGGGTTCCTTATTACCAACCTCATTGGGTGTCCAGATCGAAGATAAGATAACTCAGTTTGATACTGCTCTGGATCGTCGATAAATGTCGCGACGGTTTGAATGTGTTAATTTGATTAATTAGTTAGAATCAATTAACATGTTAACAACCAGTAAGACAATGAATTTGCGTAGAAAAGAAAGACTTAACTATAAAGTTATGAATGATGGAGAAGAAATTTTCGAAAGAAGGAACACTTTAAAAGAGAACAGTACTTCCAGAACTATTTGAAGTAGAAAGAATTGTAACAGAGAAAGAAAGTCAAAAGAGGTACGTTAATATAGTTAAATTTAAATGATTTCAAAGTTTGAAAAGTTTTATTTTTCGCTTTTATTTTATTAACAAAATAGAATCTTCTTTATAATAATAACTTTGAAGTTTTTCCAGTAAAATAGAAATATTTCAGGCTAAATCCGTCAATCGTATATTCGGTTGATTTTTATGTTATGGCTCGAGAAACAAGAGCATTTCTAAAGTCTCGATATTCGTCCTATTTATTCTAAAGAAAATTAATGTACAAGGTCTTTAGTTCAAAAGAGTGTCAAATAATTTCATTTTGGCTAAAATGCGTGTTTTCGAATATCAAATTCGCATATTTCGATTAAGATTATTTTAATCAAACGCGGTCGATTTGGTGGTTTTGATAGTTTTAAGCTAAACAATGATTTAGTGGTAAAACAAATAGCAGTGTTTTGCTTCCTTTTAAGTAGTATTGTGAAAATAGAAGTAATGCCTTATTGTAAAACATAAGTTGAGTCATTTTCTGACAATACATGTCAATTTTTCGCTATAACAATATTACTGAATCATTTATGTGTTTGTTCTGAACCTTGGCCCTCGGACTATTCAATATATTAAGTCCCGGTTCTGAACATAATCGCTATTAAACAGAACGGATATTAGGCTTATTACTGTATCATATTAACGCATTGCCATTTAAAGATCATATAAAATTGTCTATACATGTACGATTTATGTGTTTACATATCCGAGAGATCATTCACTAGAGTCAATGGATAAAACGATAATTTCATGGGAATTTTCGAAATTTCGAAAACCTGGACCTGTTACACTAATTATGTTCCAGTAAAATATGAAATAATCATGTAAAGGTTTAAACAAAATATAAGTCTGTTTATAGAGATTCATTGTGATTAAGAATAGAGAAAGTAGGAAGTAAGCAGACTTTTTTAATTATTTCATTTAAACCCTGAATGAGGCAAATTGGGACTTTTCGGGTTTTGCATAAAACAGAAAGATATATGGTATTAAATATGGCTATGAATAGAAGAATATAAAAGAATAAAATAATAAAAATATTGTAGGTAGCGAAACTCAAAAAGAAATACTTATAACTCAATAATTTGTTGTCAATTTTAATCATTTTTAAATAATATGTACAAATATAGGTGATATATTGTGAATTTTTGTTTGTCATTTTACTCTCATGATTTCCTATTACCTGCAATGGTTATTTCTTAACGTCATTTTGGGTTAAATTTTATGACGGCAAAATTGATCATAAATGGCATACCCTAGACACCAGATTTCTTGTTCAACTTTATATTACACCGAAATACAAGTAAACAACTAGACATCCAACTGTTTGTGATTTTTAACGATCATTTATTCTTTTTAAATCGGAGAGCACATGGCTATTTTTATTGCTTTATAAGTTATGCCAGGTTGTAAAGGATCATTGGTGATTTGAATTATCTAGGTATACAATTCTAAAGTTTAGTTTCGATTTTCATTGAAACTGTTGTCATAATTGTATATTGTTGAAGAAGATCTTTAAGGTAAGAAATATTTATAAAGTTTTGTTTAGGGGCCAGCTTAAGGACGCCTCCGGGTGCGGGAATTTCTCGCTGTATTGAAGACCTATTGGTGACCTTCTGTTGTTGTCTGTTCTGTGGTCGGGTTGTTGTCTCTTTGACACATTCCCATTTCCATTCTCAATTTTATTACTAAAGTGATGCAAATACCTTCGTAACATACAATTTTGGTGTCTTCAATGATTTGTTTGGTAGTCTAAGTTCGTGCTTAAATAATGCAGTGCCGTTTATTGCATATGCGTATATTAATTAAAAGTATGTTTAAATTTATGAACTGCAATCTTCAGTATTCATGGTATTCAAGTTTTCGGATTATGGGTTGCTGTATTATAGTCATATATCGCAACCCTGTCTTCTTGGAATATTATTGTCATATGTGTAAGTTAAGGTTGTTTGCTTCTCATGTTTTTGACTTTTGTCAGACATTCGTAATCCTTTAGTTTTATCCATGTAGTGTTATTAAAAATTTTGCCAGCTAACCCTTACTTTACTTTTCATAATTTGATTATGCATATTGTTTAAAAAGGCATTGTTATTTTTTCATAGTGTTTTAAAGAAAATATGTGACAATGTTATAATGAATAATTAATCTAGAGAGAATCATTTCCCATAAATTTTCAACTGCTTATATCTCAAAAACTAGGACACGGAACTTTCATTGTTTCTGCTTTTTAATTTCCCTTATTCAAATACTATCAATTTATAACAGTCTTTCAGAAACCTTGTTATTTTATAAAAGAGGACCGACCATCCTTAAACCCAACAAAGACAAGCTTTCTGATTATACTAGTCACACTTAGATAGGGATAACCTCACTAAAGCGTTTATGATTAAGAAATCAAATGTCCGCAATAAAAATTAACACTATAGAATCCAGGTTCGAATATTTCGACGCAAGACAAAATAACAGTATTATGATATTTACTTTTAATGATTTCCTCTCATTAGTTCCAATGACTGCTTTATAAAGGATAATTATTTAAATGATAATGATACTAATTTTTCCTGATATTTTGCTTAATTAAACGGCTTTATCTGAGAGCGAGGCAATGAATTTGTGTTGCAACTGTTGCAACGAGGTCAAAAATTTATCATCGTCTATCTTCGTTCTCACGACTATTTATAATGTCGGTTTTGAAATTCGCGTATTCTAAAGAGGTATGGGCATTTCTCCGTATTTGTTTCAATAACTGGGTCGAATCTAAAAGTTTTAAAATCATTCGAATTTGATAGTTTATAGTCATGATTATGCTGAAAACATGTTATAACAATGTAACATATTCCCATATCATCAAAATGTTTTTAAACATATTAAATAAGGAAATGTGGTATGATTACCAATGAGACAACTATCTACCAGAGACCAAATATCGTAGATGTAAGCAACTATATGTCATCGTACAGCCTTCAACAGTGAGTAAAACCTATGCCACAAACCAAACTATAAAAGGCCCTGAAATGAGAAAATGTAAAACAATTCAAGCTAGAAAACCAAAATGAATTGATTTGTATTCGAAAAACAATACATACAGTTTTCCTTCCAACTAAATTTGGTTTTGGTTAAGAAAGTCCTTCGTATACATTTCTTAAAATAAATATATACAAGATCGATATACCAAAATCTGTCCAAATAACGATTTTCAGCTACCTTCAGGCATTTGTAATTTGACAATTGATTTTAATGAATAGTTAATAAAAATGTATCGCTAATAACATGAAATGCTAATTATTAATGTCGGAGCAACCCTCTTCTCGACAGAGGAGGGACTTTACACCCTATACGCCGATTAGTTATAACAAACAAAATGTATTATACATGTTCAATTTTTTAAATGTATCTTAAGACGTGAGTCTATGTCTGAAGTTGCTTAGCTATATTGCTATGTACTTTATATTCCAGCATTTGCCATATTCGTTGTATTGAACTAATCGGTATGTAGGGTGTAAAATTTGGAGGAGTAGAAGTCTAAATTCTATGGCTATAAACTAAAACAAATCTCCATTAAATATATTTCAGGGCAACTGTTTCTTGTAAAATGGCAAGGATATGGAGATGAGGATTGTACATGGAACCCCGCCAACGTTTTCCAAAAGATCTGATACAAGACTATCTTACATCGTATCCTTCTGAAGAGTGCATTGCAATCTACTCTGCTATATTTGAAGAAGCCGTCAGAAAAAGAATAAAAACTCGCAATGAGGTATTTTGTATAACCTTTCCACTGAAGCTTTACAGATACACGTTTGGAATAAGCAAAGAAGCACTTGTAACAAAATCCCAGTTTAATGGACTGAAATTGCAAGTTGACTGGGACAAGATTTACCGGGACAATGGTGTTGGTGTAGGACTGAAATTCCTGTTAGAGTACAATCAGTAGTTACTTTCATTAAAACTTCCTGCCCGTTGACGGAAAGATGGTAAACAAAAGATCGCAGTCGAGAAACTAAGAGTGACTTCATCAACTGGAGTTACATTTGCAGAAATATGACAACTTATTTCTTCTCAGAAGTCAGGCTTCATTTTCCGAGGACCACTCTTTATGTTAGAAATTGTATATTTAATTAAGTTTTATTGAAGCAAGTATCTTGATAAAGGCACGTGTAAATAAATGAGCACTTTTTATCATATTTTTTATTTTGTATACTGTTATTTTTTACAATGTCAGACAATCTTTCGCCATTGGACGAACTAAAATTTTTAGATACAATTCAATTTTCTGAACTGAATCTAAGTTTCACAAGAAGATTATCGGTCAGTGAAACCGAAGTAGCACTTAACATAAGCATCTCATACAACTTTTAAAACAACTCAATGCAGCATTTCATAAATATTCTTTGTCATATGTCACAATTTTGAATAGTCAAGTAGAATGTGTGCAATTTCTTGACAATATGAGACTTAACTCAAGACTACAAGATTTAAGTTACAAAATTTTGAAAGAGCTGGCCTCTTGCAAAGGTAGAAAGCGGGCGAACTTACTCACAAAACGCAAGGTTGTTACAATTTTAAGAGAGAACTGTTGAATGTAAGACATCAAAAGTATTGTTAACAAATATTAATGATGAAAAATTAAGTTGGAAAGGAGATGCAGGGATTTATATTCAAAACTTGCAAATGAACGTGAAATGAGTCAGCTTATTAGTGACCAAAACTTGGACATTCATACCCTAGAACAAAAGAATACCTATCTTCATAATCGTATTAAACAAGTGGAAGAAAAACTGCCAAAGGACGATAAATGGAAAGACGTGGATAGCCTTACACCAAAGACGCGTATAAGAACACTTAAAACTCTCAAATGTGAGGCACAGAAAGCACTTTGGTTTTGGACACATTTGGTTTAACCCTTAAGTCGTTAAATGTCACCAGCAATGAAGGCAAAGATTTTACTTTGACATATGACGACAAAACTACACGTAATTACGACTCTATGACGGAGGAGGAAAAGGAAAATGTTAAAAACTCGTCTTTTGATGGACAGATTTTGCATGAGCGACGCCGCTCATCACGAGTTAACAATTATTCACAATCAACTACCTCGTTCGTACTTGTTAGTTCAATGTAAAATGATTTGAATAAACTCTTTGAAATAGAAAGGCTACCAGGTAATGTACCAGGTGCAATGGTCAATATGCGTAGTGAGGTTGAGAAGTTATTGGCGAGACATGTATCACAACATCCTGATGTAAAAGATGTCAAGATCAAATTTTCAGGCGATGGAGCCAAGGTTAGCAAATTTCAAACTTTGTTATATTTTCTTTGTCAAATGTGTCTGTTGATGAAACATCATCTTTTCAAAACAGCAAACGTTTGCTATAGTTGAATGTTCAGAAAATTATGAAAGTTTGAAAAATGTTGTGGTCCAATATTTGACCAATTTAACTCACTTACTGACAAAGATAAGTGGACTGTTTGTGAGACTGATTTAAATGTAAGCTTTTTGTTTGCGCTGACATGAAATTTATTCAGCTTATGCTAGGTTTAGGAAGCTCTACAGGAGAATATGCTTGTCCCTGGTGCAAGGTAAACAAAATGGACGTTCCGATTTATCGTTTGAATGGGATTTTACCATAAATCAGAGATGTGTAGAAATATCATAGAAATGAATAAATTAGTAAACTGTAAACCTTCATTAGGGTGCAAACACGTGCCTTTATTGTCTTTGCCCATCGATCATTTTGTTCCCGATGAATTACATTTGATGCTCAGAGTAACAGATGTTCTTCTCAGGAATTTGATCGAAGATGCAAATGAGATGGATGCTGATTTAAAAGTTGAGCGGAAAAAGAAAATACATTTACAAAAACTTACGGTATTAATTCAGGACTGTGGGGTTACTTTTAACATTTGGAATAATAAAGCGGGGACTTGGATTGGACAAGTTTGTCCGGGTCGGAGAAAGTGAAACTTTTAGATCAGCTTCCATCCAAGATACTTGCTCATGATGATGTCATTTTGAAAATCGAAAGCAGAAGTAGTAGAACTCTGGACAGAGTTTCGTGTATTGTACAAATACCTAAATGAGACTACTGATAGTGGTCCTGTAATTTTGAAAGGACAAAAAATGGCTTCAATGTTTTTGAAAATAGGAACGTTTGGTAGAGAAGGGTACAATTTACATAATGTAACACCATATATGCATTGTTTTGTGTACCACATTCCATATTTTGCCTCTATGTTTGGACCATTAAAAAGTTTTCTGGTCAAGCAGTTGAAAAAACAATGATATAGTCAAGCAAATACACCAAAAGAAAAGTAACAAGTGGGACTCCGCAGTTACTGCACTAGTTGTCAGAAAAGATTAGAAAATGGTTGGTTTAACAATTTAGAAAGGAGAAGAGAACTTATGAGAAAAATCAGATTGGTGGCAAGATGATTTAAAAATCAAGATCTGCTAAAAGGAAAACAATTTTAAATGAAATTGCTGAGGCAGACAAGAACTGTACAAAGTCTATTGATTTTAAAAACATGACTGAACAAGAGTTAAGGTTGTTCTTAAAGCAACATGGTGTTAACAGTAAAATAAGAAATAGAGCAAAATTGATGAATCTGATAGATTCATTAAAGCTAGATTGATTGAAAATGTTGTATATTTGTTTCATTTTTTGTCATTTTAACAACTTGAAATTCGTTCGAATGTTTATTATTGTATCTACATGTAATCTGCAGCTAAACTTATATTTAGTTGATATATATATATATATATATATATATGTTTATATGAAATAAACATCTAGAACGATATTAAAATTTGTCTTGTAAATATGGAGCATAGCTAGCCAAATAAACACACAGACGGTTTACTTGAACAGGGCGATATGGTTTCATTTACATGTTGTATTAACCATGCTCGAGTAAGGCATTCACGACAATTCTAGACTCAATATGAACAAAGGGAAATGTAGGGTATAAGTCTTCGAGACATCAATACAACAACAAAAATTACCAAAAGACACTGAGAGGACTACATATAGTCTTCAACAAAGATATGTGTCTATGCAATATGTCAACCTCTTAATTGTTTCGAGTCTATCAAAATTGTGAATAAATGCAACAGAAACAATGAAATACCTAGCAAGTTATTCAGGACAATAAATATATATATAGATATTCAAAACTTACTATTTTACCAAAATTAAACGACTTTCAAGTATCGCTTGTTTGAACATATGTATAGTAAGGTGCATTTCCTTGTTTGAAAGCTCTATCCTTTACATGACTGTTTTGGAACCTCTTTTGGTCCTTTCGTTTTTTCAGCTCGAACATAAATATTCATTTATAACTTTTGGAGTCATGTTATGTGATCATCGATTAATGATGAGCCGGTATACGATCACCCAAACAGAATACGAACTTAAAATTTCATCAAGTTCAAAGTAAAACTTTCATGTAGTGTTTGGTCTTTAGTATATCAAAATAAAGTTATGTGGTATATATGATTGCCAATGAGACAACTATTCACCACAGTTAAAATGACGTGGATATAAGCAGTATATAGGTCACCGTTCGGCCTTCAACAATAAGAATTACCCATACCGTATAGTCAGCTATTAAAGGCCCAGACATGAAAAACGTGAAACAATTCAAACGGAAAAGGTAACGGTCTAATTTATAACAATACAATTTACGAAAAAAATATGACAGACATGAACCAAAGACAACCACTGAATTACAGGCTCCTGACTTGGGACAGGCACATATATAATGAAGTGGAGTTAATATAAAAAGAAGATGTGGTATGATTGCCAATGAGACAACTCTCCACAAGAGACCAAATGACACAGAAATTATATAAAATTAAATTAATATTGAATTAATATTAATTTAATATTAAATTAAACTATAGGTCACCGTACGGTCTTCAACAATGAGCAAATCCCACACAGCATAGTCAGCTATAAAAGGCCCATAAAATCACATATGTAAAACAATTTAAACGAGAAAATTAACGGTCTAATTAATTTACAAAAAAATGAATGAAAAGCAAATATGTAACACAGCAACAAAAGACAACCACTGAATTACAGGCTCCTGACTTGGGACAGGCACATACATACAGAATAAGGCGAGGGTAAACATGTTAGCGGGATCCCAACCTCCCCTAACCTGGAACAGTGGTGTAACAGTACAACATAAGAACGAACTATAAAAACAGTCGAAAAAGGCTACGAATTTATTCGTTCATAGTGTGTTAATTTACGTTTTGATTGAGTTAAGCCTTCCAAATGATGTTTTATCGTGTGTTTTCTATGTTGTGATGTTATACTATTGTTTCAGAAAAAGGGAGAAGGTTTGGTACCATTAAAACGTTTAATCCCGCTGCAAATGTTTGCACCTGTCCTAAGTCAGGAATCTGATGTACAATAGTTGTCGTTTGTTTATGTAATTTATACGTGTTTCTCGTTTCTCGTTTTTATATATACTAGACCGTTGGTTTTACCGTTTGAATGGTTTTACACTAGTACTTTTGGGGCCCTTTATAGATTGTTGTTCGGTGTGAGCCAAGGCTCCGTGTTGAAGGCCGTACATTGACCTATAATGGTTTACTTTTATAAATTGTTATTTGGATGGAGAGTTGTCTCATTGGCACTCACACCACATCTTCCTATATCTATTAACTCATCAGATGGATACAAATAGAAATACATATAACAAAAACATGTAGACGTGACCGGGTACTTGTACATCCCAACAACAAAAGACACTAAGTACAGATCCGAGAGTACTCGCAGTTACCGACAGCAAGTCCAAAGCAAATAACAAACAATATAAAAATCAAGCATCTAAGACTAAATTATCAATAAAATTGAGAATGGAAATGGGGAATGTGTCAAAGAGACAACAACCCGACCAAAGTGCAGAAAACAGCCGAAGGCCAACAATAGGTCTTCAACACAGCGAGAAAATCCGCACCCGGAGGCGTGCTTCAGCTGGTCCCTAAACAAAATGTGTACTAGTTTGAACCATACAAAACAATCAACTTACACAAAAACAATAGACACAAAGCACTGATCTGATTTAAGAGTAGTCGCAGTTACCGAGAGCTAGTTCAAAGCCAATTACAACTAAAAATAAATCCTGCTCGCAAATTAGTCAATATACTAGTAGTACGCAAAAGATTAAAGATTCAACATTTTATTTCAATCTCTCAAGACACTGTAGAAAGAAATAGATACACATCTCCCCGACCAAGTTCAAAGGGAACGTTACCGTGACTACCCTTAAAGTTACATAAAACCATGGAAGTATTATAATATAATATATTATTTCCGTGATTAAACTTTTAATATCTAAAATGACATTCAGAATCTGATACCCGTCAATATCTGTTATTAATTAATAGCCGGATGAAAACCAGCGTGAATGTTGTTGTCGAAATTCACACTTTTATATGATTAAGATAAGAACAGTATAAACAATACTTGTACATTTATTAAGATATAAAACGTGCTTTTAAATCATGAGTTTTAAAGAAAATTGGTTATTTGTTACATTTCTTTTTCGAACCCCTCAGATTTTGATAGCAATACACCAATGCTTCTCATTTTGAATTATTTTTCAATGTTTTATAATTCTAAATTCACATAGAGCACTTGGCTATTGTCAATATCTGTGTATTGCAAATAGCTCATTATATTTCATTGGCAAAATTTTAGTTAATATATAAATTCGTTTTAATTTTTGTACATATATATATATTTAAATAAATTGGTCGAAATTCAAAGTTTGAATATTTTAAATACTCAAAATTATTTTTACATTTCCTTCATCATTATTATTATTTTTAATATTGACTTATTTTTATTATGATTTTAATTTCGCTGCTAACAGATATCAGACATTTTCTGCTTTCTCAGAAAACCGGTTTCAGCTCCTTACTTTACAATACGTATGATGTATTATATATATACATGCACTGATTTCAATAACAGAAATATCGTGCTATTCAAACGTCCAGGGACACCACTAAATATAAACTTAAAAATTTTTTTTGCACCACCGGAAGAGAATTTATTCAGAATTTTTAGGGACATGGCGAAATAGAGCCATTACTATAATATTTGTTTAATGATTTTTTTACCACTAGTCATCACTGAATTTCGGTGAATTCCGTGAATCTCTATAGGAAAAACTTGTCTTTTCATGGGAAATTTTCAAATAGTAAGGACACCACTGTTACATTACATAAAATGATTTTTTACATCAATTTGAAGATAAATTTTAAACTTTATCACCTGCCATGGCAATAAGTTATGATTGTAAAAATAAAATATCGACAAATCATTTTGTAGCAACTGACATGTTTTCTCCATATAAAACAATGTTATATTTTATCGGTCCGATAATACTCTCTCGCTGGTTACTGATAACGTCACACCCGCAGAGCTGTCCCTGATTCTTGTGTATGCTTCCGGTATCATTTGATAATTTACTTGACACTGATTCCAAAAATATATGGTTCTATGTACTTTTACATTAAATATGGACAAGAAATAGCTACTTTCGGTTTACAAAAGGTCATTTCCGGTTGATTTTTCCAAGGTCATATGGCTTTCAACTTAATGCACAAAGTACCATAGCTTTATCAGGCATACATTAAAAGTTAAAGCAAGGTTTAAATCTAGAACGTCAAATCAAACTTTGACCTTGACCCCAATTTCAAGGTCATGAAATAATGGCCTCAAATCAAAACACTCTAGGTCTCTACTATATGTTGTTAAAGAGTTATATTACCATACAGCTATTATTAGATATAAAAGGGGCGAAAACTCCCATTAAATGTCTACGTACCCTTTCAACAAAAATTTACGTGTTACGAAATGTCGCAACTAACAATTCTGTAAAAATATTTTGTCGATATCTTATACAATCTCTGAAAGTAAGTGATAACAAGCCAAAATCAAAATTTAGAATATGACCTTGACCTTTGACCTTGACCTTTTTTCTTTATTTTTTGGACCGAGGACCTCAAATCAAAAGACCTCAGGTCTCTATAAGTTATGGTTTTCAGTTACAAATGCACATCACTTATATCAAATGCATAAGGGAAATAACTCTCATATGGAGTCTCCGGATAGCTTCGGTCAAAATTAATCAAATCATCCTGAGGATAGAACGAGCAATTTGGTAAAATAAATTAGTCGGTTTCTTATGCGGTTGCGACGTATAAGTGATAACAAGAAAAACAGTGTTCGGGGAGGTTACTCTTACATCGAAAAGTTTTTGGTTACGCGGTGTCAGTTTCAACAGCGTATTAACTGTTCAATATCATATACCATATGTCTAAGCGAATAGGTCTTTCCACGGAAAAGTAGAAAGACCTAATTACTCACAATTAACTTTAATTAATTTCGCACAAGTGGTAACTCGACCGATTAAATAGTATAACGGTATTTATTGTTCGATTCCTTGTGATGTGGTTGATGTATTTCCTCTAGTATAAATTAAAAATTTCGGATAAAGTTATGAAGTTGATTAAGTCAAACTAAACTAAAATTAATAGAAAAAGAAAATCTATTGAATAATAAATTGTAATTGTCTACAAATTTAAAAGATGTAATTAATGCTTACATGGAACATATCTTAGAAACATTGATAAACTACATGGCTAAATTAGAACTTTTAATTTTAAATCCGTACGTGTAATTTATACGTGTTTCTCGTTTCTCGTTTTTATATATACTAGACCGTTGGTTTTACCGTTTGAATGGTTTTAATTTTGTTGTTCGGTGTGAAAGGCTCCGTGTTGAAGGCGTACATTGACCTATAATGGTTTACTTTTATAAATTGTTATTTGGATGGAGAGTTGTCTCATTGGTACTCACCACATCTTCCTATATTTATGTATCATCACATGTCTCTGTTGCCAACTCTTTTTGTCTCTAGCTTTCCTCCAAAAGGACAACTTGAAAAAACATAATAAAGGTCTGAGAGCACTAGTCAATTAAATCCAATCCGTTCTCCTATATAGATAATGTCCTCTCACTAAAAAAGTCTGTTGAATGAATATAACCTACGGAACAAAAGGATACCACAGATTAAGCTAATATAAATAAGATGTGCTATGAGTGCCAATGAGACAACTATCCATCCAAGTCACAATGTGTAAAAAGTAATCAATTAAGGTCTAAGTACGGCCTTTAACACGGAGCCTTGGCTCACATCGAACAGCAAGCTATAAAGGGCCACAAAAAGACTAGTGTAAAACAATTCAAACACGAGAACCAACGGTCTAATATATATGAAAAAAAAAACGAGAAACGAGAAACACTTATGAACCACACCAACAAACGACAACCACTGAACAAAAGGCTCCTGACTTAGGACAGGTGCATACAAATGCAGCGGGTTTAAACGTTTTAACAGGCGCCAACCTTCACCCTAACATGAAACAGTGGTATAACATTACAACATTAAAAGACACACAATAAAATATCAATTGAAATGGCTTAACTCAATCAAAAAGACAATACACAAAAACAAGTAAATATACACTGAACGAATAAGTTTGATCTATGACACAATATAAATAAAAAAGATGTTTCAATGTCAAAAAGACAACTTTTACCTAGGACAAAATGGCGTTAAATAAAATAACGTACACAGGTAAATTTAAATATAATAATTTTGTTGTTAGGAGTACAGAAACATTTTTTTACAAAATAGATTTGTTATTCGTAGTACGAGTACAGAAGTGAACATTTTATCGTCATACTAAATACTTATCAAAGGTGGTACATACACTGAACGAATAAGTTTGATCTATGACACAATATAAATACAATATTAATAAAAAAGATGTAGAACAATGTCAAAAGACAACTTCAACCTGGAACAAAATGGCGTTAAATAAAGTAACGTATACAGGTAAATTTACACATAATAATTTTGTTATTAGTACGAAACTTTTACAAAAAAGATAAATTGGTTGTTCACAGTACGTACAGAAGTGAACATTTTATCGTCATACTAAATACTTATCAAAGGTGGTACATATTAAAAATAGTAAGACGAGATATAACACAAAATAAGTAAACAATGAATAACAGAAATGCATTATTGTGTCAACAGGTCAAATTAACACGAAAGTACGATTTGAGAGTACTCGCAGTTACTGAAAGCTACTTAAAAGCCAAAAACGATTAATATTAAAAAATCATGCATCAGAGACTAAGTCTTGCTTGATATATTGAGTTATATTTTAGAAATTGACAACGATTGTCGGTTCAGAATTTCAACTTTACGCCAAAAGAGATGACTTCAGTTTTTTGGTAAAATTTCCAATTGTATGTAGCAACTTTCCAACAGCGCCTGTACATTGATATATATCGTATCTTTTATAAATTTCTGATATTTCAATTGGTTGTGCAAAGTCCCGTACTGACCACATATATTTAATATACAGGTTTAGAAGAGTTATTGTCCTTGACATTACCCGATATATGTTGGCATCTGTTAAATGTTCAAAGTTAGTAACAGATTGTCAGGTTTTGTTGCAAGCAACAAATAGTTAGTAGGATATAATCAGGATAACAAAGGCCGTCAGTTACCTTATATGTCAGAACATTAATTCTGGGGACCCATATGAATTAACGGACCGTGTATATACTATATTCGGTCACTGACGTCTGTGTAGTATATATTATATATCACGGTTGATATGATATTCCTGAGCATGTGTTTTCTGTCATGATTTCCTTGAAATAGAATTTCTGCTTACAAGAAGCTATAGAACCAAATATTTCACGGATGACAAAAAGTGATGATTTCAAGTTTCCATAAGTGAAATTTCCATTTCTATGGATAAACATTCCAGTAGCACCTGTATATGGGTATGCATCTCCTAGTTGATCAGATATTTCAGAGATTGTGTTTTTTAATCATGATTTTCTTGATAAAGGAATGCTGTTAACAATGATGCTATTGAGCCCAGGGTTTTAAACATGAAAGTTGATGTCATCCTTGCGAAAGTTTTACCGACGCCATCATGAGTTGGTTGAACGTTATGTCATTGTCACAGATGAAAATGGTTCTCGATAATTGATTCATTATCGCATCCTCTTTTCCTAGATTGTGACATTACCGAATTTCTACGTTACATTGTCAACAAGACAGATGACAGCATAGTGAAGCACAATCTTCTTACCCTCCCGCAGCATCAGAGATCAACTTCGGCTTATGGGTGGGTTCGTGTTACTCTGTCCCTTGTTTTTCTGTGTTTTGTTTGTAAACTGCTGTTTATCTTTTGGCTTGTTTACCATTATATTGTCAGTTTTTCTTTGACCAATGATATTTTGATTGTTCTTTGGTATCTTCTGTCTGTGTTCTATTCTATGAAACTGACATAATAAAGATGCTGTTTTTACATTGACATCAAATTTGCTATATTTTGTTCATACAGAGGCTTATCAAACAAAAAAAAAAAAACAAAAAAATGGAAATGAAACTTATAGTATCGTTTATCCTTAGGTCCCCCGATATAAACTGTTCTTTTATTGAATAAATAAAGTTAAGTGACTATTCCTAGAGAACTTAAAATAAGGGATACCACATATGCAGTAAGGTCTGCTTTTATCTTAACTTACTTCTAGAAATTATCAGAACTTTTTTTGTGAACTCAATCCTAGTTATTTTCCCATCTGACAATATGAAACACTATTCGACACCCTGGATTGAGTCAGACTTCCAAAATCTGCATGATTGTGGACCAACAGATTCCGGGAGGTGCCTTTGACTTTATGTCAAACCACGAGTAGATAAAATTATATAAATTATTCAGAGTTAACTTTGATTATATGAAGTATGATTGTCTTATAAAAATAAGGAGATGTGGTATGACTGCCAATGAGACAAATATCCACCCAAGTTCAAATGAAGTGGATGTAAGGAGTTATATGCAACTGTACGGCCTTCAACAATGAGAAAAACCCATGCCGAATAGTGGTCTATCAAAGGCCCCAACATTAAAATTTGAAGCAATTCATTTGAGAAAACTAACGGCCTTATTTATAACAAAACAATTTACGAAAAACAAGGTTACCCTTCCGAGCACCTGTTCACTTCTCCTTTTTAGTGCGGTTCGTGTTGCCCAGACTTTAAATCTCTTAGTTTATCTTTTCGCCGTTTTAGTTTTATGTCCTGGTGTTGTCGGGTTTTTTATCCTTTCTATATCTTCAGCTTCTTTTTTGGTATAAAAAGGTATAACGAAATTGACTTATTACTACTAGATGGTTTGATAATTTTTTTATGAATATTCTTTTTTAAAGATGTAATATTATTACTTTGATTTAATTCATCATAGGTCAGAAAACAGCCCTATCACAATGCACCCTTTGATCTCAAGTCTAATAATTTGAAGCTAAGTATCATTAATTTTGTTAAAAAAAATATAATACAATATGTATTCCGATTTTGAATTAAAAGTTGACCGAAAAAGTTGTAGGCGAGAAGGTATTCATATGGTAAGTAAGAGACGGAAACAATCGAACATCACAATTCAAATGTCAAAAGTTCAATATCATCCACTTGATATAAAAAAATTAGTTCCCTGCAGTTAAAATAATTACTTTGCTGAACATTATTGCTTTTTTACAGTGTATGTCTATTTATAATAATATTCAAGATAATAACCAAAAACTGCAAAATTTCCTCAAAATTACAATTTCAGGGGCAGCAACCCAACTACGGGTTGTTTGATTTGTCTGATATTTTCAGGGCAGATAGATCTTAAACTGATGAACATTTTTATCCATGTCAAATTTGCTATAAATGCTTTAGTTTCAGAGATATAAGCCAAAAACTTCATTTTACCCCTATGTTCTATTTTTAGCCATGGCGGCCATGTTGGTTGGCAAGCGGGGTCATTGGACGCATTTTTTAAAACGAGATACGCTAATGATGATTGTGGCTAAGTTTAGATAAATTTGGCTCAGTAGTTTCAGAGAAAAAGAATTTTGTAAAAGATTACAAAAATTTAAGAAAATTTGTTAAAAATTAACTATAAGGGCAACAACTCCTTAAGGGGTCAATTGACAATTTTGGTCATGTTTACTTATTTGTAGATCTTACTTTGCTGAACATTATTGCAGCTTACAGTTTATCTCTATCTATAATAATATTCAAGGTAATAACCAAAAACTGCAAAATATCCTTAAAATTACCAATTCAGGGGCAGCAACCCAACAACGGGTTGTCTGATTCGTCTGAAAATTTCAGGGCAGATAGATCTTAACCTGATTATAGAGATAAGAAGATGTGGTATGAGTGCCAATGAGACAACTCTCCATCCAAGTCAAAATTTATAAATGTAAACCATTATAGGTCAAAGTACGGTCTTCAACACGGAGCCTAGGCTCACACCGAACAGTAAGCTATAAAGGGCCCCAAAAATTACTAGTGTAAAACCATTCAAACGGGAAAACCAACGGTCTAATCTATATAAAAACGAGAAACGAGAAACACTTATGAACCACATCAACAAACGACAACTACTGAACATCAGATTCCTGACTTAGGACAGGTGCAAACAAATGCAGCGGGTTTAAACGTTTTAATGGTACCAAACCTTCACCCTTTTTCTGAAACAATAGTGTAACATCACAACATAGAAAGAACATGTTTACCCATAGTCAGATTTGCTCTGAATGCTTTAGTTTCAGAGATATAAGCCAAAAACTGCATTTTATTCCTGTGTTCTATTTTAAGCCAATGCGGCCATGTTGGTTGGCAGACGGGGTCGTTGGACACATTTTTAAAACTAAATACTCCAATGATGATTGTGTCCAAGTTTGGTTAAATTTGGCTCAGTAGTTTCGGAAGAGAAGATTTTTGTAAAAGTTAACGGACGACGGACGCCAAGTGATGAGAAAAGCTCACTTAGCCCATCGGGCCAGGTGAGCTAAAAATCAAAGAAAGCAAAAATCAACAATACCATGACAAAACATGACAAACGAAGAAAAGACAGACAAAAATCTTCAAAACACTACAAAAAAAAAAAAAACTAATGACGGAGCAAACACGAACCCAACCACGAACGGGGGATACGTAATATCAGTTGTTCCATAAAGGACAAACAGCAGCAGTTGCCCTTTTCTAGATTTAGACATTTCAATTTCTAACGGGAAACTACATACTAAAATTTACGACAAAAGAGACGATTTTTCATTTCCTATTGTTAATTTTCCATTTTTAGACGGCGATGTGCCTTTGGCTCCATCATACGGTGTTTATATATCCCAACTCGTTCGGTATGCCCGTGTGTGTTCTGATGTCATAGATTTTAACGAACGTAATCAATGCATCACTGGGAAATTATTGTGTCAGGGATTTCGATACCATAAATTACTTAAAACTTTTACTAAATTCTTTCATAGATACAAAGATTTGATTAGTAAATTTGGCTGTACCTGTAGAAAACTTATCAAAATGGTATTTCACATCCTAAATTTTACGGTAATATTGTACTTAAAGCGAGGAAATCACTATGTGATCCGTGTAAACTCATCGAACCTTTAAACAAACTTATAAGTAAGGGTTATCGTACCAATATTGTAATTAGATCTCTGAATATAGTTTACATTGGCACTAATATCGATTTTGTCATTAGCAAATTAAAACATAACTAAGTTGTATCTTCTTTTGAGGCGGGATGTTTAGAGACACACACGTTAATTTTTATCTCTTAAGAAGTAGCTCCTCACTATCCTACTACCTGTCGATACATTTATTTTTGGCATTGCACAAGTCATGTCTTCTCTGACTGTTCATGACGTTAAAATACTAAATCCCTGGGATGTGTTTTAGTTGATTTTAGTCTCTGATGCATGATTTTTATCATTAATTGTTTTGGCTTTTAACTAGCTGTCAGTAACTGCGAGTACTCTCAAATCGTACTTTCTTGTTAATTCGACCTGTTGATACTATTTTTAATACTTTTTGTTATTTTATATTAATATGGATCTTGTCTGTATACCAGCTTTGATTATTTGGAATATCTACTAATTTTCACTTCTTCATACTACATTTGTATGAACATCAAGATTATTCTCCTTTAATCTGTACAGGAAGTTTTATTGTTGATATTTACCCTTATGTATCTAGTGTTAAATTAGGTATTTATATGACAGACCTTTCTTGGTATTCCTAATTATTGGAAGATTTTATATAGACAGAAAAGTATACCTAAAACGACAAAGTTATTTTCATTTACCTGTATATGTTATGAAAACCGGTTTTTCAAAAGTGATTATTTTCTAAGGGTTAAATATTTCGCGGTGGTGTCTTGCCATGGCTTTATTTGGACTTGTTTGTTTGCTTTTTGCCTTGAATGTTTGTCCCTAATATTTTATTAACTATGTATTTACTTTCAGGTATCACAGATCAATTTATTCGTTCATAGTGTGTTAATTTACGTTTTGATTGAGTTAAGCCTTCCAATTGATGTTTTATCGTGTGTTTTCTATGTTGTGATGTTATACTATTGTTTCAGAAAAAGGGAGAAGGTTTGGTACCATTAAAACGTTTTATCCCGCTGCAAATGTTTGCACCTGTCCTAAGTCAGGAATCTGATGTACAGTAGTTGTCGTTTGTTTATGTAATTTATACGTGTTTCTCGTTTCTCGTTTTTTATATAGACTAGACCGTTGGTTTTACCGTTTGAATGGTTTTACACTAGTACTTTTGGGGCCCTTTATAGCTTGTTGTTCGGTGTGAGCCAAGGCTCCGTGTTGAAGGCCGTACATTGACCTATAATGGTTTACTTTTATAAATTGTTATTTGGATGGAGAGTTGTCTCATTGGCACTCACACCACATCTTCCTATATCAATGTGTCTAAATTAAATTTTGACTCACCTAATTGGTGAATAGATTGATTCCAATTATTGTCAGGTAAGTGATACAGGATAACAATTGCAGTGTTTCTTGATCAAATTTTAGAGACTAAGACCATAGTATAAAAAAATCCTTACTTTGTTGTACAAAGCCGTATGAATGAGAAGGACACATTTTTGTCTACTTGAATTCGGAAATCCAAAAATTTTAAATCTACTGAATTGCAATCTTCACATGTTCACTATTCGTCAATCTGTCAATCTGTAAGAAATGTTTTTTTTCTAATTTCTGAATTGCGTCTTACGTATTTGCTTAAGCCCTTCACAATACTCGCATCTCATTCAAAATTGCAAATCTGCCAAAATTGTCTGATTTTGAATCATATCATTTGCTGAAAGATATATCATATAAAAATTTATAACAGTGTAAAATATATTTTCAGTAAAGCATTGGTACATAACTAATTATACAAACAAAAAATTATCTTAAAATGCCATTATAAGATCAAATACAACAATTTCACCAAGTTTATTACTAAAAAAAAATCACTATATTGAATTCAAATAGCTTATCATAATCAGACAATAGAAATAACAAGACCGATACCCATCAATACAATTGAAAATGACGTTCTTGAAATAGATTTTTACTACATTTGTAAATGATTTCTGGTTGATTGATATTAAGGAAATCATTAAACCATGTCATTTTTATAGCTTAACATTTGTATGTTTGTTTTCGAATATGTTATTTAATAACTCTTATGTTTTATCTGGGATTGATATATTGTAGCCCTATCACATATTTTTTTAAAATTTTTGTTTTGTTTTAGTCAATGTTTTGGAATATACAGTTTTGTATTCCTTCATTGGGTGGAATTTACTTAATTTTCGGTTGTTGTACTGGTATATGATGAAAATACAGCTTATAAAATATTTGGACCCACCACACACACTGTTCTTAATGGGAGACTACTGGAATGTTCTTCCAATTAGTTATGAGTCCTGAAATAGTCAAATCTATTGTGTACGGGATGCAACTCATTATAGACACAGAAAAAAACATTGGTTTTAAAGAATAAAACTGTCGCACGAAAACGCACAAAAGGAACACTTTAAGAAAATTCACACGTGTTAATAACACTTTCCATAAACATTCGTTCGACCAAGTTACCGTGTTTGTAAAATATTCAAGATTTTTCTTTAATGTCCCTGGTAAATGCATGCCAACTTGAAAGATGAAATTTTGAGGCAAAGCTTTACTCGATGATATGTATTAATAAATTCATTAATACATATCATCGAGTAAAGCTTTGCCTATAAATTTCATCTTTAATATATAAGCGATGACTGTAAAGGCTTTATATTGTATTCATAAGGACCAACGGATAAAGATATGCACAATTACAAGTCATCGTATGATCATCAACAATGAGCTAAGATTATACTGTATAGTAAACTACGGTTGTTTCTTTCTTTCGGTTGCTTTATCATTAACGCGTATATAACATCTCTTTCTAAAGAAATATGTCAGTTTTAATGATGGTGATGACATTCACCACTGACATTGTTCGGTTTTCTACTTGTTTTGTAATCATGGAATAGCATTATAATATTTATTTGCATGGTGATCGGGCGCCTTTGTGGAAAAAGATAACATTCTTGCCTTGGACTCAGAAGATACACGGATAAGGAATATGAATTTTAAAAGTATCAATTCATAAAAAAGAGATGTTGAATTGAAGGAAAGGTAGGTTTGTTTTATTATTAACAATTGATATATCGTTATTAGTTGTACCTTTTAAGATAATCTTAAGAAAGGAAATTTAATTTCCATAGGATTCTGAAGTAAATATTACTTTCTCTGGGGAGCTTAAAATAACTTTTAAAGGACACCCAGAAAGTGCACATTCAAGATCATCTGAGGTACATCATTAACTTTGAATATGTTTTGTTTCGTGAAAAAAACTAAGCTAATAAAAACTCACGCTGTTTGAAGATTGCAGCACAAAGCTATTGAAGGCTCCATATGCGGCTGTGTCTTGAGACTAATTCTTATTTTTTAATAACTAGTTGCAATTCTATCTTTATTAAAATTTAAAATTCCCTTTTTCGTCAATGATGTCAACGAGAATTCAAATACTCGAGAATCACTCGTTGGTACCGTATATCTAATACCAAAATGATACTCGATTTATCGGTTTCATGCTAGGACATCGTCCCCTTCATTCCATAAAATTTATATTTATGGAGATCGCCTCTCGGAAAACTCATTTAAAATCTCTTTAAAACGTGTGTATGTAGGTGCGATAATTATAGTAAGTCTGCAATGTGTCAACTTTGTGAAGTTGGACTGAAGTATTGTTGAGGAACCACAAACATGTAGCACCATATAAGAGCGAACCATTGTTTCGAAGAACAAAACGGACAATCAGGTATCACATCTGTGACTTCCTATCAGATAACACATTGATAATTGTGTTTTTTTTGTACGATTGTAAAAAGTAACTGTTGTTGGATCAGGTTTGACTATGTAATCATTTATATTCAAAAGGTTTAATTATTGATTAAAAGAGAGGCGGAAGATATATTGATGAATTGTCTTTTAAAGAATTACGTATTTATGTTTCTGCCATTTAGATTACGTTGATGTTGATCTATTATGTTAATTCTGTAATCTGACAACCAATTTCCCAATAAAAACTGTTTACTATGAATATGTATATTCTTAAATTTCATAATCTATGATTTTTAGCTTATTATTTCCCTCTACCTGGTCACTTGTAGTTCTATCCTAAAACAATAAACACGTCACAACTTTTTTTTTATCAAGAATTCAAACAAAACTTTCTTCAAGACAAAAAGTAAACAAAACAACAGTATGCATAGCATATATCCCCGTGAACTTGATTTTAAGAATACTACCGAAACTAGGTCTTTTCCACGATATTGACAAGGATTGATGACGTCGTCAAGCTAGAAACTACAACAAACGTGATGATTTCAACTTTCCAATTGTCAACTTCCCATTTCTCAGCTATCCTATCGCATTTACTCATCTCAATTGATACGTTACGCTTGTGCATGTTCACACTTTTCGGATTTCATGAACAGGGTTGTACTCATCAACTGATCAATAGAGTTATGAGGAAGAACTACTGAAATCGTTTTATGGTCACCATCACGTATTGTTCGACCGAAACGATATGTCTGTGTCGCAACTAAGTATCAACAAGTTTTTGTAAACTTTGATCTTAAGATACCAAAATAGTGGTCTGTATAAATAAGAAGATGTGGTATGAGTGCCAGTGAGACAACTCTCCACTCAAGTCACAATGTATAAAAAGTAAACAATTATAGGTCAAAGTACGGCCTTCAACACGGAGCCTATATGAAAAAAACGAGAAACGAGAAACACCTATGAAACACACCAACAAACGACAACCACTGAACCACAGTCTCCTGACTTAAGACAGGTGCATAAAAATGCAGCGGGTTTGAACGCTTTAATAGGCGCCTAATCTGTAATCTTACTAACTGTGTCTGAGTGTGGATTCTTATGGCGGTTGCTGCATGCAAAGCAGGGGACACTTACGCTGTCGACACACCCGGTGTCGCTCCTTTTGGAGAAAATTTGTTTTCTTAATCAAGTTTTGAGTTTTGAACATCGGTAAACTACTGTTGCCTTAATAAATCCTTTTTTTATTAGCTACCACTTCTGATTCTCAATTTCTGAAACTTTGTTGCTCCAGTTGTGTAATTATTTGATTATAACAACATAACGTTGGTTAAGAAAACGTCCTTGATTCAATAAAGATTATTGTACCGAACACGGACGTTGAATACGTGCAATGATGTAGGCGAAACGTGGCTTGTGTAATTTAGATTATGTTCTAAATTGTTCGAAATATAGCAAAATGTTTACAACTGCATATTAAGTTTCAAATATTTGTCTTAGGATAAAAAAGTTAAATAACAAAAATAACGAACTCCAAGGAAAATTCAAAACGGAAAGTCCCTTATCAAATGGCAAAATCAAAAGCTCAAACACATCTAACGAATGGAAAACAACGGTCATATTCCTGACTTGGTACAGGCATTTCCTTAGGTAGAAAATGGTGGATTAAACCTGGTTATATAGCTAGCTAAACCTCTCACTTGTATGACAGTCGCATGAAATTCCATTATATTGAAACAATGTGTGAACAAAACAAACAGACATACATCGATTTAGTCATCAACAAATTAAAACATAACTAAATTTGTATTCTTTTGGGATGTATAAATACACATCCACGTTTATTTTCTATTTAGAGATTGCTTTATCTATATATAACATTATACATATTTATTGTAAGGTTAAATCCTAACTATCCTACTGCCTGTCGATACTTTTATTTTGGCATTGCACAAGTCATGTCTTCCTTGACTGTCCATGGCGATAAAACATTAAAACCCTGGGATGAGTTTTAATTGATTTTAGTCTCTGATGTACGATTTTTTATTATTAATTGTTTTTGACTTTTAACTACATATGTAGCTTTCAGTAACTGCGAGTACTCTCAATTCGTACTTTCGTGGTAATTTGACCTGTTGACACAATTTGTAATGCATTTCTGTTATTCAATGTTTACTTATTTTGTGTTATATCTCGTCTCACTATTTTTAATATGTACCACCTTTGATAAGTATTTAGTATGACGATAAATTTTCACTTCTGTACTCGTACTGTGAACAACCAATTTATCTTTTTTTTGTAAAAAAGTTTCCGTACTCCTAATAACAAAATTATTATATGTAAATTTATCTGTATACGTTACTTTATTTAACGCCATTTTGTCCCAGGTTGAAGTTTTCTTTTTGACATTGTTCTACATCTTTTTTTTTTTTATTAATATTGTATTTATATTGTGTCATAGATCAAACTTATTCGTTCAGTGTATGTTTACTTGTTTCTGTTTATATGTCTTTTTGATCGAGTTAAGCCATTTTAATTGATATTTGATTATATAGTGTGTCTTTTTATGTTGTAATGTAACACTACTGTTTCAGGTTAGGGTGAAGGTTGGCGCCTGTTAAAACCCGCTGCATTTGTATGCACCTGTCCTAAGTCAGGTGCTTGTTGTTCAGTGGTTGTCGTTTGTTGGTGTGGTTCATAAGTGTTTCTCGTTTCTTGTTTTTTACATAGATTAGACCGCTGGTTTTCCTGTTTGAATTGTTTTACACTAGTCATTTTGGGACCCTTTCTAGCTTGCTGTTCGGTGTGAGCCAAGGCTCCGTATTGAAGGCCGTACTTTGACCTATAATTGTTTACTTTTTACACATTATGACTTGGATGGAGAGTTGTCTCATTGGCACTCATACCACATCTTCTTATTTATATATAATAGGTAAAAATGTCAAAATAGGGATATGTTAGGAAATCTTATTTTTGTTGTTTTGTTTCATCATTGTCACAGCTGATGTATGAATGGTCGTCATAACAAATCTTCCAGGTGTGTGGTAAGTAACATATTTTTAGGGTTCTCGCCGAAATATTCGTGAGTTATTGTTGGGTGTAAGCATGGGCATTTCAGATTCCAACAGAATCATAATTCTCGAAAGCATAGAACATTTTCTTTGGATTATAATGATAGTATTAATTGTAGGCTTCTCATATCCGAGAGATAAGAGACGTCTACTTCTGACTTACATAGAAGTGATAAATAATTATTTATCTTTTTCTTTTGTTCTTAAAAGAGGAATTGTTTTTTATAAAACAGGAATAGTGTCATTATCTCAATTTTTTAAGTAACACTTTCACATTTTCAGAAGATGTTTCATAGTTATAGATTTGGAATGAAAATTCAATTCCGTCTACTTTTCTGTTATCAAGTTATCACTGCTTTGGTATGGCAATATGAAACCCTGTTCTCTATATGTGAGTATTAATGTATTTGAGAATGCCGACACATGCGGAAACTTTAATCGTTTTATAACCATGTGCTTTTGTCCAAGAACAAAACTTTTATTCATATATTGTAAGCTTATTAAACAAGACGAGATTGCTGTAAAATATTATATAAATTAATGGTATCTCACTGAACGGTTTTTTGGCAGTATATGTTTCATATTGTAAAACAAAGAATGTCTAATAAGGATTTGAAGTATCATATAAAAGAGAAGATGTGGTATGATTGCCAATGAGACAACTGTCCACAAGAGACCAAAATGACATATAAATTAACAACTATAGGTCACCGTACGGCCTTCAACAATGAGCAAAGCCCATACCGCATAGTCAGCTATAAAGGCCCCGAAATGACAATGTAAAACAATTCAAACGAGAAAACTAACGGCCTTATTTATGTACAAAATGAACGAAAACAAATATGTAACACATAAACAAACGACAACCACTGAACTACAGGCTCCTGACTTGGGACAGGCACATACATACATAATGTGGCGGGGTTAAACATGTTAGCGGGATCCCAACCTCCCCTAACCTGGGACAGTGATATAACAGTACAACATAAGAACGAACTATAAAAATCAGTTGAAAAACGGCTTAACTCATCAGATGGACAAAATACAAGTGGACGTGGCAGGGTACTTGTACATCCAAACAACAAAAAGACACTAGGAACAGATCTGAGAGTACTCGCAGTTATCTGACAGCTAGTTCAAAGCCACTAACAACTGATAAATGTTCATACAGTAAAGTTTCATTGAAAAAAAAAACCGGAAAAATTTTGACGGGCATTTCTTTGTGCGCATTTACCTGTAATTTACCTGAGTTTTAACTGTGTTTTAAACCTGAGAAATATATAATCAAAGAAGTCGTTATTCGTTGAGCTGCATGTTTGTCTTGTCTTTGCGTTTCACAAGCTTGGTAACCGTGAATTTTGATATACGTACAAGCAATCGACTAAACTTGTAGTATAAAACAGCATAATAATATGTTATCTTTCTCCTTTACGTTCACCACTTTCATGATTTTTTCCCGTAGGCAAAAATTCTCATTCGCGAACAGTTCTTTCCGACATTTTTATCTTTTCTTGGTTTATCTCCAGGAAATGTCTCCTTTTTTTTTGAATTTTTAATTCTATATCTACACGTTAATTATAATCTTCGAATATCAAGGATTAAACGAATTCAATTTGTTTATCTCAGAGATAGTCAACTCCATCTCCAATGTCGATTCCTACCTTGTGATTTTACTTTAGTTTTCATTTTCAATCTTAATCTAATTTACTTTATTCCAGAAATTATGATTGTTTCAGTTGTGTTTTGATTATTTTTCTATGGAAAATTTAATTATTCCGTACAAACGTAGAAACTTTTTATCAGGTAAATATTGCGCAAACGTTATGCTTTTTATGACACAAATGTAGATATTTTTTTGGAGCAAGCGATGGACAATTTCGCTCAAACGTAACGCGCTGGGTATATTAATTCAACTAGTAAAACCATCAGTAAACAAATTATTCTCTTGAAACATGGAAGAACTTTTAAAGACTTCAATGATTCAATTCGTTATGTAAGAGTTTAAAAATAGCATCTCTGGTTTATTCATATCATTATAGAAATAGAAATTAATGCTCGTTTTTTTAAACAAAGCTTAAACGAAATGAAAACAAATGACCATTACATTATCCATGAAGCGGAAAAGTGCTTCTTACTTAAAATGATGGTTACTTGCTTTCATTTCATATTTTCGATAAGCTATGTTCTTCTCTAGACTGTATTATTAAATTAGTATGAATAATTCTAGATAAATTAATCAATAATAAAAAATATTCTAATCTATGTTCACAAGGATTAAAAGATGCCCCGTACGTGTACCTCGTCTAACTCATATCCCCTAAGACTAAATGATACCCCCTGACAGATTTTTTTTTCATTTAAAACAAACCACGTGTTTTTTAAAAACTGCATCTGGTTTAAGGTGTATTTTTAAAAAGAGACTTAGGAAAACTTTGATATTTATAGTTTTCAGAACGAATGAGATTTGGATATTGCTTATTGCTAAATATCAACTCAAGTTATTTAATATCAATATGATAATAAACAAGTCTATAGCGTGATTATTATTGAAATGGTGATTAAATAACGAGAGTTGATTTCAAACCATTGGTTACAATACGCAAAAATAAAACTAAACTACATACTCTGTTACATAATAAAAAATAATTAACATTTTCACTATTTTTATTATTTTACAGAGCATTTAGTTTAGATTTATTTTTGCATATTGTATCAATTCAACAATTAGACAGATTGATATAATTTCTGAATCAAATTTACCACAATGTGAATTTATACTGTATACGATGTATTTAATTCTTACGATAGTGAGAATATTGTGTTGGGTACACCAAAGAGGTACCAATGTACATTATACTATAATATAACCTACTTGGGAACCAGGACTTTGGTTAACATTGGACGTTTTCAAGCTTTTGTTTGCTTCAAAACGAAATAAAATTTGACAAAACGAATAATTGCAGGTAAAACATACATCTGAATGTCTTGTATAATATTGATGAAATCTCAATTCTCCCTTTCCTAGAGGAAATGTGACCTTTGAAAGTCACTGATATAACGAAATAGCCAATGGAAATGTCGCAGTTGCGTATCATATTGCAGGATAGGCCAACCAAACTATCACATTTTTTTTGTCAGTTATTAGTATCACACTCAGCCTAGTGTGATAAGAGAAATATTTCTTCATGTGGAAAATTATAGATAACAGGTCACAACCATAAGAGAATATACTCATTTGATAAGTTGATTTCGGTACAGAAGTTGATAGCTGCAAAAAGAATATACATTATGTATATAGTTTCTTTTATGTTTGGTTCGTCCTTTTTATTTATTTTATTATTCCGATGCATTTCGCTTATTCTATTTATAATTTTACGCAAAGGCAGAAATTATTCAAATTCTAAAGGGATAAAGAAGGAAAAAGTCTATTGTATTTATTTTTCTCAATGAGTCAAACCAACAACTGGTTAGATATTCTATAAGAGTGAATTATTTTAAAAGTCTAAAATAAATGTAGAAACTGAAGTAAAAAATAGGTCACTATTTCAAGCTTCATAATATACAATGTATAGTAAGGGCGAGAAACTTAGATTAGATAAATGAAAAGGCTGCTGATTCTATCATAAGTATCATCAAACTGAAACTACTGAATCATATGTAAGTATTTACTTATGAAGTGATTAAAACTGCAGTTGTAATTGAGCTCATATTTGTCAAATCTATTTTAACTTCTTGAAATAGTGTAAAATACCTTTGGTCTTCTTTTACTTACAGAATATATGATAGAGTTTGTATTTTAAATTTTCGAAATATTTTGTACTGGATGTCGTAGCTGCTTACCTCTACCACAAAAGAATTGAAGTCCCCCTCCACCCGAGTTTGAGAAACAGATCAAGTTCCAACATTAAAATCGTTCTTTGTATTTTCTGAATCGTGTTCTGGCATGTCCCAGAAGCATAAACACCCAGTAGAAAAGTAAATTGAGGTTGGTAAGCGAAAAATGTGAATACATTTCACACAACACACATATAGCCTACTGTACTCATTGATTCAACATTGAGAGGGAAATGATAACATTATGTGGAAATTGTTTTTTTTTTACATTATTACTGTTTTCTAGAACGTTGTCTTGTGAATTTATAGTCCGCAATGTCCACACAGAGAACGTGCAAAACAGTTATGAGGTCAATTTCTCAGTGTTTGCAGGGGAGTTAAATTTTTGGCCAGTAGATTTTCCACTGTGTGCATATAGGGCTCAACTGACAAATGAACAATAAGCACAAAAGCGAAAAATACGCATTCAACTATAAATAGTCGTTTTCTTTGAATCTTTTATTTCTCGGGGTTTATGATAAGGCAAATGCATAATTCAATTCCATAATTCAATTTACCTCGATTTGTTAATTTATGAGGTATTGAAAGAGAGGCAATAGAAATAATCAATAGTTTTCCCTATTGAACTGTATTGAGGTTCCACTGCTGCGTATACTTTCGAAAGACAACTCACTTCTTCCTATCACTGTAAAAAAAGGTATGAGGGCAATATAAGTTAGTCACTGCAATATTGAATCCTGTTTTGTCGGAAGTATCCCAAAAGACGTACACTTTTTTTGTTTTCAGAATTGGGCTGGCTAAAGGGGTATTTTTTTTTTAAATGAAAAAAAAAAACCTCTAGGGTATTATTTTAGTGATAAAGTAATGAAAATGACCTCAAGTTAGTACTGATGACATGCCATGTTTCCGTCCTTGTGATATCAATTAATCGTGTCCATCTATCATGAACAAAATCACTAAGCCTGAGTCTTTGATGGCTGCCTTGAATGTCTTACAGGAGTTTGTATAATGAAAAAAATATTTAAAAATTCTTTGAAATCGAGATCAGAGAAATGTTTGACCTTAAGGGTGACAACTCGATCTCAGTTATCAAAAATGAAGTGAAGTTGAAATTTTACCCATCAAAAATAACGAGGGGTGGTATGATCATAAATAGGACACTGAACTGTTGATAGTGCCTCATTAAAATAACAAAATTCTGCTAAAAGTAAGAGACATATTTTTTAACCAAGGCGCTTGTATATACCTTTCAGTACTTCAAAAAGGTCTTTCAACAATTGCTGCTTCGAATAAAACAGTTGAAAAGAAAATAGTTTATTTAAAAGTTTATCTAATGATATGAACAAATCAGCCCTAATACGGCTAAATCATCATGTGCAATACTGATGACGTTGTCCTGTCGATATAAATCAGTAGTTAATATTTCTTTTCAAACAGGGCCAATACGGGGGCCAATACGGAAAAAGCCGTGCCGGGTTATCCGGACGATTAAGAGTGTGTAATGAATAGAATATCTACATGAATATTTTATGTTATTGAAATAAGAAAACTGAGAGGCTGAAGATACCAATTGGATATTCAAATTATCAAGTCAAAGAGAAACTGACAATACCATGACAAAGAACAAAAAAAAAAAAAAAAACAAACAAAAACAAACTACAAAAACAAACTACAAAAAGACAAACAACAGTCTTCAAATCACAACATAGAAAACAAAATACTGAGCAAAAAGAACCCAACGAAAACCAGGGGTGGTCTCAGGTGCTCCGGAATGGTAAGAAGATCCAGCTTAACATATGGTGTGTTACTCTTCTAAAATATGTTGACAAGTTATATCAAATGATTAGGCATCACGCAAAAGCGTACTAGAAATTGACTCTTATCTATGATAATCCCTACGACACCCACAACTTCGCAAAAAATCGGTCATATAAATTTTCTAACCCTAACTTGACCGAATGTGAAATTTTTAATTGGAAACACCAGTTTATGACAAGGATAGAAAAGACTCTCACCGGTACAAACAACACAGACATTGAAAAATAATAAAAAAAAAAAAAAATCACAAATAAAAAACTAAAAACTAAATCAAGAATAAAACGAACCCCTTTTGAACAAAACGACTGTGATATCATGTGCTCCGGAAGAGTGAGCAGATACTGCTACACATGTGGAACCCGTCGTTTTGCTTATGTCAGTACACATTGGGTGATAAGTCTAATCCGGTGGCGTCACAATCGAGAAAAGAGGACGGGATTTTAGTTACGGCAATTGGAACATATTTGTCGTTTGTAAAATTATCGAAGGGGTAACTTCAACTTCAACACTAAGAACCAATGGTTCAACAGCCTCCTTGTAAACACCAACCCTCTATCAAGGAAATCATGATGAGAAACACAAGCTGTGGAATATTGTATCAACTTGGAGATATGTACTCCATATCGCGGCAAGCACTGCCGGATTTTTGCTTCATAAAAATAGGACATTCACAATTGGCAATGGAAGCTTAAATCATCTCGTCTGTCGTAAAGTTTGTTCTCAATCGATCCTGAAATTTCAAGTTTTAGATGAAGGTCAGGATATGAGGCGTCTTAACTGTATCCTTTATTTTAAGTTCGATGAGATAGATTCGTTTAACATAGTCACCAAACTTTTAATTGTTTAGTAAGATGACATCATCTATCTAGTGGAATGTGAAGTTAAAGGATAATGCTAGCTTCTTTCATTCTTTCTGATGAGCTCCTGTATGAAGTCTGCCTAGAAAAATTAAAGATTCAATTCAAATAATAAAATCTATTGATACAGAATGAAAAGGAGAGGCGAAAGATACCAAAGGGACATTCAGTCTCATAAGTCGAAAATAAACTGAAAACGACATGGCTAAAAAATTTTGAAAAGCCTAGGCTCCGTGTTGAAGACCAACAGACAAACAATACAACACAAAACACAACATAGAAAACTAAAGACTGAGCAACACGAACCGCACCAAAAACTAGGGTGGTCTCAGGTGAAACGTCATATACACATATCTATCTTGCAATCGACCTTTCTACTATAGAAATACATATCGATAGATAACATAAAGCGATAAACGTATAGTGTACGTTTATAGTCTCCTGGTATCCTGCTTCTGTACTCGCAACGAAACAGAAGAAAAGCTCGGCGAGCCTTGCTTTTTTCTCTATTTCTAAAGCTCGTCAAATAAATTTTATGCTTTCCTACACTGTACGAATATTGTATAAATATTCCCTAGTGAAATAAACGGAAACGTAATTATTTATGATGTAGCCAAAGACGCCAACAAAAACAAGACAAAAAACACATTAAAATGGTCTCGACATTCTGATAATGTAGTCCATTTTTATTTAGTTATTCGTTTCTTAAGTTTTATAATACACAATTTTGTGATTATTTTTTGATAATTGAATTTATATATTAAGATTTCTTGTATAACTGATGTAGAAAGATTTATGCAACGATCCTGATAAAAGACAGTAGTGTACGAATGAGATAAAATTATATCGCATTGACAAATGTTTCGGCCAAGCAAATGGCCTTCGCCAGTGCCAATCCGTTACAATACAGTATGAAAATCCTTAGTGTGTTACAGTGCTCATATACACATATAATTTTGAATTTTAATCCGTAATTCTGTACGTCTTAAAAAAGGAGTAAGTGTGTATTTGTATACATCCTTAACTGTCAAAATGTAATAGTAGCAAAAAAACTTAACTGAAGAATACATCCAAAAGCTAATTTATTTTTTGTTTATTCAATTTGAATACAGCGCATTAAGTACCTTCATCCAGAATCGTTCCTAATTCTCTCGCTGTGCATCATATTATTTCATGTTCTGTTCAACCACTAGAACTGGCATGCAGTTGAAGTCAAGGAGGTTGTGGTCCGACTGTCTGGAGTGTTGGCTCACTTGGCTTCTTTGTGATATCGCCTTAAGCTCATCGAGCCATTTGTTGAATGACTGCTTTGACTCACCAATATATAGGAGACCACAACGTAAATTCTAGAATATAGATAAGATTTGAACTTTTGCGTGACTAATACCTGAAGTTGAAAATTGTTCAGAGTTATTCATTCACAAATATGGCACAATTACGCCTAGCCGTACCAATCAGGATTCGACCTCGTCAAAATTATCTCCCCATTACCGGTCCCACCTATTTTTTCAATCGAGAAAATGAAAGCCATTGTAGGGATGACTCGCTGTCAATTAAGCTCTTGGAACCCGATAAATCTATCCACATAGCATCATCACGATCCATTCATGACAGTTGTCTTTTAAAAGATAAATGTCCCTACTAGTTATAAAGCATCATTTAATGTACTTGAAGGCCTTTTCCGATTTTAAAATATTGTCTGATCGGTTGTCCTGAGTAATTTTTCGAAAGTTAAAAAACACGAAAAAAAATATATTTAGATATTTCGTGAAAACACAAAGATCCACAAAAAAGTCCGACGTCATGGACTGTCAGTAAAACATTAAGGGGGTGTTAGTGAACTGACTTTTCTTTTTTGTTTTATGTTTCATGAATAAAATAATTAATATGCCTTAATTTACGTTGAAAAATTAGTGAACGAAAATAAAATAGCATACAAGTAAGAAATACACCTCATTTGTTAACATTTGTAGAAGCACGAAGCTTTTTTTTGTTTGTTATCCACCTGCACTGTTGTTATGACTAATTAGAAAGGTATTTCACTTGACCCATACACTTCATTTCTTGGTACTTTAAATTTTTAATGTTATTATATCAACATGTAGCCTAAATATATATATAATAAAAAATGGAAACTGAAGCGAGATGATATATCAAATATTTTTGCTTTTATGCATTTTCAAGAAAAAACAGTCTTTTCGATGAGATAATTGCCCATTTTTAGGATGTTAAAAGAAAAACTGTTGGGACAGAGATGCAAATTAACGCGCTTTTTTAAAAAATCAATCTTACCTCTTTGTGGATTTTTTGGGCAAAATTTATCTTAATGCACAAAAAAAAAAAAAAAAAAAAAAAATCCACATGTATTTGCACCAACTATAATCGACTGTTTTGTGAAAATTTGTCTCTAATTTAAAAGTTTACAAATATTTCGAAGCTCCATACAATAATTTAAGTATGAACACGTATATAAGATGCAAAAATCATAAATTATGCACCTACATTAAACATTTGATTCCCATAGAAATAGATGTAAACAATTCAGATATACCAACTTGGCCATTTTCACCTTCTCTAATAAAGAGTTCCACTTCTTTTGTTCAATTTCAACGAGATATCAGCCTGATACAGTAATGGATGTGTCGTTTTTAAGTGACATGTGACATGAGAAAAATATTCAACTATCATAGCTGTGTGTCTGTTTTTTGTATTAAATAACGATAGTACTCATGCAGTAATCGTCTCTTTTGTTAAAATGATAGCTGGGTGCAGCGAGTTTAATAATTTGATGGAATGTTGTTATGTTTTCTCGATAGTTTTTCCCCAAAAGGAACAGTCGTCAAGATAACTTAAGCTGTATTTGGCAAAACCTTTCGGAATTTTTGGCACTCAATGCTCTTCAACGTCGTAACTTTATTTGGCCTTAATTATAACTTTTTTGATTCGAGCGTCACTGATGACATTTTTGTAGACGAAAGGCGTGTCTGGCTTTCAAAATCATAAGCCTGGTATCTTTGAAGAGTTTTTCCCCTACTGATTATGTGACTGGTCTTGAAATTATATGGTTAAAATGTTAAATGAGGCCGGACATACCGGATGTTATTCTGTGTGGAAATAACGAAAAAGAACCACATAATATTATATGTTTTCCATTCGCAAGATATGCGGGATAGCACTCATCTGGTAACTAGTTTACATGTAGATGACACAACACTTTCAAAGCTTAGATATTCAAATTACAGGACAGAGACTTTAAATTAGTCCTTATTTGTCAGGCAATATCTGGTTTTAGTTTTTGAAGTGTAATCAAATGTGTAAGATGGTGTACAAATATTCAAAATATTGAAGTTTTATAATTTTCGTATATATATATATATATATATATATAAAAAACATTTAATCTATTTTGATATTTGGAGACGGGAATAAGATTTAGAATGTCTTGTAATACATTTATATCCTATGATTGTGAGGATAAAAATGGTGATATAGATTGAAAAAGTGGGACATCCGACACAGCAATCAAATATCTCAATGGTCAACATGTGGTCTTCCACAATAATAATTATTCCGAACCAAATGAAACTTTTCCACAGATTCATCTCCTATTGGTCAATCTATTTAAACTTTTGTCAGTTCTATTGTCCCATTGATTAAATACAATAGCTATTGTTCTCCGTGTAGTTTTTTTCACTGGGACCTTTAAATTCCTTCTAAGAGAAATCCATCACTCATTGATTAATTTACCTGAGTAAAAAAATTATCTTCTAATAGATGAAAGTACATGTTTTACACTCACAAAACTGCATGTGATGTTGTATTTATTCAATATCAATACTATACTTTCAATCTGTTGAATGTAAACAGTGATTCAAACATTAATAGAAGTTGATTTCTAACAAAATTTTCAACATTGTTTCTATTTAATTTTTTTTTTTTTTTGGTGTTTGACAAATAAAAACTGGAAAATGATGATGTTTAAATTAAGGACTTCTTAAAAGTGTTCTATGACTAAAAAAAAACCCAAAATGCAAATTTCAATAGGAACAATGCTAAAATTTTTGTCAGAAATCAACTTTTTATGATTAAATCAGTGTTTATATTGAACAGATTGAAAATATATTATTGATATTGATAAATATCACATGCAGTTGTTTGAGTTAAAACATGTATTTTCATCTATTAAGAAGATGTTGTTTTTAACTCAGGTAGATTTATCAATGAGTGATGGATTTCTCTAAGAAGAAATTTAAAGGTACCAGTGAATAAATTACACAGAGAACAATTATAGCTATTGTATTTATTCAATAGGACAATAGAACTGACAAAAGTTTAAATAGATCGACCAATAGGAGATGAATCTGTGGAAAAGTTTCATTTGGTTCGCAATAAATACAATCACTTAATTCAGCAATATGAAGGATATTTTAAATTTCTGTTGGACGAAGGCGTAAGCATGGTACATTTTGCAATCGTATTTATAGATCACCTTCATATATAATGGTTCTTAACCATGATCAAAATTTAACTGGAAGTATATCTATATATTGTCTTTCTGGTGCAAATTACTTCATATGGTTTAAAGACGTTCTTCAATACACAACTTTACCAATACATGCAAAATTTGCAATTTCTGTATCAAATTATCTTCATATAGCGAGGAATAACAGATTGATTTTATGGAAATATCTAAAGTTATTGAAAATGTTTTAAGAATTTTTAACAATCTGAAAAGTCTTTTAATAACTTTGTTTCGGACTTATCGTCTGCATCGTAATAATGATACAATAAGTATTATCGAAAAATATTGCAAATCTGGTTTTTCATGGTTTCAAGTAGGTAGAATTTACTTCACCTACAGCTGTTGGAAAGTAAATTCTACGTGTAATGAAGTTGTATAAACTTGGTATGGATCTTATCGTGCTATAATGGAGTACAATCTAAGATAAGATGTACATACATGAGAATACTTACAACAGTTGCGTTGATACTGTTGGATTATTGAGGAATGTGTACATTTTGTTAGTTTTTGGTCGATATGATGTTGACACTAATTGCTATATTTTATGCCCTAACTACTGATGCGTCAAATGTGAAAAGCAGACTTACAGCTGACGACGGTGAGTTAAATCGTGTATTTTTTCAATTCTAAAACTTAAGTCGCAAATATACTCATATTATATTTATATTGAAATCTGTAATTCAAGTATCAATTTCTTAAACACAAAACTTTACAATATATCATTGGTTATACAGCAAAATTGAACTAAGATGGATGTTTCTTAAGACCCTTTGTTCATTCAGTTCCTCCAGCATTTGATGTTTTCAAATGTTGTGGTTTGAGCATTCCTGATGAAGTGAATCCTAGCAAGCGCTTCGGACTCACCAAATTCATAAAGTGTTATTTTCAATCAAATTATGGATAACTCAACATAAATTTTCCGCCATAATTCTTAAATCAAATTCCTAAAACTCCGGTACAGACATCTCTTATCGTCTTATAGTTTTATTTCACAACAATTTCTATGATCCTTCGTCAAACAGTGTGATCTAATGACAATATTTTCCCCTATTTAAAACCTCTGAATAATGCATCAAGAGGCCGCATGAGTTTGCGTTTATAACTAAATTTGTGACTCTCATTTTAATTCTCCATCTTAAATAGTTCAAAAGATGTCTATAGTAACTGTTACTGGATAATCCGAAATAACTTTGCGTCCATACAATATCATTCATGCTTCAAACAGGAAAACCACTAAAATTCTAAAACCTTTGTCGCAGACAAGTCATAAAGTGTTAATTTCCTGTTCCTTACAAAAAAATGACTTAAAAAGGAGTTAGGTTAATTAATGATTATTTGGTAAATTTAGGATTTTATTTTTTAAGACGGATGTTTGGTGAATAGGCATGAATTTGGTAAAAAATATATGATAATTGGTTTTTTGATTTTTATCATTTTGGCCTCGATCATCACTGAATGGACAAAACCCGTCGAAATTCGCATTTTGTGCAGTAAAACTGATACCTTTAATATTATTACTACTACTGGGTCGATAAATCCGCTGGTGTACGGATAGTCTTCGAGGGTATCATTAGCCCAGTAGCCAGTACTTCAGAACTGGCTTGAAAATACGGATGTTGTTTTATTTAAATTTGCTGTTATAAAATTTTGAAATCGTTTTATATTAAGGAATTATCTCCACCGTGCATAGCTCTGATTCCTTGTCCAGGTTAGCTGTACGTTTGGTCCTTTTCGGTTTTATCAGTTCTTCAACGTTTGTATAAGGTTTGGATTATTAAACGTTTGGTCTCGGGCACCACTGAAGCAATATTACTTGTCGAAATGTACATCTCAAGCAGTAAAATTAATACTTTTAATGTTTTACTACCACTGGGTCTATACATCTGATGTTGGACTGTAAGTCATCGAGGGTATCCATTAGCCCAGTAGTCAGTACGTCGGTACTGGCTTGAAAATACGGATATTGTTTTATTCAAATTTTTGCTATTATAAAATTTCAAAAATTATTTTGAGTAAAAGAATGTATCTCCCTCGTTCATAGCTCTGATTCCTTGTCAACGGTCCGTTTTGATTTTATCAGCTCTTCAACGTTTGAATTAGGCTTTGAATTTTAACAATTTTAGCCTCGATCATCACTGAAGAGATATTACTTGTTGAAATACGCATCTGGTGCAGTGAAATTTGTACCACTTATGTTATTACAGAATATATAGGAAAGTTTAAAACGTTAAAAGTAGACATCCTTAAATTGTATTCTTAAATTATCGAACGAAAAGATCATTTAATTTGAAGCTTGCTCTTCCGGTTTAAGTCCTGCACATTTACTATAGTAGTATTGAGTTTGAATAAAATCAAATAAATAATTTTTTAATTGATATCATTTCAATAAGTATTACGATGGAACACCAAAGTTGAGTTAATATATTTTAAGGCCACATAAAAAAAAACTCATCATAGATACAAAACTTCAAATCTAGTAAACTAGACGAGCGAAACGTTTCGTCTACCAAAAAAAAAAAAAAGTAAAACAACAAAAAATACCGAACTCCAAGGGACATTGGCAAAATGGCAAAATCAAAATCTCAAACACATCAAACGAAGAAAAACAACTGTCATATTCCTGACTTGGTACAGGCATTTCCTTATGTAGAAAACTCATCAGTGGCTGAAATGCATTGAAAACCTAAAGTTCCACAAAGTTGTGCCAAATTTGGCTAAGGCAAACTTTTCCTGTGGTAATAAACCAGACATAAAGAAGAAAAAAGAAGAAACACAACCGTATGAATTGTAAATACAAGTCAGAGTATTCCAAAATAGCAGGAGATAGTAAGGGTCAAACCAGGAACATGACAAAACCTGAAATCATTTTTGACAAGTTGGATCTATAACAGAGTAAACATTTAAATTGAGAATTCAGAAACTGGGACAGTCAAACTGTAAATTAACCTAAGGTATTCCCGGGGTCGATCAAAGAAATTGCCATTGTAACCGTTTCCTATTATTGAGTGGTCGATAACTCTTTAGCGGACTGTTCATATAACTTTATGACATCATAAACTTCATCGCAGTAATACGAAGCAGAAAAAGGACAATACCTGTATTGTTTAAGTTTAATTATAATGTATGGCTGTTTAGACGTCCAGTGGCAAATTAAATGCATATTCAGGACGATAACTTGTTAATGCGATAGGAATGTTAACCCTGCTTTATACGAGACCGAAACGCTAAGCCGGATTTTTAACATGCTAGTTCACAAGTATATAGTCCGAAGGAAGATATATCACCCTACCAAGAGCCGACCAGTATTTGCTCGTAATCATTAAGCTTAGCAGAGAAGCAGCAAATACCAATTTTAAAGTCTTTGGTTTACCCGACCAGCGTTCGAACCAACGCCATACAACACGCGAGGCGAACACGCTACCACAAGACCACATATGCGGTTTGTTTCAGTTTGAATAAAGGTAGTGAACATTGAGAAATTCTGTTTTGAATATAGTATCATCTACATGGGGTCTTAATAGGAGTTTCGGTCTGTTTTAATTTTTACCTTTTCTGTTGTCAAATTCTAAAATTCCTTGGACTTTGGTATCAACGAAGAGATATTTTTTGTCGAAATGTGGTCTTGATGCATCAATTTTGAATTGTAATACTGTAGGATGGTTACAATACGGAGACCAATGTTATTTCTTTGGGCTAAATGGAGCAACATGGTTTGACGCGGATGTAAGTAAACAAATACTTTGAAACAAAAGGAAGGTCAATGAAATATCTGCTGATTATAAGAGAAAACACGAAAAACAGAAGGTAACCAAAATTGACACAGTTTTGTGGCTTAAAATGTATCTTAATACTAATGTTTTTCTTTATGAATTTTATATCTTTCATATTATATCAAATGTTTGTGCCTTCTTTACCACGAAACTAAATGGACCAGTCTTGGGCTTGTTCAAGATGAATGGATACTGCTAACGACAAAACTATGTATTGCTATCAAGGTAAGGAGATGTGGTGTGATTGTCAGTGAGACTAAACTTTACCAAACACCAAAGATGTACTAGACAACTTCAGATCTCCGTACGGCCTTTAACAATGTGTTTGTTTTACAATTTTCTGCACACACATTTAAGTAAGTGAGATATAATGACATTATTCTCTTCTTGTAAATGCTGCTATGTATATCATTTCTCGGTGTAACTGCGACAAAATGTTTTGTTCATAAATATAATAATAATAATAACAATGATTATTTTAAATTTTGATTTTTCATTGTTGTTGATCTACATATTCATGTAGCTACCCATAGACGAGCTTGCCCATGAACTGATGTTTGAGATTTTCAGACAGTTCCAATGTAAATTATAAAAAATATTTCTGCTAATATTTCTGTTTTATATGTGCATGATATTTTGTTTTATTTGTTTATGCGCACTTTTTTTTATATTCGGTAAAAATCTCATCAAAGCGTTTGTGTTCATCATTATAAAAACATCATGTTTGTACATGACGAATTCAAAATAATTTTCTATATCTATGTCTATTCCAAGTGATTTTACAAGTTCTGGAATGTTTTACCAAGTACAGAAAAGAAGCATTTTAATATTTGCCTTGCAGAATTCATGATTACAAACAACACATTAAGAAATAAAAAAAAAAAAATATGTTTACGTTTTATTGTGATTAAATTCAACATAATGAGCATGAGTATATATTATTTCTTGACATTTATCGTAAGCAAATAACGGATCTTCAAATTATTTAGAATATCGTAATTGCATTATTTAGGCAGCCTGCATGGGAATGGAAAGCCATTTAGTGAAAATTGAAAACAAATGGATAGACAATTGGTTATGGACAAAACGGCCATCAGGTATTAAATGGATGCAAACTTGTGTATGGGTGCGCGGTATAATTGCTAGTTGATTGTATCCATTAACATACAGCTGTACGTGTATATGGTTTTTGTTTCTGTTCCCAACCTCGATGTGGTAACATTAGAGCGCTCTCCTCTTTATTGCTACAAAATTAGAAATTCTGCCTAGGGCAGATTAACGAATGTGTCATGGTTTTCTTTTGTAATATCATAATCAGGTCATTTTGTTTTCGATACTCAAATTTGACCAAAACTACTATCAACTTCCCTGTCTATTAAAGACCATCTTGCACCGAGGGAACTATCTGCCTAATAGGTAATATACCGACTGCGTCGAAGTAACAAACCTTAAATACCTGCTTTCTAAATTTATGACCATCAGTTGAAGATTCTCTTTGTAAGACCTGTCAAAAAATTAATTTCAAATAGTTCCTAGATGATCTTAATAAGATGTGTCAAAAAGTATATCGTCGTGCAAAATCTAAGACATTGTGATACGCAAATCAGTCCTAAACGTTCCTTTTTCACTATTGAAGCTAATGGAATATCCTTCCCTTAGGGTACAATAAGAATAAAAAAAAAAAAAAAAAATACTGACAAAAATTACAGGACAAAACACAAACACAAAACAAGACACACATACAAAAAAGACAAAACCAAACAACAGGTTTTTACGTAAAGTACAGGAAAAACAAACTTGCCCCACCATTGACTTGAGAAACACTTCCTTATATTCATTTTAAACAAAACAGTCGAAAAAAGGTAAAGGTTTAACCTCGTCACATATTCATGTACCCGTTCAAAGTTCCTCGTCCATTGTTGTATATAGTTAAAACATATGAATGATATTGATGTCATACTGTGATAGTCTCTTTTAAATCTATTCACAACTTGTATACGTAAGTATTGTATATACATTTTTTTTATTGTTGGAAATCGTATGTTGACCTCTAGTGGTCTTATAATTTTTCCTGTCGTTGAGATTTTGTTACAATGGCGTGCCCCAAACATCTCTTTTTTTTTATTTAAAATATAATTTTTTATACGACAAATACGAAAAAAACAGAAAAAAGGTAGAAATAATATTCTAAGAGAGTACAAAAAACAAACACAAACAAAAGAACGGAATGATTTATTGTTTGCTGAAAGTCGATAATATTTTGTGCATATCAAGCTGGACAACATAAAAAAAAAATCCAATAGGCTCGTGATACAAATTTGTCGACTAGTCTAGATGGCAACCAGGCTTAAGAACAGTAATTTTAAACTACCACTGTATTAAAAAGGTACCCGAATAGAGAAATCTGGTTTGCAACAGGCCAAGTTCTACGATCCACTTAAAGTGTGGCTGCAAGAGTTTTTTAATGTCCAAAAGAGCACTAAACAAGACAACGGATTAAACGTCCAAATTCCGACCAGACGCGGAAAAAGTAAATACGCAAATCAAAATAAACAAAAACAAGAGAAATCCCAGCAAATTGTGTTTTGTTTGTGTAAAATTCCAATTACATAATTTATGAACTAAGATTTAGAAAGACCATGTAGATTTCATAGGGTGATACAATGTGTTATAGTAACACGACCGATAATTTGCTATACTAGTCCATTGTAACTCGGTCATTCCGATACACTTTAATCTCTGAGGTATCTAAGACAGTGTTTCAATTATTGCAAATACAACACATACACAAAGATACATTTTGCATTTTACTGGACAAAATCTTGTTATCTTTTTTTCAGCACAAAATTATTACTGGATAGGTTTATCAGACATAGAGAATGAAGGAAATTTTACCTGGAACATCGACAATACTGTTGCAAGTTACACACAATGGGCCTCAGGATATGGCAAAGTTGCCGAGACTTATGATGTAGTAGCCTGGGGATGGAAAGATGGATGGTTCGATTATCCCCCTTCGTACAAATATGGATATATATGCCAAAGAAATTATTGTATGTTAGGTTAAATACATAGATGAATTGAAATATTAAAATAATAAGTTAATTGATTTATCAATTTCATCAAAATTACGCAAAGCATATCGGATAACTCCTGCTTAGTGACATTTAATATATTGTGAACAAATTATAATTCGTACAGAATTGTTGTACTCATTACCAGTATTTTGCTATCTTCTTAACATAATTGGATAAAACAAGGACACCATCTTTGATTCTGCTTATATTATTACGGTCATATTTCATGACAACATAAAACTGATTCCAAATTTGTATATGGACATTCAATTTATATTAAGGTACTTTTTGAACCGGAAATCAGGTATAAGGGAAATATTATATAGCAATTACTAAGAAGATAGACACTAAATCTGGTGTCCTTATTTGCAGCTTTATGTCATATAGGACAATGTTTAATATTAGGTTGATTTATTTTATAAATATATGCAAGTAAAGCATCAATCTTGTTAAGTATTTAAGATAAAATTGCTTAAGCCGGGTGAAAGAAGGTGTGTGTCAAAGAACTGATAACTTGAATAAACATTTGTACAAAACTACAACTTGTACACACCATATTCATCCATCCATTCTTACGGCAAGACGAACTATGGAAGAATTTGCCTTTGTAATTGTACCAATGTAATTAGACTAATGAAATTGATATAAATATATTCAAGTTAAGTTGTCAGTTCAGATAAGTATCTATAGAACATTTTCTATTCTTTCTGAATCTGGAATACTTTGTATAAATTTCAAATGTATTCTATAAATTAAGTTCTGTTATGTCTCTTGAATTTAATCCATTAGCAACTCTTTACTTTTCCACTTTGAATAGTTGCTCTCACCAACTAGTGCGATAAATTTATAAGATATTTACGAAATTGGTCGTAATTCGTATCGTTATTCAGATCTCTAATCAAAACCTTTTACAATTTTACAATAATTATTAATAAATATTTTCTTTCACGAATGAGTTGGTTTACGGTTGTTGGTTCAGTGAACTATTTGAGACAATACCTTTTTGATGTTCATAGTTCATGTGTTAAACAGTAGCTATACCAAAATCATTTTCTTTTTAGGTCAGAGAAAAAATCAAGACAACAACGTCACGATAAACAGTATGTAGTTGTGTATATGTAAATAATGAATACTTATATTAATTTGTATGTTGATTCAAGCAAAGTTTGCTGTCTTAAAAGTAGAAGATTCACGTCCATTTCAAAACTCTGTTTAGAAATTCGTATGTAGCATCTCTGCACGAAAGTTTATCAATAAACCTTGGTCCCATATTCTATAAGTGAATAAAAATAAATTTCGTGATTTCGAAGCACTTTTTTGGATATCGCTTTACCAAGATTTTATTCTCTCGTCTTAATCATTTATCATGCTAAATGATATGCATATATAAAATTCTTGATATTTGATACTTTTCCATCAAATATTTAATTGCACAGTGTTTCATTTACTAAAATTGTTTTTACAATATTTCACAGCCATTTCGAAGTAGAGATATCATCATGTTAGGCTTTATAATTAAATTCCCAAAATAAGAATGTTATTGTATTCAAAGATATTCGTTTCCTGATTTTATTTTTCCAGCTTTAAAAAAGACCTTTCCAACTATCCGTGTAACGAATTAACATTGATTGTTGCTGGCTTAACAAGGCAAATATTTCATGCATATCGATCAAGACGAGAACAAGTTAACAATTAATTCAATATGTAGGTTTTGCAAGGTAGATCGACCTGGATGAAGAGCTGGCAATTTGGACAGAAATTAGAAAATGTGGGTATGTTGGATAAGGCCGATATTGTTCTTGCAACATGTCACATAAGTATTACAATGGTCCTTTAACGTGCAGCGACGTGGGAATGACCTTAAACGTGGCTGTGTATTTATACATCCACGCACAGTTAAGACGAGTGGAGTCCAGGTATTACCATATTGCTATATCCTAATCAACCCATCGGGTTTCCTGGAAAGACATTTGCCATTGATTTTTTTTCTTTTCTTCCGCCATTATATATGCTTCTAAGATGTTTTTTTTTGTTTCGCGAAATTACGGAAGGATGCTTTTTTTGTCTTTGGGAAGGTTCTGTACGAGTACTGCTTCACATGAATACAAACACGAGTCGGCCATAAGTGGTGCACACTTAACACTTACTGGAATACCGATTGTATGTTTAATAACAAATAAACCTAACTCAACAAATATTTTGTCGATCAAAAAGTTCAGCATTTTTATATCATCTTCGGTGTATTATGTTTTATTGGAAGCAGTGTGGTTCTACACAAAGTAAGATTTTGAATGACCTCAAACAAGTAATTTTTTGTACCTATGATTCCCATTTTTGTTGAAAAATTGTGTTTTATGAGACGATGTAGTTGATCTTTTAAATTTGTACGGTGAATAGAAGTGTGGAGCGTACAACAATCAAAAGTTTTATGCAACTGCACAATTGTAAAGATTATGATTGAAGATTTTGGAGTAGATCTTTAGAATTTTTCAGAATCCACATTTGATTGACACTACTGGTTAACTATACCTCATCACAATATTTATAAAAGTCATCTTTTATTGTAGAAGGAATGGAAGTAACAAATTTGTGATTTTCTAAAATCTGGTGAAACATAAAGGAGTTTGTATGAGGGATTCCCAGATTTACTGCGACATTCCAAAAAAATGAATTTTGCATATAAACACAATATCGATTCAGGCTTTTTCTGTTGGAAAAACAACATTTTTGTCCTGAACAGAGGATACAGATTTCAGAACGTTATAGAAATATGATAAACAATACAGATTATCGTATTTCTTTTACATACATAACACCTTGAAGAAACTTGTCCATTAGTTCACCTCCTCGTGGTCGCGTTTTCGCCGCGAGTGCGGGAGGTCGTGGGTTCGAACCCTGGCTGGATCAAACCAAAAAGTTTAAAATTGGTATTGGCTTCTTCTTCGCAAAGCACGCGGCATTAAGGAGTAAGAGTAGAGCCTGGTCGGCTCGGAGTCCGAATAATGTGTCGGGTAAGGTGATATGCCTTTATGTGGACTGTTACCTTGTGAACTAGCATGTTAAAAATCCGGCTCAGCATGTCGGCTAGTGCAAAGCAGGGTTAATATTCATATTACATTAACACGTTCTCGTCCTGAATTTGCATATTAATTTGCCGCTGGATGTGAAGCAGCCATCATCATCATCATCGTCGTCGTCATCGTCATCGTCATCGTCAGCGTCATGGTCGTGGTCATCGTGGTCGTGGTCGTCATCGTCATCGTCATCGTCATCGTCATCATCATCATCATCATCATCATCATCATCATCATCATCATCATCATCATCATCATCATCATCATCATCATCATCATCATCATCCATTATTTCAACGGAGAAAACCAAATAAATGATAAGAAAAGAAAATTGAATAACCAGTAATGAGTACTGACGACATTCACAATTTGGGTACAGGTTCGTGAATATAATGGTAAGGTTTGTCGTATTTTTTGTTAACACTCAATCCTCCCAACCATATTTATTAGTGTTAGAACAAAATATTTACAATAAAATTTATACAAGAAAGGCATTTAATTTTTTGTTTCTGGTGTTAAACAGTTTCTTGTTTCTTTATTGCAGGAGCCGGATGGTTGAGATTTGGCAATGAATGTTATTTCTTTGGAACAAATGGAGTAGACTGGTTTACGGCTGACGTAAGTCTATGAAATCTTTGATTGATATTTATTTCTATCTGGCCCCTAAATTTCCAAAAATGGTAAAAGAAAATATGTAAATTCTAATAGTTAATAAATAGGATGATTGGATATAGACAGTTTAAAACAGAAAAGGCAGTTTTTTTGAAAATTGCTCATAAATCATATTGAGGTAAATTTTACAGTTTAGCATTAAATGCAAGACTTTTGGAATCTCTCAAGCAAATATGTAAGACTCCATTAAAAAGATTACAACCAGGAACTCTTAATCCAGTGAATTTCGATGGTGTCTGTCTTACATAATAGTTGATCAATTGATGTTATTTGCTTTAATAGGAAGCTAATTTTTGTCTAAAGCAATATCTGTTTCGTTTTGAAAAGAAAAAGTTGAATTTTTCTTGCATGTTTCATTGTAATGGTTTGGAACATTGAATTCTTCCCCGGTGTCGGAATTTCACAAACAAACAGGAACAATACTACTAATGTTTCACTTAGCAAAAGTCACATTTGACTCAACTTTGTAACGAACGTCGCGCGTTAAACGAAAGGATCAATACACATTCCTTATATACGCCACAGACGCTTGGGTACAGGATTTGTATATGTTTTTTCATTGTTTAAATTGAATATTAAATTTTCTACTCTTCTACCACATACTTTACACTACTATACTTGTCTAACCTTGTTTTGTGTGAATTTATCAACTCTGATAAAATCCCTCAAAAACAACAGGGCAACTAATTCGAAGCAATTTTCTTTTAAACTTGCATTTACGTGCCCGTAAGTTCGCTTTAAAGATATATAATTCTTCCCGAATAATTCTTCGAGTTCATTTTAGCTATATAAATGTATGGATGAGTTCCGAAAAAGCCCGGAAAAAATAATTTACTTGAACAAGTATCCTCCCCTTCATTTTATTTAAACTTTCGGGCACGTAAATGCAAGTTTAAAACAGAAATGCTTCGAGTTAGTTGCCTTGTTGTTTTTAAGAATGGATAGTTAATTAAAATTTTATCAAAGTTCATATCCATGAAAAAAATATCCAAGTTATGTACCCAAGCACCTGTAATATACACCACCAAAAGAACACAGGAAAAGGATATTCTGCGAGATTTCAATGGAGCTGGGTTAAAATAACAGAACGTAAATAAATAAAAAAGACATTGTTTTACCCAGCGTTATTCTCCTAGAAATCAGTAGTTCTTAATACGCAATGCAACAAGTTAAAATGTAGCTTGTTTTCTTCGACAGGATGATTGCAGGCAAAGGGGAAGTCATTTAGCAAAGATGTACAACAATACATTAGATGAATGGCTGATGACGAAAAAACCATCAGGTAGAAAGAAAAAGAAGTATAAGAAACCTCTTTCAAAAGTTATAAACTTTAACCGAAAGATGAATAGAAAAAAGTAGATCGCTATGAATGAAAAAAGGAGAAAACCTATTTCAGTGCGCATGACATTTGTTTAAAAAAAAAAAACATCGTCAGGTGGGCCGCTCGAAACAAAAATATTGGAAATCCAGAACTATTCTTTTCATATATGCTTCATCTTGCGTCAGCAAAATTTTGTTCTTCCCTCAGCGGGATTCGAACTCCTATTTTTTGACATTGTGACAACACCGCATGAACTGCGTCCAGCTCTCTAGACTACTGGATTAGGCTATAATAAAAATAAAGATTTCGTAAGTCAAGATGCCTTTCATCGTCGACTGTATATAGGGTTGTAACACAGTATATTTAGTTATTTCTATCGTTTTCAACTGTAATGTATTTACAGCCCAATCATATTACTGGATTGGACTAACAGACATGACAAATGAAGGACAATTCAGATGGACTGTTGATAATACTTCCCTAACATTTTCAAACTGGGCGTCAACCTATGGCACAGCGAAGGGATCCCCAGACAGATCAGACGTTGTAGCATGGGGATGGAGTTCTGGGTGGTTTGATTATCCAGCTACAGATAAATACGGATATGTATGTCAAAGCAGGCTCTGTAAGTAATCTTATCTCTTATAGAAACCAGTACTGACACTAGGGTCCATTCTTAAGATCTTTTGTTTCCTGTTGATTAACAATGTTGTGAATTAGAGTACATGTAATTTCTTACGCAGTTTTGAAATTACAGCAAAGCTATAATTTATCTTGTCTGCTGGGTTTATTCCATAAAAGAATTCTGTTTAAACTGATAAATTCCGTTGCCAGTTGTCTTTCCTGTTCAAAATTTAAATTTTCTACGCTCGTGAAATCTTTACTTGACGCTGATATATGTATCGTGGTTTGACATAATTTGAACAAACTACTACAAAAAGCTACTATGTTTTGATAATACCCAGTAGACGATCTGAAAAAAAGTAAAACAGAAAGTAATTAAGCCATTTACTTATTTGGAAACACAAGTGAGTGGGATTTTCGCGTTCCCTATATAACAGAGACCAAGCAAAGTCTGCTATCAACATCTATTTCTCCAAGTAACAAACACATGAAGATATAACATAAGACATCCAGTAACGAGGTTCATGAATTAGGACAGACACATGAATATAAGAAGAGGGTTAAACTAGTTTCTTTAGATCACACTCCTACCCATTTTAATCTCGATCAGAAAACTAACTGAAGGTACGCAAGAGGACAGGTGTATCTAGAAATAAACACCACTACGTTGATCGCTTTTTTTTGTTAACTTTCATTATAAACGTTAATATTAGTGTTAATAATTGCCATTCAAATAATCAGTGAGGGTCTCGAAGGAATACTCATACTATCTTTTGTCAGTCTAACTTGCATCCGAAACAGATTAGCAAGTAGAGGTAAGAAGCAATAGCGTTTCAAACATGACAAGTATGTCGGACGTGGACTCAAATGTTTTACCTTGGCTTTAATGCTTTGAAGAACAATTTGGATTATGTGAACATATTATCCTTCTGTTTTATAACTGGCAATAAGTTATTTGTAAGTTACTAGTGTATGTTAAAACAATAACTTTTTTCAATGGAGAGAAAAAAAAAGAGATAGGAAATACCAAGGGGACAATCAAAAACTATAAATAGAAGACAAATTGACTACAGCATGTTTGGAAAATTGATGTAAAGAAAGCAATTCACAAAACACCGCACAGAAATCTAAAGAATGAACAAAAAGAACCCCACCAAAACCAAGAGTGAACTTAGGTACACCAGAACGGTAAGCATGCAGTTCCTGCTTCACTTGTGGCATCCTCGTGTAGCTCATGGTAAGATTGGTTCAGGAGTCATCGATTATGGTAAATCAGCCATATTTTTATGTCAGGATTCAATGTATAATACAAATGACAGCAATATTGGAATACAATAACTACAAATTTATGGTCATAAATTTAGGGTGCCATTCCTCCTTTTATTCAAAATATTGTAACAAAATTTCAGTAGTTTTGATACCTCATAGTCATGCTGACTTGTACAACAAAATTATTTGACCGCATCAACCAAAACTGACCATATGTGCACTCTAATTTGTAAATCTATATACCAGCATAGTAAATTTAGCCATATTTTTTATGTCAGGATTCAATGTATAATACAAATGACAGCAATATTGGAATACAATAAATACAAATTTTTGTTCGCATAAATTTAGGGTGCCAGCATGTCCTCCTTTTATTCAAAATATTGATACGTAACAAAATTTCAGTAGTTTTGATACTGCATGCTGACTTGTATAACAAAATTATTTGACCACATCAACCAAAACTGACCATCATGACCATATGCACTCTAATTTGTAAATCTATATACCAGCATAGTAAATTTAGCCATATTTTTTATGTCAGGATTCAATGTATAATACAAATGACAGCAATTTTGGAATACAATAAATACAAATTTTTGTTCGCTTAAATTTAGGGTGCCAGCATGTCCTCCTTTTATTTAAAATATTGATACGTAACAAAATTTCAGTAGTTTTGATACCGCATGCTGACTTGTACAACAAAATTATTTGACCGCATCAACCAAAACTGACTATATGTGTACTTTAATTTGTAAATCTATATACCCAGCCATATTTTTTTGTCAGGATTCAATGTACAATGTATAATACAAATGACAGCAATATTGGAATACAATAAAGATCTACAAATTTATGGTTGCATAAATTTAGGTGCCAGTATGTCCTCCTTTTATTCAAAATATTAATCTGAAACAAAATTTTAGCAGTTTTGATACCTCATGCTGACTTGTACAACAAAATTATTTGACCGCATCAACCAAAACTGACCATATTTGCACTTTATTTTGTAAATCTATATACCCACATAGAAAATCAGCCATATTTTTTATGTCAGGATTCAATGTATAATACAAATGGCAGCAATATTGGAATACAATAAATACAAATTTTTGGTCGATAAATTTATGATGCCAGTATGTCCTCCTTTTATTCAAAATATTGATACGTAACAAAATTTCAGTAGTTTTGATACCTCATACTGACTTGTACAACAAAATTATTTGACCGCATCAACCAAAACTGACCATATGTGCACTCTAATTTGTAAATCTATATACCAGCATAGTAAATTTAGCCATATTTTTATGTCAGGATTCAATGTATAATACAAATGACAGCAATTTTGGAATACAATAAATACAAATTTTGTTCGCATAAATTTAGGGTGCCAGCATGTCCTCCTTTTATTCAAAATATTGATACGTAACAAAATTTCAGTAGTTTTGATACTGCATGCTGACTTGTATAACAAAATTATTTGACCACATCAACCAAAACTGACCATCATGACCATATGTGCACTCTAATTTGTAAATCTATATACCAGCATAGTAAATTTAGCCATATTTTTTATGTCAGGATTCAATGTATAATACAAATGACAGAATATTGGTATACAATAAATACAAATTTTGTTCGCATAAATTTAGGATGCCAGTATGTCCTCCTTTTATTCAAAATATTAATGAAACAAAAATTTTAGCAGTTTTGATACCTCATGCTGACTTGCTCAACAAAATTATTTGACCGCATCAACCAAAACTGAACATATTTGCACTTTATTTTGTAAATCTATATACCCACATACATGTAGTAAATCAGCCATATTTTTATATGTCAGGATTCAATGTATAATACAAATGACAGCAATATCGGAATACAATGACTACAAATTTTTGGTCGCATAAATTTATGATGCCAGTATGTCCTCCTTTTATTCAAAATATTGATACGTAACAAAATTTCAGTAGTTTTGATACCTCATGCTGACTTGTACAACAAAATTATTTGACCACATCAACCAAAACTAACCATATGTGCACTCTGATTTGTAAATCTATATACCAGCATAGTAAATTTAGCCATATTTTTTATGTCAGGATTCAATGTATAATACAAATAACAGCAATTTTGGAATACAATAAATACAAATTTTTGTTCGCATAAATTTAGGGTGCCAGCATGTCCTCCTTTTATCATGTTTATTCATAATATTGATACGTAACAAAATTTCAGTAGTTTTGATACCGCATGCTGACTTGTACAACAAAATTATTTGACCGCATCAACCAAAACTGACCATATTTCCACTTTAATTTGTAAATCTATATACCCGCATAGTAAATCAGCCATATTTTTTATGTCAGGATTCAATGTATAATACAAATGACAGCAATATTGGAATACAATAACTACAAATTTATGGTCGCATAAATTTAGGGTGCCAGTATGTCCTCCTTTTATTCAAAATATTAATACGTAACAAAATTTCAGTAGTTTTGATACCTCATAGTCATGCTGACTTGTACAACAAAATTATTTGACCGCATCAACCAAAACTGACCATATGTGCACTCTAATTTGTAAATCTATATACCAGCATAGTAAATTTAGCCATATTTTTTATGTCAGGATTCAATGTATAATACAAATGACAGCAATTTTGGAATACAATAAATACAAATTTTTGTTCGCTTAAATTTAGGGTGCCAGCATGTCCTCCTTTTATTCAAAATATTGATGCGTAACAAAATTTCAGTAGTTTTGATACCGCATGCTGACTTGTATAACAAAATTATTTGACCGCATCAACCAAAACTGACCATCATGACCATATGTGCACTTTAATTTGTAAATCTATATACCAGCATAGTAAATTTAGCCATATTTTTTATGTCAGGATTCAATGTATAATACAAATGACAGCAATTTTGGAATACAATAAATACAAATTTTTGTTCGCTTAAATTTAGGGTGCCAGCATGTCCCTCTTTTATTTGAAATATTGATACGTAACAAAATTTCAGTAGTTTTGATACCGCATGCTGACTTGTACAACAAAATTATTTGACCGCATCAACCAAAACTGACTATATGTGTACTTTAATTTGTAAATCTATATACCCGCATAGTAAATCAGCCATATTTTTTTGTCAGGATTCAATGTACAATGTATAATACAAATGACAGCAATATTGGAATACAATAAAGATCTACAAATTTATGGTTGCATAAATTTAGGGTGCCAGTATGTCCTCCTTTTATTCAAAATATTAATACGAAACAAAATTTTAGCAGTTTTGATACCGCATGCTGACTTGTACAACAAAATTATTTGACCGCATCAACCAAAACTGACCATATTTGCACTTTATTTTGTAAATCTATATACCCACATAGAAAATCAGCCATATTTTTTATGTCAGGATTCAATGTATAATACAAATGGCAGCAATATTGGAATACAATAAATACAAATTTTGGTCGCATAAATTTATGATGCCAGTATGTCCTCCTTTTATTCAAAATATTGATACGTAACAAAATTTCAGTAGTTTTGATACCTCATGCTGACTTGTACAACAAAATTATTTGACCGCATTAACCAAAACTGACCATATTTGCACTTTATTATACAAATCTATATATCTGCATAATAATTCAGTAATACTTATGTCAGGATGTATTGTATAAAACAAATGACAGCATTGAAACAAGTTGACTACAAAATTTTGTCCGCATAAATTCAGTGTGCCAGCATGTCCTCCTTTTATTCAAAATATTGATATGCTACAAAATTTCAGTGGTTTTGATACCTTAGGCTGACTCCTTTAACTTTAACAAAATTTGACTGTATCAATCAAAACTGACCATACTTGCACTTTAGTATGTAATTCTATAAGGCTGCATTATAAATCAGGAGTTTCTTTTAATGTCAGGATGGATTGTACTGGGCGCCTTTTGTCTTCCCTGGCTCCTGTGCGCATTTTAGTAGGACCACAAATGGAAGCAATAATATTGGAAAACAATGAATGCAAAATCTTTTCCGCACCGCAGTAATTTAGAGTGTCAACATTTCATCTCTGTATTCATAATATTGAACAGTCACTACAGATAGTAGTTCAGGATGGTGTGTGAAACAAAACTATTTGACCGCATCATCCAAGTACCAACACTGACATGTCTGAATTCATTTGTACTTTATAATAAAAAGTGTATTAGGTTCTCTTCTGGGAATAGTATACTGTTGATATATTATGTCGGTTGATTGATTTTGTTTGTAGCTATACGTCAAGTGGCAACTATTTCATTAAAGTGCACAACGAGTATATTTTTGGACGTCCCATAATTATAATCGGCAAAGACAAATCTTTCCACAAATCTGACAAAATTGACGAGATTGTTGATAGTTATACCACGCCTTATGTATCCGGACACTGTACAATTTTCGTTAGAATATTTTGTGGAAAACAGAATCGTAAATCCAATGCAAACAAGGTGAATTACAATGAAATATGTAATGCATAAAGTAAAATTATGGAAGAGACAGTAAAAATGGGGAACGAAGCAACGTCGACAATGATGATGATATCCCGTGATATAAGAATATTGTTCCGATGCGTTGGATAACCTTTCTATCCGCCTTCTAATTAAAAAAAATCATTTCTTTTATGCTAGCTCTGTGATTGTATAGCAATATTGTTTAATGTATATAAGAACATATGAAATGAAAAAAAAATTTTGTTGATATATAATATCTAGTAGAGTCTATGGAAGCGCATATGGTACACCCTTGTAAAGTTATTTTGTTGCAAATAAGTCGGAATTATTAGTTATGTTGTGTGTAATAAGCTGGAATCAAATCATCATGTGGAGTCAACTTGTTGGAATGATGAAGAAAAAATTGCATTACAATGCCGACTTGCTAGAATAAATGTAATGACAAAGTAATAAGAAGTCGACATGTTGAATTCAACTTGTTAACTGATTAAGTCGACAACTTGCTTATTTGATGATGAGGTAAAACCACGTGACCATTTTGGAAAAACATAGGTCTATTTTTAAATCGATGTCCATATCAGTCGGTTTTTTTTTAATGTGCTTCGGGTGTTTGAAGCTATCCATTGAGTTCAAGTTCAAATTAAAGTTCGAGTTGATGTTCAGATTTATTTGTTATAAAAAGAGGGGAACGGCAGTCAAATAATAGAAAAAGTACTAAAAAATAACAATATTTCGGACATAAGGAGATATACCCACATTACTTAGTCCGGCTGTTTATTTTCCTTAGATCTTACATACACTACAATAATAACATACACAAAGCAATGCATTTAGCCGTGCAGACTATTTTAATTGTTTTTTCCTTCTAATTTGTCATGTAAATTATTTGATACTCTTATAAGACCTATTTTGACATACAACTCTGAAATTTGGTATATGGATAATTTTCAGTCAGTCAGCTTTATGGCATCTAATAGAGCTGCTGTAAATAATACTTTTTGTGATACTCTTGCATTAGCAGAAAAATATCCCTTTGAGAAGGTTAATTCTAAAGTTTGTAAAGCATTATTAGTGGACTGAAAAAGACAGCCACTAACATAGGTGCTAGATCAGAATTAGGTAGATTTACTTTGGACTCTTATATAAAAACTCAAACACTCATGTATTTTTGATATTAATCCCCTGGTTAAAGAATCTCTACAAACAAACATAAATTTACGTTCCGCAGGAATTTATTCTTGGTACTCATTTGCAGATAAAATTTTTAAAGATATGAAAATAAACCCAGAAAATTACTCTATATTAATGTACCTTATAAACAATAAAAAACGTGTTAAAATGTAACATTAAAAAGTGTGTTTCAGAGGAATATGAAAAAAACTACTTTAAATAAACTTTCAAAAATGGATTCCTCATCTAAACTTTGTCTTTATGGAAAATAAAAAAAATAATTGTCAGTTAAATTGCAATAATTTTATACATAGGCAGTTAATCTCAAAATTTAGACTTAGTGATCATTCCCTAGGCATTGAATTGGGAAGGCACAGAAACATTCCAAGAGCACAAAGATTATGTAAAAAATGTGGAATGCTAGATGACGAATTTTATTTCTTTCTGTATTGTGACATAAAAAACATATCATTAAGTTCTAATTGTTTTGCTTATCTAAAAGACTATGGTTATATGATTAAATATATATTCAATTTTTGGCTTTTGTGCAATACACTATGCTGTTGTAAATTGACCCCTCCCTAAATAAAATTGACCCTGTTTTTTCGCTTTTGTGCAATACACTATCCTGTTGAATATCAATCCCCCAAAAATATTTGAAGAAATTTTCTTTTAATTTCTGAAATCTGAAATGAGAAAAATAGTCCCCACAAATTCTTATTCACCCCCTTTCCCATTTTTTTCACCTCCCTTTTCCTTTTTCCCTTAATTCGAATTTTAATAAAGTTTGCAACCACAATTACCCATTTAAATACATCATACAAGTCTTAAAATATAAAATGACATACATAGTAATGGCTAAAATTAATATTGATTAATAGTACTTAACTTTTAAAAATAAATTGACAGCTAATCATCTCAAGACAATCATCATTTCTTAATACATAATTTACAAGCAGTGTAAGGAGGTAATCAAATATTGTTGTTTTAAATAGGGATTGGATTACCTCCCATAGACTGCTTTTAATTTGTCTTAATTGTCCTTTAACCAGAAAAACCTTGTTTTCCCTTTTGGCCTCTAATTCCTAAATGGTTTTAGCCATAACCCCATAGTAAATCCTAACCATCCCTTTGTTGTATGGAAACTTGTAGGTATAATTTCAGAGAGATTCATACACTTTTACACAAGTTATTGTCTAGAAACTACAAAAAATGCTTATTTGGGCCCCTAATTCCAAAACAGTTGAGACAATAACCCCTAAATCAATCACAACCTTTCTTTAGTGGTTATAAACCTTGTGTTAAAATTTTATTGATTTCTTTTACTTATACTAAAGTTATCCGAAACCATCTGTCTTCGGACGACGCTGACGACGACGACGCAGACGACGACAACGTGATACCAATATACGACCAAACATTTTTAATTTTGCGGTCGTATAAAAAAAAAACGCCATAACATACCGTTCTTAAAAAACGTTCCTTTTAGACAACATTTTCCCGCTATACTCCGAAATGCGGAAAAATACATTTCTCCAATGGAATCAGTATTATAATAAATTCGTTAAGGATTCCACGGAACCCTCTGTCTCGCCTTAGATTGCTGATGTCTGTGTAAAATTGTAATGTTGACTGTAAAAAGTTTATATCTCTGTAACATACAAGATTTAAAAAATAGTTTTTTTTCTGTAGATTCTTTATCTTGATCTAAAAGATTAACTTCTATACAAGTTTTATAACAATTCATGGAGAGTTACACATTTATCAGGACAAAAAAGTTTTATTAACTGCAAAAAAAAAAAGATGTGGTATTATAGCAAATATGACATCTCTCCACCACATACCGTGGCAAATCACGGAGAAGTTAACAACTCTATGTCACTGTATGGTCTTCAACAACGAGCAAAACCCTCACCGCATGGTAAGCTATGAAAGATCCCGAAATGACAAATGTAAAAAAAAAACCGAGAAACGTAACGATCTAAATGACGAAGACACCGACGCCATTTCCGACGACGAAATAAAGGTTTGTTGTTTCTCATTTCCGTGACATTAATCAAATGACTTGAACTTCATTGTCAACAAATGAAACACTTTTAATCAACTCTCACTCAAGTTACAGGGAAACGACGGATAATATATGTTCCAATTTTCGTAACCACAATTCCGTCCTCTTTTCCTCGAGGATGACCTACCACATTAGACCAAATAACTGGGTTTGTAATTTCACGAATAACACGAGAGGTGACTCACGTTGTGCAGGATCAGCTTACTCTACCGGAGCATCGAGATCTACGCCGGATTTTGATGAATATATATTGGGCAGTAATACCGATTTATTGAGTAAGCCAGCTGCAACTGATTTTATAGATTTTGTTGTGCTGTTACACGGCGGTCCCATGTAAGGGTTAGGGTTGAGCGCTCACAGACATGTTCAACTCCGCCAAATTCTGCATATGCCTGTCCAAAGTCAAGAGCCTGTAGTTTAATGGTTTTCGTTGGTTCATGTGTTTCATATTTCTTTTCGTAAATTGTTTTGTTATAAATAAGACCGTTACATTTCTCGATTGAACTGTTTCACATTTCCACGTGGTTGCTTTTATAGCCGACTATACGATTTGTTGAAGGCCATACGGCTGCCTATGATTGCTGACATCCTCTTTATTTAAACTCTGGCGGCTAGTTGTCTCTTTGGCAATCACCACCACCACATCTCCTTTCTTTATTTAGTAGTGGCGTTGGCGTCTTTGTCATTTTGATCGTTAGGTTTCTCGTTTAAGTTGTTTTATATGTTATTTCGGATTCTTCATAGCTTACGATCCATACCTGCCAACTTTTCAAAATCTCCATGGGGATTTTAAGCGCAAGAGGACATAATGCTCCTCTTATATTGTCATACGTGTTTTTATTATAATACTTTATTGTTTGAATGAGCATGTTTGTGCTTAAATACCCTTCCTTCTCATGTGAATGCCTGTTTTGAGTTGTTCAGTTTATATAATAAAGAATTTCAAAATTCAGGTCAACACCTTTCATGGGGATATCCCCATAAATCGGGATAGTTGGAAGGTCTGACTATCAGTGCGTTAAAGGTTTTGTTCATTTTCTTATTTTTATTTAGCTAGCGGATCCCTTCCCCTTCGATTCCTTTGTATATAATTCACTGCGATTCTACATAGATACTACATGTAGCTAGGAACAGGACAGGTTTTTTTGCAATAATTAAAACTGTTTTACCTTGACAAGTAAACAAACCTCCATGAATTGTTATGAAACTTGTATAGGTGTTAATCTTCTAGATCAAGATAAAGCAGCTAGAGAAAAACTATTATTAAAATTTTGTTTGTTACAGAAAAATGAACTTTTTAAAGTCAACATTACAATTTTTCACTGACAGCAGCAATCTCGTGTGAAACATAGAGTTCCGTGGAATCCACGAATTTATTATCATTATGATACTGCTTCCGTTTGAAAACTAAGGAAAATAAACGGCCGGACTAAGTGCTGCTTATGACCGAAATATTGTTATTTTTCAGAACTCTTTTTCTGATATGTGACTGCCGTATCCCCTTTTCATACCAAATAGCTCTGAACATCAACTCGAACTTTAATTTGAACTTGATCTCAATGGATAGCTTCAAACACCCGAAGCACATTAAAAAAACGACTGATATGGACATCGATTTAAAAATAGACCTATGTTTTTTTCCAAAATGGTCACGTGGTTTTACCTCATCATCAAATAAGCAAGTTGTCGACTTAATCAGTTAACAAGTTGAATTCAACATGTCGACTTCTCATTACTTTGTCATTATATTTATTCTAGCAAGTCGACATTGTAATGCAATTTTTCTTTATCATTCCGACAAGTTGACTCCTCATGATGATTCCAGCTTATAACACACAACATAACCAATAATTCCGACTTATTTGCAACAAAATAACTTTACAAGGGTGTACCATATGCGCTTCCATAAACTTAACGTTTTATTACACCGATCTGTCATGACAATTACCGACATCTTTGGTTGATTCTTATTGTCATTTCTCGTGCAATATAGATTTTTCTGAATACTAGTATCAATAAAAAGAAATGTAATGTATACGCCAATGCGACAGCAACCCAAACGACACAAACGAATTCATTAAAGACAAATGTAAAAGTCAAACTACAGTACTTAACAATAGCCGGTACCTATACAACACGACAATCACTTAATCGCCTCGAGTCGAATTTTTTTAGAATGAATTAGACAGAGACTAAGCAAAGTCTGCCATCAACATCTATTTCTCCAAGTAACAAACACATTAAGATATAATATAAGACATCCAGTAACGAGGTTCATGAATTGGGACAGGCACATGAATATAAGAAGAGGGTTAAACTAGTTTCTTTAGATCACACTCTTACCCATTTTAATCTCGATCAGAAAACTAACTGAAGGTACGCAAGAGGACAGGTGTATCTGGAAATACTCCACTACGTTGATCGCTTTTTTGTTAACTTTCATTATAAACGTTAATATTAGTGTTAATAATTGCCATTCAAATAATCAGTGAGGGTCTCGAAGGAATACTCATACTATCTTTTGTCAATCTAACTTGCATCCGAAGTAGATTAGTAAGTAGGGGTAAGAAGTATTAGCGTTTCAAACGTGACAAGTATGTCGGACGTGGACTCAAATATTTTACCTTGGCTTTAATGCTAAGAAGAACAATTTGGATGATGTGAACATATTATCCTTCTGTTTTATAACTGGCAATAAGTTATTTGTAAGTTACTAGTGTATGTTAAAACAATAACTTTTTGTCAATGGAGAGAAAAAAAAGAGATAGGAAATACCAAGGGGACAATCAAAAACTATAAATAGAAGACAAATTGACTACAGCATGTTTGGAAAATTGATGTAAAGAAAGCAATTCACAAAACACCACACAGATATCTAAAGAATGAACAAAAAGAACCCCACCAAAACCAAGAGTGAACTTAGGTACACCAGAACGGTAAGCATGCAGTTCCTGCTTCACTTGTGGCATCCATCGTGTAGCTCATGGTAAGATTGGTTCAGGAGTCATCGATTATGTATCATAAGTGGCGGATTGGTGAACGTATCTTTTCTAATCTAAGACATCATCAAATTCATGTTAAATGCTAATAATGGTTTTAAGGACAGAGGACAAATTATGTGCGGTACTGTAGCATGGTCTTTGTTATTTTTTTTTTTAATTTGCAGACTATCTGTGCATCTAATAACAGACAAAACAGATGCCAGTAGATTCAACACATACATTAAAAATAAAATCGCATAAAAATGCAACACTGAAAACTAAAGCTTATGTTACACAAACACCCGTAAACAGACCTAGGAGTGAACCCACGTGCTTTGGAAGGGTAACCATTTCCTGCTCCACGTGAGACAAGAAGACTATCTCTGATCTCATTATTATAATATTTCAAGTAAGTCGCTTTCCGCGATGTCCCAATAGGGGGAAAGAGGAGAGAGGATTGTGGTTACGACAAGTGGAATATTTTCATCGTTAACTGTTGCACAAATGTTCCATAATGGACAACCTAATTATGATGGCGTCCGTAAGAATTTGAAGGGTGACTTCACCATTACCGTAAGGAACCCTTCGTTTTGATAGCTTCTTTTCAAGCAGAAACCCTCTATCAAGAAAATAGTGAAAGTATACGCAAGCCTTGGAATATCGTATCAACTTGAATATATTTACACCAAATGTAGGCTACGATGGAATCTTGCTACACAGAAATGGAAAATTCGAATCAATCTTTTTTTTCCGTAAAGTTTATAGTTCAACCGATCCTCAATCGGTCAGATGAATGTAAAAAAAATAAGATTTTTTAAAACTATAGCCGATATAAAAAAAAAAAAAGATCGATAATGATAATGATTGATTGTTGCTTGCTGAATGTCCTTGTAAAGAAATAATCCCGTGAATAAGTTTTATAAAACTTTAAAGATTAATTATTACCAATTCAAGTTTCATATGTGACAGCTAATTGATATCTTTTCGTGTTCTTACAAGAATATAAATTCTGATAAATTTTTTGCTAGATTGCTTTGTCAATCAAGAAAATTAACCCGTTAGTCCTAAGTAATATATAAATACATATATATTTCACAACCAGTTCTGTTCTATACAAGAGATGCATTATACTATTTTGTGGTATTATCTCTTTCTGTATTCTTCACTGAGATATACACTTGATCAAGATAAACTACTTTGTCATTTATTGTATATTTGTATAGAATTATTGTGAAGAGGGTATCGGAGGCTGTCACGGTCAATTTATCCACTCCATTACCTTTTATTAACATCACGGATAAATGTTTAATGTCTGACCTGATGAACTTTTAAATAACTTGAGCAAAAATTCAGAATTAAATTGAAATTCTAACATACATAAAGATTCACTTCGAAATAAACAATGTAAAATGGTAGTTCCAAAGTCTAACTTTAAAAAAATGCATAAATAATAAGCATATATAGATTAAAAGAACTCAAAGTGAAACGTCTATCATACCCCCACCCCCTACCCTCCCCCTTTTGCCTATATGGACAATATTGTGTGGATATACGAATAAATCAACTTATAACTGTCAGTAAGGAGGGTAATATTTTATGGATTTGTGGATATCAGAATAAATCAACTAAATAAACAACTGTCAGGAAGGAAGGAATGATACTGTGTGGATATACAAATTAACCAACTTATAATAATGGGATGATATTGGGTGGGTAACGTCACAGTACCCAAATTGCACTGAGTACCCAAATTGCACCTATTCAACAAAAATAGCTGCGGAAATCTTACAAGTTTTCTTTGAGACTAAACAATTGGTATTTTTATGATTTGACATTATACACGTCTTTCAACATAGGTAAATATATTCAAATATACACAAAACGTTCACAGTATATATCAACAGATGAAGCATTCCCTGGAAAAGTAAATCTACGGAAACGTCGCCATGCGACGTTCTCAAAATGTCATCTTTTAAAAATGAGAAAATTAAACATGTTACAAGCATCCATTTCTTAAAAAATTAATAGTAAGCATGGAATAATGTCAAATTGTTCAAAATATTTGAAGAAATAAAAGAAAACATCTGTTATTCGATTTTTAAGGATGTGAATTTAAACATGGATGCAATTTGGGTACTCCTCATTACAGAATCATGGATCGTTTGAGGTCGATTCAAACCCATTTTCTATGATTCAATATGGATTCAAAATTAAATTGGTGTAACTATATAGTAAATAAGGATACATCTACAAAATAAACACAGAATGGAAACTTTTGTCTGGATCATAAAAAACGTAGCCGAAAAACTGTCAAAATAGGTGCAATTTGGGTACCCTCACGTTATACGAATAAATAAAAAAAAATAAATAACTGTCAGAAAGGAAGGGATATTATTGTGTGGAGATACGAATACATTAACTATTCTAATGCAATTTTTATGTAACAATTTTTTTCATTGGCTAAAAGTTACCGTCAAATCCACAGTTGACCAGGCGTAACTAAGGAGGGACCCGCCATTTTGAATTGATGGATCAACAAATATTCGATTACTACAATATTATCGAAAATAAAATAACACCTACCTCGAATTCGCCGTTTTAATGTAATTTTATTCGAATTTGAATCGTAGAGGTAACGTAATAACATCCAGTTTGTAAGTTTTCATTTGTATGACGTCACGTTTAGCCATGACGTCTTTGCGCATAAGTCATTCATGAAGTTTCGCGGAATTTGTTTGTATGTCAAATTTATACATTTTTTCAAGCTTTAACGTATCATTTCTTTTTGTAATGCATTAGAATAGGAATAACAGTACTGTAGTTGAAGAGTTGCCACCGTCAATTTTGATTTGACGGTCTCAAATATCCGTTTTACTGTCTCCGCTCCGCGTCGCCAGTAAAACTGCATTTGCGACCGTCAAATCTACAATTGACGGTGGCAACTCTTCAACTACAGTACTGTTATTCCTAATTCTAATGCAATTGTTTTGTATCAATGGTTCTGATTGGATGACAGTAAGCGTAAAATTCTCTATCTCCTTGTCTGTAACTAAGGAAGCCGACATTTTGAAAAATTTTGCGGAATGTATTGACATGCAATTTTACAATAATAAGCAAAAAACTCACATGTTGCACCTAGAATCTTCAAATCTATATATCTGCATAATAATTCAGTAATACTTATGTCAGGATGTATTGTATAAAACAAATGACAGCATTGAAACAAGTTGACTACAAAATTTTGTCCGCATAAATTCAGTGTGCCAGCATGTCCTCCTTTTATTCAAAATATTGATATGCTACAAAATTTCAGTGGTTTTGATACCTTAGGCTGACTCCTTTAACTTTAACAAAATTTGACTGTATCAATCAAAACTGACCATACTTGCACTTTAGTATGTAATTCTATAAGGCTGCATTATAAATCAGGAGTTTCTTTTAATGTCAGGATGGATTGTACTGGGCGCCTTTTGTCTTCCCTGGCGCCCTGTGCGCATTTTAGTAGGACCACAAATGGAAGCAATAATATTGGAAAACAATGAATGCAAAATCTTTTCCACCGCAGTAATTTAGAGTGTCAACATTTCATCTCTGTATTCATAATATTGAACAGTCACTACAGATAGTAGTTCAGGATGGTGTGTGAAACAAAACTATTTGACCGCATCATCCAAGTACCAACACTGACATGTCTGAATTCATTTGTACTTTATAATAAAAAGTATATTAGGTTCTCTTCTGGGAATAGTATACTGTTGATATATTATGTCGGTTGATTGATTTTGTTTGTAGCTATACGTCAAGTGGCAACTATTTCATTAAAGTGCACAACGAGTATATTTTTGGGACGTCCCATAATTATAATCGGCAAAGACAAATCTTTCCACAAATCTGACAAAATTGACGAGATTGTTGATAGTTATACCACGCCTTATGTATCCGGACACTGTACAATTTTCGTTAGAATATTTTGTGGAAAACAGAATCGTAAATCCAATGCAAACAAGGTGAATTACAATGAAATATGTAATGCATAAAGTAAAATTATGGAAGAGACAGTAAAAAATGGGGAACGAAGCAACGTCGACAATGATGATGATATCCCATGATATAAGAATATTGTTCCGATGCGTTGGATAACCTTTCTATCCGCCTTCTAATTAAAAAAAATCATTTCTTTTATGCTAGCTCTGTGATTGTATAGCAATATTGTTTAATGTATATAAGAATATATGAAATGAAAAAAAAAAAGAATTTTGTTGATATATAATATCTACTAGAGTCTAGCGAGTAAAAAAAAAATTGCTATATAGGCCTTCTGGGGAAAACAATGCGAATGTTGTTAACATATTTTTATAAAGCTCAGGTCTGATATGAAAAGTCTTAAACACGATAATGTGTTATAAGCAGACCTGTCCTCAGGTCTGGTCAATAGCAGACTTGTCCACAGGTCTGGTCAGAAGCAGACCTGACCACAGGTCTGGTCAGGAGCAGGCCTGTCCACAGGTCTGGTCTGGGGCAGACCTGTCCTCAGGACTGGTCAAAGCAGACTTTTCCACAGGTCTGGTCTGGAGCAGACCTGTCGATAGGTCTGCAGCAGTCCTAAAACAGCAGACCGTAGGTCTGGTCCACCAACGACAAAGTTAACTTGCTGTTTAGTATGGAAGCGCATATGGTACACCCTTGTAAAGTTATTTTGTTGCAAATAAGTCGGAATTATTAGTTATGTTGTGTGTAATAAGCTGGAATCAAATCATCATGTGGAGTCAACTTGTCGGAATGATGAAGAAAAATTGCATTACAATGCCGACTTGCTAGAATAAATGTAATGCCAAAGTAATAAGAAGTCGACATGTTGAATTCAACTTGTTAACTGATTAAGTCGACATCTTGCTTATTTGATGATGAGGTAAAACCACGTGACCATTTTGGAAAAACATAGGTCCATTTTAAATCGATGTCCATATCAGTCGTTTTTTTAATGTGCTTCGGGTGTTTGAAGCTATCCATTGAGTTCAAGTTCAAATTAAAGTTCGAGTTGATGTTCAGAGTTATTTGTTATAAAAGGGGAACGGCAGTCAAATAATAGAAAAAGTACTAAAAAAATAACAATATTTCGGACATAAGGGAGATATACCCACATTACTTAGTCCGGCTGTTTATTTTCCTTAGATCTTACATACACTACAATAATAACAAACACAAAGCAATGCATTTAGCCGTGCAGACTATTTTAATTTTTTTTCCCATTAGTCATGTAAATTATTTGATACTCTTATAAGACCTATTTTGACATACAACTCTGAAAATTGGTATATGGATAATTTTCAGTCAGCTTTTATGGCATCTAATAGAGCTGCTGTAAATAATACTTTTGCGATACTCTTGCATTAGCAGAAAATATCCCTTTGAGAAGGTTAATTCTAAAGTTTGTAAAGCATTAGTAGTGGACTGAAAAGACAGCCACTAACATAGGTGCTAGATCAGAATTAGGTAGCTTTACTTTGGACTCTTATATAAAAACTCAAACACTCATGTATTTTTGATATTAATCCCCTGGTTAAAGAATCTCTACAAACAAACATAAATTTACGTTCCGCAGGAATTTATTCTTTGTACTCATTTGCAGATAAAATTTTAAAGATATGAAAATAAACCCAGAAAATTACTCTATATTAATGTACCTTATAAACAATAAAAAAAAACGTGTTAAAATGTAACATTAAAAAGTGTGTTTCAGAGGAATATGAAAAAAACTACTTTAAATAAACTTTCAAAAATGGATTCCTCATCTAAACTTTGTCTTTATGGAAAATAAAAAAAAATAATTGTCAGTTAAATTGCAATAATTTTATACATAGGCAGTTAATCTCAAAATTTAGACTTAGTGATCATTCCCTAGGCATTGAATTGGGAAGGTACAGAAACATTCCAAGAGCACAAAGATTATGTAAAAAATGTGGAATGCTAGATGACGAATTTTATTTCTTTCTGTATTGTGACATAAACATATCATTGCGTTCTAATTTTTTGCTTATCTAAAAGACTATGGTTATATGATTAAATATATATTCAATTTTTTGCTTTTGTGCAATACACTATGCTGTTGTAAAATGACCCTCCCCTTAATAAAATTGACCCTGTTTTTTGCTTTTGTGCAATACACTATCCTGTTGAATATTAATCCCCCAAAAAAAAAATATTTGATGAAATTTTCTTTTAATTTCTGAAATCTGAAATGAGAAAAATAGTCCCCCACAAATTCTTATTCACCCCTTTTCCATTTTTTTCACCTCCCTCTTCCTTTTCCAAAAAATCATTCCTCAAGATATAGTCATAATCTTAATTCAAATTTTAATAAAGTTTGCAACCATAATTACCCATTTAAATACATCATACAAGTCTTAAAATATAAAATGACATACATAGTCATGGCTAAAATTAATATTGATTAATAGTACTTAACTTTTAAAAATAAATTGACAGCTAATCACCTCAAGACAATCATCATTTCTTAATACATAATTTACAAGCAGTGTAAGGAGGTTTTCAAATATTGTTGTTTTAAATAGGGATTGGATTACCTCCCATAGACTGCTTTTAAATTGTCTTAATTGTCCTTTAACCAGAAAAAAACCTTGTTTTCCCCTTTTGGCCTCTAATTCCTAAATGGTTTTAGCCATAACCCCCATAGTAAATCCTAACCATCCCTTTGTTGTATGGAAACTTGTAGGTACAATTTCAGAGAGATTCATACACTTTTACACAAGTTATTGTCTGGAAACTACAAAAATGCTTATTTGGGCCCCCAATTCCAAAACAGTTGAGACAATAACCCCTAAATCAATCCCAACCGTTCTTTAATGGTTATAAACCTTGTGTTAAAATTTTATTGATTTCTTTTTACTTATACTAAAGTTATCCGAAACCATCTGTCTTCGGACGACGCTGACGACGACGACGCAGACGACGACGACAACGTGATACCAATATACGACCAAACAGTTTTAATTTTGCGGTCGTATAAAAAAACCGCCATAACATACCGTTCTTAAAAACGTTCCTTTTAGACAACATTTTCCCGCTATACTCCGAAATGCGGAAAAATACATTTCTCCAATGGAATCAGTATTATAATAAATTCGTTAAGGATTCCACGGAACCCTCTGTCTCGCCTTAGATTGCTGATGTCTGTGTAAAATTGTAATGTTGACTGTAAAAAGTTTATATCTCTGTAACATACAAGATTTAAAAAATAATTTTTTTCCGTAGATTCTTTATCTTGATCTAAAAGATTAACTTCTATACAAGTTTTATAACAATTCATGGAGAGTTACACATTTATCAGGACAAAAAAGTTTTATTAACTGCAAAAAAAAAAAAAAATAAGAAGATGTGGTATTATAGCAAATATGACATCTCTCCACCACATACCGTGGCAAATCACGGAGAAGTTAACAACTCTATGTCACTGTATGGTCTTCAACAACGAGCAAAACCCTCACCGCATGGTAAGCTATGAAAGATCCCGAAATGACAAATGTAAAAAAAAACGAGAAACGTAACGATCTAAATGACGAAGACGCCGACGCCATTTCCGACGACGAAATAAAGGTTTGTTGTTTCTCATTTCCGTGACATTAATCAAATGACTTGAACTTCATTGTCAACAAATGAAACACTTTTAATCAACTCTCACTCAAGTTACAGGAAACGACGGATAATATATATGTTCCGATTTTCGTAACCACAATTGCGTCCTCTTTTCCTCGAGGATGACCTACATCATTAGACCAAATAACTGGGTTTGTAATTTCACGAATAACACGCGAGGTGACCCACGTTGTGCAGGATCAGCTTACTCTACCGGAGCATCGAGATCTACGCCGGATTTTGATGAATATATATTGGGCAGTAATACCGATTTATTGAGTAAGCCAGCTGCAACTGATTTTATAGTTTTTGTTGTGCTGTTACACGGCGGTCCCATGTAAGGGTTAGGGTTGAGCGCTCACAGACATGTTCAACTCCGCCAAATTCTGCATATGCCTGTCCCAAGTCAAGAGCCTGTAGTTTAATGGTTTTCGTTGGTTCATGTGTTTCATATTTCTTTTTCGTAAATTGTTTTGTTATAAATAAGACCGTTACATTTCTCGATTGAACTGTTTCACATTTCCACGTGGTTGCTTTTATAGCCGACTATACGATTTGTTGAAGGCCATACGGCTGCCTATGATTGCTGACATCCTCTTTATTTAAACTCTGGCGGCTAGTTGTCTCATTGGCAATCACCACCACCACATCTCCTTACTTTATTTAGTAGTGGCGTTGGCGTCTTTGTCATTTTGATCGTTAGGTTTCTCGCTTAAGTTGTTTTATATGTCATTTCAGATTCTTCATAGCTTACGATCCATACCTGCCAACTTTTCAAAATCTCCATGGGGATTTTAAGCGCAAGAGGACATAATGCTCCTCTTATATTGTCATAAGTGTTTTTATTATAATACTTTATTGTTTGAATGAGCATGTTTGTGCTTAAATACCCTTCCTTCTCATGTGAATGCCTGTTTTGAGGTGTTCAGTTTATATAATAAAGAATTTCAAAATTCAGGTCAACACCTTTCATGGGGGATATCCCCCATAAATCGGGATAGTTGGCAGGTCTGACTATCAGTGCGTTAAAGGTTTTGTTCATTTTCTTATTTTTATTTAGCTAGCGGATCCCTTCCCGTTCGCTTCCTTTGTATATAATTCACTGCGATTCTACATAGATACTACATGTAGCTAGGAACAGGACAGGTTTTTTTGCAGTAAATAAAACTGTTTTATCCTGACAAGTAAACAAACCTCCATGAATTGTTATGAAACTTGTATAGGTGTTAATCTTCTAGATCAAGATAAAGCAGCTAGAGAAAAACTATTATTAAAATTTTGTTTGTTACAGAAAAATGAACTTTTTAAAGTCAACATTACAATTTTTCACTGACAGCAGCAATCTCGTGTGAAACATAGGGTTCCGTGGAATCCACGAATTTATTATCATTATGATACTGCTTCCGTTTGAAAACTAAGGAAAATAAACGGCCGGACTAAGTGCTGTGGGTATATCCCCCTTATGACCGAAATATTGTTATTTTTTCAGAACTTTTTTTCTGATATGTGACTGCCGTATCCCCTTTTCATACCAAATAGCTCTGAACATCAACTCGAACTTTAATTTGAACTTGATCTCAATGGATAGCTTCAAACACCCGAAGCACATTAAAAAAACGACTGATATGGACATCGATTTAAAAATAGACCTATGTTTTTTTTCCAAAATGGTCACGTGGTTTTACCTCATCATCAAATAAGCAAGTTGTCGACTTAATCAGTTAACAAGTTGAATTCAACATGTCGACTTCTTATTACTTTGTCATTATATTTATTCTAGCAAGTCGACATTGTAATGCAATTTTTTCTTTATCATTCCGACAAGTTGACTCCTCATGATGATTTGATTCCAGCTTATAACACACAACATAACTAATAATTCCGACTTATTTGCAACAAAATAACTTTACAAGGGGTGTACCATATGCGCATCCATAGTTAAAGGTGTATCTGGAAATACTCCACTACGTTGATCGCTTTTTGTTAACTTTCATTATAAACGTTAATATTAGTGTTAATAATTGCCATTCAAATAATCAGTGAGGGTCTCGAAGGAATACTCATACTATCTTTTGTCAATCTAACTTGCATCCGAAGTAGATTAGTAAGTAGGGTAAGAAGTATTAGCGTTTCAAACGTGACAAGTATGTCGGACGTGGACTCAAATATTTTACCTTGGCTTTAATGCTAAGAAGAACAATTTGGATGATGTGAACATATTATCCTTCTGTTTTATAACTGGCAATAAGTTATTTGTAAGTTACTAGTGTATGTTAAAACAATAACTTTTTGTCAATGGAGAGAAAAAAAAGAGATAGGAAATACCAAGGGGACAATCAAAAACTATAAATAGAAGACAAATTGACTACAGCATGTTTGGAAAATTGATGTAAAGAAAGCAATTCACAAAACACCACACAGATATCTAAAGAATGAACAAAAAGAACCCCACCAAAACCAAGAGTAAACCCAGGTACACCAGAACGGTCAGCATGCAGTTCCTGCTTTACTTGTGGCATCCGTCGTGTAACTCATGGTAAGATTGGTTCAGGAGTCATCGATTATGTATCATAAGTGGCGGATTGGTGAAAGTATCTTTTCTAATCTAAGACATCATCAAACTCATGTAAAATGCTAATAATGGTTTAAGGACAGAGGTCAAATTATGTGCGGTACTGTAGCATGGTCTTTGTTATTTCTTTTTATAATTTGAAGACTATCTGTGCATCTAATAACTGACAAAACAGATGCCAGTAGATTCAACACAGACATTAGAAATAAAATCGCATAAAAATGCAACACTGAAAACTAAAGCTTATGTTACACAAACACCCGTAAACAGACCTAGGAGTGAACCCACGTGCTTTGGAAGGGTAACCATTTCCTGCTCCACGTGAGACAAGAAGACTTTATCTCTGATCTCATTATTATAATATTTTAAGTAAGTCGCTTTCCGCGATGTCCCAATAGAGGGAAAGAGGAGAGAGGATTGTGGTTACGATAAGTGGAATATTTTCATCGTTAACTGTTACACAAATGTTCCATAATGGACAACCTAATTATGATGGCGTCCGTAAGAATTTGAAGGGTGACTTCAACATTACCGTAAGGAACCCTTCGTTTTAATAGCTTCTTTTCAAGTAGAAACCCTCTATCAAGAAAATAGTGAAAGTATACGCAAGCCTTGGAATATCGTATTAACTTGTATATATTTACACCAAATGCAGGCTACGATGGAATCTTGCTACACATAAATGGAAAATTCGAATCAATCTTTTTTTCCCGTAAAGTTTATAGTTCAACCGATCCTCAATCGGTCAGATGAATGTAAAAAGAATAAGATTTTTTAAAAATATAGCCGAAATAAAAAAAAAAGATTGAATAGTGATAATGATTGATTGTTGCTTGCTGAATGTCCTTGTAAAGAAATAATCCTGTGAATAAGTTTTATAAAACTTTAAAGATTAATTATTACCAATTCAAGTTTCATATGTGACAGCTAATTGATATCTTTTCTGTTCTTACAAGAATATAAATTCTGATAAATTTTTTGCTAGATTGCTTTGTCAATCAAAAAAATTAACCCGTTAGTCCTAAGTAATATATAAATACATATATATTTCACAACCAGTTATGTTCTATACAAGAGATGCATTATACTATTTTGTGGTATTGTCTCTTTCTGTATTCTTCACTGAGATATACACTTGATCAAGATAAACTACTTTGTCATTTATTGTATATTTGTATAGAATTGTGAAGAGGGTATCGGAGGCTGTCACGGTCAATTTATCCACTCCATTACCTTTTATTAACATCACGGATAAATGTTTAATGTCTGACCTGATGAACTTTTAAATAACTTGAGCAAAAATTCAGAATTAAATTGAAATTCTAACATACATAAAGATTCACTTCGAAATAAACAATGTAAAATGGTAGTTCCAAAGTCTAACTTTAAAAAATGCATAAATAATAAGCATATATAGATTAAAAGAACTCAAAGTGAAACGTCTATCATACCCCACCCCTACCCTCCCCTTTTGCCTATATGGACAATATTGTGTGGATATACGAATAAATCAACTTATAACTGTCAGTAAGGGAGGGGTAATATTTTGTGGATTTGTGGATATCAGAATAAATCAACTAAATAAACAACTGTCAGGAAGGAAGGAATGATACTGTGTGGATATACAAATTAACCAACTTATAATAATGGGATGATATTGGGTGGGTAACGTCACAGTACCCAAATTGCACCGAGTACCCAAATTGCACCTATTCAACAAAAATAGCTGCGGAAATCTTACAAGTTTTCTTTGAGACTAAACAATTGGTATTTTTATGATTTGACATTATACACGTCTTTCAACATAGGTAAATATATTCAAATATACACAAAACGTTCACAGTATATATCAACAGATGAAGCATTCCCTGGAAAAAGTAAATCTACGGAAACGTCGCCATGCGACGTTCTCAAAATGTCATCTTTTAAAAATGAGAAAATTAAACATGTTACAAGCATCCATTTCTTAAAAAATTAATAGTAAGCATGGAATAATGTCAAATTGTTCAAAATATTTGAAGAAATAAAACAAAACATCTGTTATTCGATTTTTAAGGATGTGAATTTAAACATGGATGCAATTTGGGTACTCCTCATTACAGAATCATGGATCGTTTGGAGGTCGATTCAAACCCATTTTTCTATGATTCAATATGGATTCAAAATTAAATTGGTGTAACTATATAGTAAATAAGGATACATCTACAAAATAAACACAGAATGGAAACTTTTGTCTGGATCATAAAAAAACGTAGCCGAAAAACTGTCAAAATAGGTGCAATTTGGGTACCCTCACGTTATACGAATAAATAAAAAAAAAATAAATAACTGTCAGAAAGGAAGGGATATTATTGTGTGGAGATACGAATACATTAACTATTCTAATGCAATTTTATGTAACAATTTTTTCATTGGCTAAAAGTTACCGTCAAATCCACAGTTGACCAGGCGTAACTAAGGAGGGACCCGCCATTTTGAATTGATGGATCAACAAATATTCGATTACTACAATATTATCGAAAATAAAATAACACCTACCTCGAATTCGCCGTTTTAATGTAATTTTATTCGAATTTGAATCGTAGAGGTAACGTAATAACCTCCAGTTTGTAAGTTTTCATTTGTATGACGTCACGTTTAGCCATGACGTCTTTGCGCATAAGTCATTCATGAAGTTTCGCGGAATTTGTTTGTATGTCAAATTTATACATTTTTCAAGCTTTAACGTATCATTTCTTTTGTAATGCATTAGAATAGGAATAACAGTACTGTAGTTGAAGAGTTGCCACCGTCAATTTTGATTTGACGGTCTCAAATATCCGTTTTACTGTCTCGCTCCGCGTCGCCAGTAAAACTGCATTTGCGACCGTCAAATCTACAATTGACGGTGGCAACTCTTCAACTACAGTACTGTTATTCCTTAATTCTAATGCAATTTTTTTGTATCAATGGTTCTGATTGGATGACAGTAAGCGTAAAATTCTCTATCTCCTTGTCTGTAACTAAGGAAGCCGACATTTTGAAAAATTTTGCGGAATGTATTGACATGCAATTTTTACAATAATAAGCAAAAAAAACTCACATGTTGCACCTAGAATCTTCTTTTTATCAAATGTAATTACATTCTGAAGCGACCAAGAAGCCAGAAAACGCCCGGCGTTTACGTTTGACGCCGGAAGCATACCTATGACGTCACCGAGTTTAGGGGCCAAAGAAGATAACATCTTTTTGCGGAATTTTCATTAATGAGAATTTTACACTGAAATAATGATTGAAATTGAATTATGTAGATACAAGAAGATGTGGTATGAGTGCCAATGAGACAACTCTCCATCCAAGTCCAAATTTAAACCATTATAGGTCAAAGTACGGTCTTCAACACGGAGCCTTGGCTCACACCGAACAGTAAGCTATAAAGGGCCCCAAAATTACTAGTGTAAAATCATTCAAACGGGAAAACCAACTTGTTTTGTAATAGAATAGAGATAACTGTATTGTATTTGAAGCTTTGCGGACGTCCATCGGTAGTTTTCCTGTCGCAAATACCCGTTTACCTGTCTCCGCTACGCGTCGCTAGGTAAACTAAATTTGCGACAGTAAAACTACCGATGGACGTCCGCAAAGCTTCAAATACAATACAGTTATCTCTTAAATAACTGTCAGAAAGGAAGAGATAATGTTGTGAGGATATACGAATAAATTAGCTAATAACTGTCAGTAAGGAAGGGATATGGTTGTGTGGATATACGAAAAAATTAGCTAAAAAAAACAACTAATAATAATGGGATAATATTTTGTGGGTACACGAATAAATTAACTAATAATAATGGGATAATATTATGTTAGTACACGAATAAATCAACAAATAACTGTCAGTGATGGAGGGATAAAATTGTGTGGATAATTATTATACAAACTGTATAAAAACGGTCGAAATACAAAATACGACAACATCATTTGCTACTTTAACCTGGTTTCCATATCTAATGACAAAGCAAAATCGGAGATGTCGTTCTTGAAATTGTGTAACGGTAAAGTAGTTGACATCAAGGAATAAGCAAACAATTAATAATTATCCAATAACACATTCTCATATTCAAGCCAGGATATCGTGTTGTATAATTCGAATTGTTAATGATGAATGAACAGAAATTACAGCAAGCTTTTTTCGGTGTCGACTGACGTTAAAAAATATGATATGTCTTGAAAATTGCAGTAGATGACACTTATGCACCTATTCAAGACAAGTTATAGAAGTAGAAACGTGAATATAATTGAAAAATAAAATTGAAACCTTTTAATCCTTGATTTACTTTGTAACTGTACAATGATTAAAAGTGTTTTAATGTGTCGTACATGTGCTAATTTGTATTATGAAAATAGATATCTCTAACTCGTATTTCTTCAAAAGTAAATCTCCAGATAGTCTTTCGATCAACAGTTCACAAATACCCAGGTAAATACCTTTTGTTTGATTTGAATCATGCGCTTTGAACGAAAATAAACACCGTGGAACACGTCATAGTTAAAAACCTCGATAGAAGTCAAAGGGTACGGTACATATCCGACTTTACAGACGAAGCGACAGGTGAGTTTCTTGTTTTGTATAAATGGTAAAATTGAATTTATACATGTATCTACATAAATATACAAATTCTAACAAAAAATTGTATTTATTATTATCTCTTCCTTGAAACTTTTCAATTTTTATTTGTTTGAGAGAGTTGAGTAGTGATACAGCATTGAAATGTCTTGTTTTTATGTATTAAGTAACAATGAAGTATGTGCATTCGTTGTCAAACTCTCATCCTGAACATGCATGATATATTTGCCACTGGACGTTAAGCAACCAACAATCAATCATTGTCAAACTCAAGCTTAGTAGAAATAAAGAGGTTTTATTTTAGATCTAACCAGCCTTACAACGAATCACCCTTGTCAAGTTGATATAGCGTTAGTTTGAATTGATTGCAGTTTGATTAATTATATAAATTATAAACAATTCTTTTTACATTTAGCGTTATGTTGAAAGAAAATGATAATTACCGGTGGGGGGATATCAATCATTTTGTGGTAGGGGTGAGCAACTGAGACATTCAATACCCCACCTTTTCTTATATTTTGAATATTAAAAAAAATCATACCCTACCATGGAAAGTAAAGATAGATTAGAAAATAAACTGACGCATTTATGACTATTACAAATACTAAATATTTCAGATACTTATGAATAACCATCAACCTTATTATATATTTAATCAAAATGTCTCAACCTTATCACATATTATGAACCTTGAATTATTTACCTATTTCAGAGGTTTATAATCAGAAACTGAAGCATTATGGTTAGACTACTAGTTTATGAACTTTAGAATTATGATGACATTTCGTGTTTTGTCTAAGGTCAAGGCAAGCCCTCTGTATTTGCAGCAGTTTAGTTAGGTCCATATGTATTATTATCATTTTACTTAGGTCCCTCTGTAATTTTAGCAGTTTAGTTAGGCCCTCGGTATTTTTATTAGTTTAGCATCTACAACAAAATATAGTATATGTTAATTACTTAATCAAGAAATCAAAATGAAGACTTATTCAATAAAGTCGAACGCTCTTAAAATATCGAAGTAAAGCAAATAATACATGTACTTGACTTGATAATCTCCATTGTTTCACCTAAATTAGTCTTTTATTGCCATATTGCAAACACATATGACATAATAATCTAAAATTTTATTAACGACCACACACTCGATGATATGTACAAATGTATATACCGAAAGTCCTTTTACGTACTTATTAAAACCTGCACAAGGATTGGTATTTGTACACAGGTGATAATTTGGAACGTTCTTTGACAATATCTAAACAGTTGTTCATATTTATCAATATAAATATTTACGATTGACTTTCAAATACCGGCAGTGACTGACCCTAAATCTTTACAGATAAACATAGTGTTACGTCATATTCTGAAAATAATCGGGTTTATTCTTAGTCACTTGACTAATTTATGATAAGGGAAAAATTATATAATCCAAAATCGTTTAAAAAAATAAGTGCAAAACAACGGTACAATATTAATTTAAGTCAATAAGAAGATTAAAGACTTTATCTTTGTTTTATTTCTACAATTTGTTGACTTATTCAATATATACACACTCCTTGAAAGGTCAAGCTTTCACAATAGAAATTTTAGTGTAATCTTTGTCCGTGTACATTGGACCTTGTTATTGTCCTTTTGGGTTCCATAAATAAATATTCCAAATTTCCTATGTGGCAACTGATTTTTTTCAATCATTTTCTAATTGTTATACGAAGTCTGACATATTTTGCCAGGATTTATTATCAATGAATAATAAAGTTTTCCATTCGGTATCTTTAATAAACATGTATTTCACAATCCACCTTATACAGAGGAGGTACGGTTTATGACCACGACAACAATTTAATGGTCACTAGCAATACCACTCAACTACAAATAAAAGACCCTGACCAAGTGATCTAAATTCATATGTAAATTATGTTGTTTAGCATTATAAAGAGAACAACTGACCTGTTGCTACCAAGGTCATTTCATCCCTCTGCCTTGTTTGAAATTTTTAACAACCTTTTATTTGAAAAATTTCTTAACTGCTAGTGCTAAAGCATAAAATCTGAAATAAATAAATACTAGAATACACTGCAAAACAAGCAACATGATATAAAAATTTGATTTTTAATGATTTATTTTGAATACATATAGACGAAAAAGATCTTGTACTAATTACTATGAAGCTATCTCCTTTCAAGGGGTAACACATTTCAACATCTGTTTGGAGGTTGAGTTAATACAATCTAATTACGTAACGGGATGCAATAAAAGTAAAAATGATAAAAACTTTTCTCCATAGTAAACGATTATACCTCTTTCTAACCTTTCATGATGTCCATTCAATGAATCATTCAAAGTTTGATAATTTTGAAGGATTCTTTTGTTAAATATATGCTCATCAATATACAACGATACGTATAGATTATCGCTATTTTCTAAAATTTTATTTTGAATCTATAATTATCGTGTTTTCTGAATTGATATAGTAAAATATTAGCTGCAAGCCACTAGGTGAACCTTGTTGATGAGTGAGCGCAGCGAACAGGCAAAAAATACTTGTTGATGAGTGAGCGCAGCGAACAGGCAAAAACAATTTCACTTTGTGCCGAGCGGCTAATATTTTACGATATCAATGTACAGAAATCCTGGTAGTCTGTTTATTATACAAATTCTGCTATTTTGCTCATCTTACAGACAGTTTAACGCTTTGTTATCATAACACAAGTAAGCTGATTCTTCTCACACATTGTGACGTCGCTGATAAGTTCTATTCATCCCTCAAATTCGTGATACGAGAATTGCGTAAGGAGCGACTAAGCAGGGTGATATTGGCGCAAGAAAGTACGATACAATGTTATGACATCTTATTGCCTGTCTTTATACCATTCACAAGACCCCTCCTTTCTAACGAAATTTCAAACTTTTCAAACTGTCCTTAGCAACCAACAGGAATTCATATGTAGGTCACATTTTAACATTTAAGTAAGGTGATATATATTATCCAGATGAAGGTAGATCCAGAAAGGCCCTTCAGACGTTCGAAATTTTATGAAGCGTTAAAGAAGTTTTAATTTTACAGAAAAGTATATTAGTATATAATATATTAAAAATCCCAATGCTACATCGTAGACAATAAGGGTCCTTGATATCATTGTAAAATAATTTGATATACATTTTACCATTTGAGGGCAGTGCTAAAGGTTTTCAGAATATTTTATAACTTTTAAGCCTGAATGTTTACATTTTATTTTTATTACTTGCAGGATGAAGCTACAAATTGCTGTTTTATGTTTCGTTTTCATAGCGCTTGCTTCCGCTAAAAGACATAGAAGGGGCAAAGATAAGCTGAGTAAGTAAACCAATTACAACACACTCGCACATTAATTTCGAGATTCATTGTTTATTCGAGCTGACTATGATGTCATGTAAGATCAAGGAGGCTTGGTTTAACCCTTAAACGCTTTCATGTGCAAAGTACATATAGCAAGTTAGGAATATAACAGACACTGTCAATCACCGATTCTTCAATCACATTCAATTGAAAGAGACTTTCATGCTGTCATATATATATGAGTTGAAGCTGAGCACATTTGATATTATATCCTCTTTCATATATGCTGGTGCTGTCACGTGAGGAAAGAGACTAATAAAGTTCCACATTCAATAAAAAAAAAAAAAAAAAACAATCGAATCACTAGATTAACGTGTTTAATTGCGCAATAAAAAAGGTCGTATTTGCAAAGGGCGAATTTAAAAGCATACATCACAAAAAGAACATGTAGACATATCTATTTATCGAAAACAGAAACAAATTCCTCTCTTGTATCAATATATGACCTTATCTTGCATAATTGTATTGCATACTGAACAACTTATACGACATGTACTATAGTGATAGCAAATCGAACCACTGAAGCTGTAAACGACTGAAACTTAATCTCAACAGGGTTTATTCATATTATATTCATTTTATTTCGATCTTTATGTTTCATATTTCAATCTTTCTGTTTATATTAGGGAGCTACCATCTGCATTTTATTTTTATTAGTTTATCCTGAATTTTTTTACATAAATTGTCATCCTGCCTTTTTTTTGCCAAGTTGCTCATCCTGTTTTTTTTTACTCAAAACTCCTGTCCTGCCTTTTTTCAAATTTCATCCTAGCTCCCTCCCCCCATAAAAATCAAATGGTAGCTCCCGTATGCATATGTATAATGTATACACTTGTTAAAACTGTATGAGATGAACTTTGTTGTGTAGGATGCCGATACGAGCGTGGAGAGTGGGGAGACTGTGATTTAACGTCAAACACTGTATCTATGACACTGACCTTGAAACAGGGGTCACCTTCGGACTGTGTACCAACTCAAACAAAATCCATTCCATGTGAACACCTAGAACAAATTAAAGCATGGAAAGCAAAGAAGATTGAACGAAAAGCAAAATTTGCTGAACACAGGGAACACAAAAACAGATGGAAGAAACACAAGAAGGGTTTGAAGGAGAAATTCGGAAGTAAGTGAAAAATTTGCATCACATATTTACAACATTTATAAAGACGGATTAAATAAAACCAACAAGAAAGGTTGACAAAATTATAGTCAAGTAAACGCTATCTGTTCAGGTCTTTTCGTTATGAAACATTGTTTAGAAAGTTGTGGTTTTCAAGGCTAATTATATTTATAGCGTTATAATATTAAGGTAACAGTAATCTCCTTTATATATATCTTTATTCTGTCAAACCTTTGCAATTACAATGGTATACAGACACTACATGACATCAATAATACAGACATAAATACATGAATACACAGAGCAAAATATGTACACTATTTACAAGTATACTGATAGTATTTAGCCAGGAGGGCACACATGGAATTTATAAATCTAATGAAAGTACACAGCTTTCTCAATTTAGATTTTATATTTAAATTCATAATTTTCTTAAACATAATTATATTTGGACGATTTACATATTTTTATCAATACATTCGTTTCTTTTACTTACATCTCTGTGCACATCATAATATAATGATACTCATCTCCAAGATCTTTAGAGTTACATAATTTACAATTTCGTTTATCTCTCTGAATATTTGTCCATCTCCCTATCTCAATGGGTAATTTATGGTTGATGGTTCTAAATTTGCATAAAGTATAAATATCACGAAATTTAAAATATCAAAATAGTTCTCAAACCCAAAAGTATCCTTAAAAATTCGATAATTTAATGTCTTCGAACATGCTTGCACATTTGAAAACCATGTTTGTTGAAACTGATCTTGGAGTGATGTTCTGATTGTATTCTTTAACCAAATGTCACTAATACATGTTTGAGATAACCACACAAAAGATAATTCCGTTTCATTAAAATGGATTCAACATGGTTTAACCAACTAAACTTTACATCATTTTCATTTGACAGCTTAAACAGTAGTTTATAAATGGTCGCTGATAATTTAGTCGGTTTACCACATACTAATTTCACCCAAAATGATACCATACGGACTTTAATATCTAAATTGATGGGATATCGTCCAAGTTCACCATATATTACACAATTTGGGGTAGAAGACTTTAGGTGCAGAAGAAGCTTACAGAATTTTAATTGAACTCTCCAAAATGTCGTTATTCCCAAACCCCAAATTTCACAACCGTACAATAAGACTGGTTTCACTAATTTGTCAAATAAATCTAATTGACAACTAATAGATAACCCATGTTTCCTCCTTTTGATCACCTCATACATTGCCTTTGTAGCTTTTTCTGCTAAGTGTTTTCGACAGTGTTTAAATGTGCCATTTCGTGAAAATAGATCCCAAGATAGTTGAATTCTTGAACGATATCTATAACAGAGTTATCATATGTAAAACTGAGATTTTGGGTTGCCTTCCATTACTAAAAATTACAATTTTGTCTTTTCTACATTAACTTTCATTTTCCAGACTTCTGCAATATGAGTGGAATTTATCTAGCAATACTTGAAGATTTTTGGCCGATTCCGCCATTAGCACAGTATCATCTGCATAGAGGATTGCAAACAGTTTAACATAAATATCTAATTTTTCTTCAAGTGCATTTTCATTAGTGTTCAAACCAATCAAGTTCTCGTTGATAAAAAAGTTTTCCAAATCATTTAAGAAAAGTGAGAACAGAAAAGGAGATAAGTTTTCCCCTTGACGTAGGCCAATATTGCATGAAAAATAATCTGATATATTGCCATTATAAGATAAACATGACTTAATATTATCATACATCTTATGAATTATGTTATACATATGACCATTTTTGTTATTCACTAACATCTTATACCATAAAGCGTCTCTTCTGACTGTGTCAAACGCTTTTTCAAAATCCACAAATGCACAAAACATTTTTTTCTTTTTTAATTTCAAAATTTCAAAGAAAGAGTGCAGTATAAATATACAATCGACTGTTGAATATCCACTTCTAAATCCAAACTGATTTTCATTTATTAAATAAAAATTCATCGGAAGAATTTGATAATCTATGACATAAAATCGAAGTGAATAATTTCCAACACAACTGACAATTGTGATAGGTCTATAGTTTTTTGGATCAAATTTGTTTCCCTTATTCTTATAAAATGGTTTGATCGTGCCAATTACCCAAGATTCTGGTACAATCCCAGTTCTAAAAACTAAGTTAAACAATTCAACATATACATCAATTAAAAAATCACTAGAAGATTTAATATATTCATTTATAATCATATCGTCGCCACAGGCTTTGTTACTTTTTAGTTTCTTAATACAATTCATAATCTCGTCCTTTGTAATTGGACCATTAAGTATACCATTTAAATCATCCTTTCAGACAAATAAGTGCAAATTGGATTCCACTGCTTTCTATTCAAAACAAGGTATTGCATGTGTTCATAGCTTTTGTCTGATGCTTTGAGATACTGCAGCAGATTAACAACAGTTCTGCGTTTTATAGTATTAAATGTTTCATTTTTTTAAATATAAATGTATTGTTTGACGCTAAAATACGGAAGAAGGAAATGAGGAACAGAGTTTTTTTTGTAACGGGAACGTAACGTTCGTACTAGTATTGGATATAAAATTGCTTTTGTAGTTGTCTTTCTTTCATTAGTTTTAGGAACCGTTATATCTTTCTGTTTCAACAGATATCGTTTTAAAAAAAGTTATCGCGCACAAAGCTTCACTTTATCTTCAAAAGTTTATAAATAGCCAATACATTTGACTTTCCAATAGATAAAAATCCCACCCTAAACAGATTACCCAGATTTTACTATTGAATTATGTTTTAGTACTGAAACCGTTTTTGTGGATGCGATGCAATATCTCTCAATACACAGGTGTTCATTGTACATGGTGGTTAATTAATAAATTTAATGGATGCCATATACAAGTGCACTTTTGAATATTTGTTCCATTGAAGAATATACTATTATTACTATGGAAAAATCTCTATTGTTATGTTGTTTATTTATAGTGGGTTGCAGATTCGATGTGTCTGTAAGTGAATGTAACCAAGAAACAAACATGGTAACCAAGACATTCACAGTTACTGCTGGAGACCCAAAGACATGTCAACCAGAATCTATCGCTTATTCATGTGAACTTCACGAGAAACTCATGAGATGGAAACAGAAGAGACAAGACAAAAAGAAATCAAAAACCACAAAAGAAAGGAATGGAAAAATAAGAGACGACAGAACAGACGCGAAAGACTATCAATTTAGCTATATACCAATTTGGCCATATAGTTACTATCATTAAGGGTGAAAAACAAATTTATCACACACTCAGCTAGATCTACTTGAATCGAAAGAAGTTTTTTTTATATCTTTATCTGTTATGTTTGATGTTACATTATAAATTATACTTGAGACATCGAACATATTTACTGCTGAAATGTGTAATCTTGCTTTTAATGTCAAAAGTAGTTTTGTCTGTGTAATTCAGAACCACGTTACGTATTTTGTCAAGTTTTTTTTATTGTCTGTGACATTTATATTTTAACATTGATTATAAATGATTTTAACTGTATTTCCAATAAAATATTTTTTAACTTCTTGACATTATGAAAATACCCTTACGACCACAAAACAACGACTTAGCTATTTAATCAGGAGTCTGAGTGATCATACTATGGAATTGAACGGAGTAAATATTGGCGAAACCTAACACTTTACTTCTTAGACTAAAACAAATATTACGGTACTTTCCCATATTTGATTTTGCACAAATTTACTATATATATGCGGAATGCACTTCTGAATCACTTAAATTATAACGTCGTTACATGACATGTGCTAAAAAGTACATTGGCTGGTATCAGACAATGTAAACATTGATTTCATTATCAACAAAAGTTAAAAAAGGGGTAGGGTCAATTTCACCTGTATTTGTTTTTTTTCAAAACATGAATTAAATAAATTCTTAGTAAAATAGATCAATTTCGAGTTCCAAATTATGAATGATTTACGCCGTTTGACCAGAGGTCAATCGGCGTAAATGACGTTATCAAACAATCGACTCTTCCTGTGATGAAATGAAATAAGCATTCATTTGTGACTTGGAAATGTACTGGAAAATACACTAATGTGAAAGTCGTCTTGACATCCAGAAATTATCATAATACCGAGCGGAAGCGAGGTGTACCATATTGAAAAAAGAAAATGCTTACCCATGTTAAAATAAAGATAGAACATGGCATGAAAGCAATATTTCGATTCTAATAGGAACATTTAGACCTTTTTCATTCGAAGCGACACATAAATGTGAGAAATGTGACAAGTACATACACAAAGCATTACCCATAAAACAAGCTAGTTTCTATTGAAGTACTAGTAAATCAACATTTAGAAACGTACTTTCTAGCACATACATACAAGAGAAATAAATTTGATCGGAAAACTGTGATGTTGAGTGGTAATACATGAGACAGCGCATACATGAAATTACTAGAAAACAATTAAAGAGATGCGGAAGATACCAAAGAGATATTTAAACTTATAGGTCGACAAACGAACAATGCCATGGCAAGAAAACGCAAACCGACGAAAAGTCAAATATTCTACAAAATACAACATAGAAAACTAAAGACGAACACACACGAACTCAACCAAAAACCAGAGTGGTATCAGGTGCCCCGGAAGAATGAAAATTTCAGAAGTACTGTAGCAGCTTTAGTATTGCTGTATTTTTCTTTTATAAAATTGAATTTGTTTGGATTGTGTAATGTTCAAAATTTGTTTGGACAAGTAACTGTTACACGTCAAAAACATCCTCGTCCTTAACAACCTTGTATAATCAGTGCTTCGGTTATGACATAGTTTTTTTACATACCTTTCTTAAATTTTCCGTTTATAAATTCATAATAAATTATTAAAAAATTAATGTTCCAGTAAATAGATTCAATTATTATTTTTTGGTCCCTTTTGGTAAAATAGTTCCTTTAGTATTCAAGTCCTTATAGGTTGCACTTTGTACAACTGTTTCACAAACCACGCCTCTTTTTGGAAGATATTTAATAATCATGGATATTTTGTTTTGTTTACCTACTGGTTCCCAGATACGATCTCTATGTTTCATCTCATAGAGACAAAACTTAGTAATTTTACCAGTATAAATACAAAATTGAATTCTGAGGAAGACCCAAAGTGAAGGGAGAGGTAGTACAGAATTTTGTATAAGTTTTAACTCTTAGAAGGTCGAGGCATATAATTATATAAATGTTGAAAATATAGCCCTATGTTTTGACCTTGAAAAAATAGTAGTGTATATGAACTTTCCATTCAAGGATATCATTTTTACGAAATTTCATAGTAAAAGTGACACAGTTTTAGTCTTAAAAGGAGTTCCTATGGGAAATTGAATTCACTATATTAACACAGGTACAAATCCTTTGATTTCATATATAAGTTCGTGATAAAGGTTCATCGCTTCAGACCAAATTTATAAAGTGTTATTTTCACTTCGTATGAATTGTGTGAACTCTTTAGATAAAAGGATGGTCCTGCTTTAAGTATTTACAATTGGTTTAAAAAAACGGCATTTTTTTATTGTGAATACATAAATTAAATTGAAGTGGGATGAGGGTTTTGTTGTTTTAAAACTTAAAGTAATTTTCACATTTTTGATAGTTTTCCAGATAGGAATTTATGAAATTAAACTCCTCACACTTGAGTCCAAACCCCGGTTTTTGATGGAGTTCAAATGTTGCTCAATACTTATTTTTCTGCGTAATTTTGTTTGTTTGTTTGTTTTTCTTATCGTCGTTTTTCTTTTTAGTCATGGTGTTGTCTGTTTTTATTGGATTTATAATTTTTGATTCCTTCTTCGTTTCTTGTCTGTCTTTTAATTTATTCAAGAATCACTTTGTTATCAATTTCAAGTACATTAGTTTTTATCATGAAAATTGATTCTTTCTTTTTATTTTCCTACTTGAATATCGCCTAATTGACGCAAGGTTTGCTTCTCAGATATATCAAGCAGACCTACGACATTTGCAGTATTTTGATTTCCCTTTTGAGCAAATGGAGGAGTTAGTTGGTAATTAACTCTAGAAACATAATGTCGGGAATACATTTTAGTATAATAAATTGATTGTAAAGGTAAGTTGGTTGATTGCACAATGTTGTTCATGTCCATTAAACAGGATTGGATCACTCATCCAAAAGCTAATGATCACATAAAAAGCAACAACGTTTTACACATCTATAAACGTGTGGCGCGGTTATATTTACATATAGGCAGCAACAACCACTGACGAGGGTAACAACTGCCTGACAAACATATTTATAAACCTGGGGCGAATACTAGAGCCATCAACAACCACTGACGAGGGTAACAACTGCCTGACAAACATATTTATAAACGTGTGGCGCGGTTATAATACTAGAGGCATTAACAACCACTGACGAGGGTAGCAACTTCCTGACTGACATATTTATAAACGTGTGGCGTGGTTATATTACTAGAGGCATCAACAACCACTGACGAGGGTAACAAATTCCTGACAGACATATTTATAAACGTGTGGCGTGGTTATATTACTAGAGGCATCAACAACCACAGACGAGGATAACAACTTCCTGGCAGACTTATTTATAAACGTGTGGCATGGTTATATTACTAGAGGCATCAACAACCACTGACGAGGATAACAACTTCCTGACAAACATATTTATAAACGTGTGGCGTGGTTATATTCCTAGAGGCACAAACAACCACTGACGAGGATAACAACTTCCTGACAGACATATTTATAAACGTGTGGCGCGGTTATATTACTAGAGGCATCAACAACCACAGACGAGGATAACAACTTCCTGACAAACATATTTATAAACGTGTGGCGTGGTTATATTACTAGAGGCATCAACAACCACAGACTAGGATAACAACTTCCTGACTGACATATTTATAAACGTGTTCGCGGTTATTTCAAGCTTTTGAAATATCAAAGACATTTCGGTTTCAAGAAGAAAAATAATTCTGCAAAGTAGAAATAAAAAAGCAAGCAAAATACTTGAAATAAAAGGAAGCTAAAATTAGCTGTTTTAATGAAAGCATATTTTATAGTACTGTTATATTGGCAACTGTACTTTTTATAACTTTATCGTTATATATGTATATATTGATAAATACAATCATGTGCAAATTGAAAGTAAATTCGTAGATAAAGATAAATTTATTAGCGATTTTATACCTTACACTCAAATTAATCTGCTGTCACAATACATATCGAATAGTATCATATCGTATAGTATCATATAGTGTCGCATTAAATTAGACTCTGGAGAATATTGTTTAAAAGTCTATTAACAGAAATGATGTTCGAAGACATATTTCTCATATTAATCTGAAGTGTGTCCGTAATATTGAATTCAGATATCAATTGATTTGGTTCCAAAGAGCACTACATCATTATAAGTGGAAGAAAATCACAGTCCGGTTGGTAATTGATAGAACATTACACCATTGACGGATATAAATATCTTAATTATATTAGGTAAACTGCCATTCTATTCACACAATTCCATTCATATCATTCAACTTATTTCATGTTTGGATTAATTTCTCTATATTTATGAATCTTGGCTCTTATTCCTCTTCATCTTTTCTTTTTTGTTAGCAGTTTTTTTTTTGCTTCTTATCAGCTAATATATCAGACAGATAAATAATAATTACAAAACAGTAGTTTCACACAAGTACAATCATGCAAAAGGAAAAATAAAAGATATTTCACCTTTCACATGTACTCTCACAGATCTTAGAACTGTTACTATCCACATCTGAATCACACCGTCCCTATAATAGGAAGTTTCACTGCAACTCTAAAGCCCTACTGTGATTGCTGATAACGTTGATGATAATAGTTTTGAAAGAGGTTTCGTGGAGGAGCACTTGGCAGACCCAGCAATGTAACGTTGTCTGTATGGACACTTGTGTAATTTATGTACTAGTATATCCATTACAGTGAAGGAAGATAAAATCTTCATCATTATTTGAAATTCAAAAGAAACAAAGAACAGACCTATAATAATTCAGGATTTTTTAGGGTGCCATGGGGGTATATGTTGAGATTTCAAGTGAATATAATTGTCAATACCTATTTATTTATCACTGGTTTATGTGATTTGATTTACATACATACAATCTTGTTTGGGGATTTATCTTTATCTTTAATGTTTAATGAAAGATGTAGAAACATATCCTAATTCCGTCTCTCAATCTATTCAGCCACTTGAATTCTACTTCTGTGTTATATTCATATTCACTTTTGACTTTTGTTTGTCCAGTCAATTAAAGTAGAGGTACATATACTGCTAAGCCACGTTAATCAACCAATTACCAACGAATTAATGATTTCGTTTTACGATGTCGAGTTATCTCGCTGTTGCTACAAGTATCTAGCAAGTATATTCTTCTGGAAAAACCGATAAGTCGTTTTAACTACAATGTATAAACACATTTTGTAATTACCTGTTTATAAAGACTTGTTTTGTTTCGATTTTATTCGACTCGCACCGAAATTAAGAGACAGATTAGGCTGCATTCAATCCAGTGGCAAATATTTCCTGCATAATAAGGATGAGAATAGATTGACATTAATTAAATTGGTAGGTTTTGCAAAGAATTTAAAAAGCTTAAAGTAGTACGTTTAATGCATCTCATTTCCATTACCAGAAAAACTCTTTACTATACACTGATTTTGACGTTATTAAAATGTTTTATGAGAAAACTGGATCCTGCATCCTGGACTGACATGATCATTATGTCGCGTGACATTTCCCAAGCATCCGCCTGTATTTCTTATCTACATTATAGAAATATATTATATACTTAGTAGAAAATACATGTAAATTGTATATGTAATACGATCAAAGGCAATCGTGCTGTATCAGCCATCCGTGGTGATATCGATATCAGTCACGGATGCAAAGGCTTTATCACCCTTAATCTGTATGTCACGTCATCGACATCAGTCACCGTGCAAAGGCTTTAAATTTATCAAACCCTAATCAGTATGACGTCACGTCACATGAAAAAACATCTACATGAGATATATAATAAAGTGTATGATATGGTTTTCAATATCACACCGTATCAACCTCAACAATATAATCCTCGAGCAGAGCTCTTGGGATTATATTGGTGTCTCGGGTTGATACGGATGTGATTGAAAAAGCCATATAATATTCTATATATTACGTATATCATGTATCACATTAATCGAAGCCGCGATATTCCAACTAAGATACTCATTTATTGGCTCAACGTACTGACGTTGATTTAATCCCAAAAACAAAAATGACTCAATATAACGTTTTCCAAAATCTAATACCTTGACGGAAAAGAGAGGCGAAAGAGACCAATTGGACAATCATAAGTAGAAAACAAACTAATAACGTCATGGCAAATATTTATAAACGTGTGGCGTGGTTATATTACTAGAGGCATCAACAACCACAGACGAGGATAACAACTTCCTGGCAGACTTATTTATAAACGTGTGGCATGGTTATATTACTAGAGGCATCAACAACCACTGACGAGGATAACAACTTCCTGACAAACATATTTATAAACGTGTGGCGTGGTTATATTCCTAGAGGCACAAACAACCACTGACGAGGATAACAACTTCCTGACAGACATATTTATAAACGTGTGGCGCGGTTATATTACTAGAGGCATCAACAACCACAGACGAGGATAACAACTTCCTGACAGACGTATTTATAAACGTGTGGCGTGGTTATATTACTAGAGGTATCAACAACCACAGACAAGGATAACAACTTCCTGACAGACGTATTTATAAACGTGTGGCGTGGTTATATTACTAGAGGTATCAACAACCACAGACTAGGATAACAACTTCCTGACTGACATATTTATAAACGTGTTCGCGGTTATTTCAAGCTTTTGAAATATCAAAGACATTTCGGTTTCAAGAAGAAAAATAATTCTGCAAAGTAGAAATAAAAAAAGAAAGCAAAATACTTGAAATAAAAGTAAGGAAGCTAAAATTTAGCTGTTTTTAATGAAAGCATATTTTATAGTACTGTTATATTGGCAACTGTACTTTTTTATAACTTTATCGTTATATATGTATATATTGATAAATACAATCATGTGCAAATTGAAAGTAAATTCGTAGATAAAGATAAATTTATTAGCGATTTTATACCTAACACTCAAATTAATCTGCTGTCACAATACATATCGAATAGTATCATATCGTATAGTATCATATAGTGTCGCATTAAATTAGACTCTGGAGAATATTGTTTAAAAGTCTATTAACAGAAATGATGTTCGAAGACATATTTCTCATATTACTCTGAAGTGTGTCCCGTAATATTGAATTCAGATATCAGTTGATTTGGTTCCAAAAGAGCACTACATCATTATAAGTGGAAGAAAATCACAGTCCGGTTGGTAATTGATAGAACATTACACCATTGACGGATATAAATATCTTAATTATATTAGGTAAACTGCCGTTCTATTCACACAATTCCATTCATATCATTCAACTTATTTCATGTTTGGATTAATTTCTCTATATTTATGAATCTTGGCTCTTATTCCTCTTCATCTTTTCTTTTTTGTTAGCAGTTTTTTTTTTGCTTCTTATCAGCTAATATATCAGACAGATAATATAATAATTACAAAACAGTAGTTTCACACAAGTACAATCATGCAAAAGGAAAATATAAAAGATATTTCACTCTTTCACATGTACTCTCACAGATCTTAGAACTGTTACTATCCACATCTGAATCACACCGTCCCTATAATAGGAAGTTTCACTGCAACTCTAAAGCCCTACTGTGATTGCTGATAACGTTGATGATAATAGTTTTGAAAGAGGTTTCGTGGAGGAGCACTTGGCAGACCCAGCAATGTAACGTTGTCTGTATGGACACTTGTGTAATTTATGTACTAGTATATCCATTACAGTGAAGGAAGATAAAAATCTTCATCATTATTTGAAATTCAAACGAAACAAAGAACAGACCTATAATAATTCAGGATTTCTTTTTTAGGAAGTGCCATGGGGGTATTTGTTGAGATTTCAAGTGAATATAATTGTCAATACCTATTTATTTATCACTGGTTTATGTGATGTGATTTACAAACACATACAATGTTGTTTGGGGATTTATCTTTATCTTTAATGTTTAATGAAAGATGTAGAAACATATCCTAATTCCGTCTTTCAATCTATTCAGCCACTTGAATTCTTCTTCTGTGTTATATTCATATTCACTTTTGACTTTTGTTTGTCCAGTCAATTACAGTAGAGGTACATATACTGCTAAGCCACGTTAATCAACCAATTACCAACGATTTCGTTTTACGATGTCGAGTTATCTCGCTGTTGCTACAAGTATCTAGCAAGTATATTCTTCTGGAAAAAGTTCATTTAGGAAAGACCGATAAGTCGTTTTAATTACAATGTATACACACATTTTTTGTAATTACCTGTTTATAAAGACTTGTTTTGTTTCGATTGTATTCGACTCGCACCGAAATTAAGAGACAGATTAGGCTGCATTCAATCCAGTGGCAAATATTTCCTGCATATTAAGGATGAGAACAGATTGACATTAATTAAATTGGTAGGTTTTGCAAAGAATTTAAAAAGCTTAAAGTAGTACGTTTAATGCATCTCATTTCCATTACCAGAAAAACTCTTTTACTATACACTGATTTTTGACGTTATTAAAATGTTTTATGAGAAAACTGGATCCCTGCATCCTTGGACTGACATGATCATTATGTCCGCGTGACATTTCCCAAGCATCCGCCTGTATTCTTATCTACATTATAGAAATTTATTATATACTTAGTAGAAAATACATGTAAATTGTATATGTAATACGATCAAAGGCAATCGTGCTGTATCAGCCATCCGTGGTGATATCGATATCAGTCACGGATGCAAAGGCTTTATCACACCCTTAATCTGTATGGCGTCACGTCATCGACATCAGTCACCGTGCAAAGGCTTTAAATTTATCAAACCCCTAATCAGTATGACGTCACGTCACATGAAAAAAACATCTACATGAGATATATAATAAAGTGTATATGATATGGTTTTTTCAATATCACACACCGTATCAACCCTCAACCAATATAATCCCTCGAGCAGAGCTCTTGGGATTATATTGGTGTCTCGGGTTGATACGGATGTGATATTGAAAAAGCCATATAATATTCTCTATATATTACGTATATCATGTATCACATTAATCGAAGCCGCGATATTCCAACTAAGATACTCATTTATTGGCTCAACGTACTGACGTTGATTTAATCCCCGCAAACGCAAAAATGACTCAATATAACGTTTTCCAAAATCTAATACCTTGACGGAAAAGAGAGGCGAAAGAGACCAATTGGACAATCATCAGTAGAAAACAAACTAACAACGTCATGGCAAAAATGAAAAACGACCAAAAAACAAACAACATTATACAAAACACAACATAGAAAACTAAAGCCTGAACACCACAAAAAACTGGAAAGATGACGATTGGCATCATTTATTGTAAAGGAATCCCTGACTTAATAATTTACCAGTTCTACATATATGACGTTCTTTGAAATCTAAAACGTCCCTGTAGTCACGCGCATAGAGACCGAGATAGGAACATAAAGACACCATCAAAAGGGACCAAAGGAAAATCAACTGATTTTTATAGTTTGTTCTTATGTTGAACTGTTACAACTCTGTACCAGGTTTGTGGTATTGGTTTTGCTCATTTGTTAAAGACCTCAGTGAGACATATAGTTGTTAACGTCTACGTCATTTCGTCTCTGGTGGAGAGTTGTGTCATTGGCAATCATATCTCATCTTGGTATTTTTATATATACTAAGTAATTTTGGATTTAATCGATATATGTTTTGTTTAAGTGTGTTATCACATGGATAGATATATAAATATTGTATCACAAGGAAGCTAAGAATAAGTCCTTCCCTTCACATAGCTTAGACTATACTTAAAAGTACAGTCTACTAAATGAAAATTAAAGGCCATAATTTCTTTCAATTTCCAACTGAAAACAAAACAGCCAGCGCAGTAGTCAGCAGTTCTGTGTTGACACGAATAATCATTGGCATATAGTCATATTTATAAATTATTTGTTTACAAAACTGAATTTTTTCGAAATGATAAGGATTTAACGCGCGCAGGAAAAGATAACCTAAGCTGTATTTGGCAAATTTTTTCGGAATTTCGGATCCTCAATGCTTTTCAACTTGGTGTTTTATTTGGCCTTTTCAACATTTTTTATTCGTGCGTCACTGAAGAGTCTTTTGTGGACGAAACGCGCTTCTTGCGTACAAAAATTCAACCTGTTACAATGTTTATATGATGAGTTTACTAATCAATGTTTTGTGTTGGTTTTAAACATCATAAAGCATATAAATCGTCTTTAACTGAGTCATCAAGAAGTGTGTGAGGAATTAATTTGCGCAGTGATGTTAAGGTTGTTCGCCACATTACTGAGAACAACAAAAACAGTGGCAGATCCAGAACTTTTCATAAAGGAGGGGGGCGCTGACTGACCTAAGGTGGGGGCCGCTCCAGTCATGCTTCAGTGATTCCCTATATAAGCAACCAAATTTTTCCCACGAAAGGGGGGCCCGGGCCCCCAGGCCCCCCTCCTGGATCCGCCTATCAAAAATTCGATTTTGAAGTCTTTTAATCATAATATATTAAGTGTGTATAAAGGCGTGATATGTATTCTTTTCAACAACAACAAAAATATATTAAGACACTGATATTGACGTCATGTGATCATAAGAAATAGAAAGGTGAATACACTGGCGCTTGAGTACTAGATTCTGATATTTTTTTTTTCATTTTTGTCCTAAATATCAAATTGTCTACTTTTATACGATATGCTTAACACTACTATGCCTTTCTTAACTTGTTTTGGGTGAATTTATCAACTCTGATACAATTCCTTAATTTACCATTAATATTACAAAAGATAACAAAGCAACAATTCGAAGCCATTTTGTTTTAAACTTTCCCTTACCTGCCCGGAAGTTTTTTCCGAATAGTTTCCAAAGAGAAATATTCTTTGCCCGGCCTTTTGCGGAACTCATCCCTACACTTTATTTAGCCCAGACGAACTGTATACTTTTACGCTTTCAGTAATATTCAGTAGACATACGGATATTTACAAAGATTTGGCTGATAAAAGGGTGGTCCGGAAAGCATGATCCGATAGAATGCGGTTTGTTGTATATTTCATTTAAAGATTCTTTATATCAGTTGCTCTTAAAATCTTTCTTTTCACATCTAGCATTGTAGGGGTAATAAAAGTACCAGTCTTTTTTTACTCTATGTAGAAAAGTCACAGTGTAACATATGTCAGCCCAAACATGCCAAAATGTGATATACACTACTACATGTATATAAATCAAATGTATATTAAAATAACGACAGCATATCTAGTAAATATGTAAAAGAAGTTCTCATATTTAATTTAAACGAATGAGAAGAATCTTTGAATAAATTAAAGACCTTATCTCTTGCTAAAATATTAGGGTTGTTATAAACGGATGGATTGATGAATAGAAGGCTGTTTAACGTCCAGTGCCATTTAATGCATATACACTTCGAGTCGGATTTTTAACGTGCTAGTTCACTAGAAAACAGTCCATAGGAAGACATGACACCCTACCCACTCTGAGCCGACCAGTCTTCGCTCTTGTTCTTTTATGCCGCGTGTTTTGCGTTGAAGTAGCAAATACCAATTTTAAAGTCTGGTTTGACCCGGCAGATGTTTAAACACACAACCTCTCGCAAGCGAGTTGAACACACTACCACGAAACACCGAGGCGGATTTTAGTCAATAATTGATTGATTGGTTTATTTGTGATTAACGCCACTTTTAGCACTATTGTACTATTTCATGGCGATCAGTTTTAGTGATAGAGGAAGTCGGAGTGCCCAGAGAGAAACACCGACCTTTAGTAGGAAAACTAACAATCTCAGTCAATTAAGATTGGAGTCGAGAGCACCTGCCACTTGCGGGATTTGAACTCACAACCTTAGTGTTGAAAGGCTGTGATATAGTAGTTCGACTACTTAGACCACTCGGCCATCAAGGCCCCTTTAGTCAATGAGGCAAAGACGAATTTTGTTATTTTAATACATGAACCAGTTTTTTTAATGAAACATAAACAAATATAATTTATCATTATGAATGGTGTGTCATGCGTTTTAATTACTGAGATTCGGAGCCATTGGTGTCCTTGCGCTATAAAATTTACAATATTAAATAAAAAGATGTGGTAAGATCATATCGAACAAGCATACTTAAGTCAATAATGATGTCATGAAATTTTATTTAGTGACAGATAATGCCTTTATCAAATTTTCATCTATTTTACAAATGGTTTGTCGTGACTGAAATAGAAAAGAACTGAAAATTGTACAAACGAAACATGCTTGAACTTCAACTATATAGTATGTTTTTGTTTACGTTAACATAACTATATAAGTCGGTTGTACTTTAAGGTATACTAGTATTAAAAAAAAGAACATAAAAATTAGCTGCACTTTAAGATAATTTATGTTCGTATTATCATTGTAATATTGTATATATGTTGTATTTGCCTCTTGTTACAGCGTGTGCTGGCTGTCAGATTGATTAATAAAATATTGAAATCTAGAAGTGTGAAATTTAATAAAAAAAATGAAAAAAAAAAAAAAAAACAAAACACATAAGTTTGAATTTGAGAGTCTTTAATGACCAAATCAGTTCAAATCTTTAGCATAAACTAATTGAATGGACCGAAGTAGACACTTGGGTGTTTAAAAAATGTCAAAAACTTTTCATCAGATGTACTTGGAATTTTAGGCCGAACTAAGCTAGGCCTTTACCGGACCTTCTCCTTCGGATATAGAAAGTGTTATTTCTTTTTAGAAAAAAGGGAGAAAATTTAATGCTGTCGATTTTCAAATTGATTCTGTAGATTTGATATTACAAAATATAGAAGTTGCACAGTTATTTTGATTCACGGATAAAAACTAATAGATGTTTCGAATTTTTTTTCACTAATGAAACAAAAATATTACACAAAGCCATTAGATTTAAAAAGAAAAAGAAATATGATAAAATCCTGAAATTGGAGGTTCAATGTATCTATGAAGTAGTTTTAATTTCATGAATGCTGTTATAGCTTTGTAAGTTTGTCTTCGAGCTTGAATGTAGGTATCGTTTTTTTCAATACATCATTTTTATTTGTGTCTTTAACACTAATTTCACTTTCTTCGTCACGTCTTATTTCTCTATGAAAGCAAATCGCGATAATGACCTTCGATAGTTCTATCTGCCAACATATCAGTGACCGCCAATAGGTCGACGAACAAATTGTGCCCTCTCAAGTGCGGCATAAATAAACCTCTGATATGAATTGTACTTACCCCACAACCTTTCTAAGCCTTCACTGCTGTCAAATGCAACACCGTGTATTTGAAATGTTTCATGAGGGTTTATCATATACCCATGAAACATCCATTTCCTTGAATGAAAGACATCGATCCACGCTAGGAGGAGACGCTTAGATATTTGCCAAAAATACTAAACGTAAATTAGATATCTACCATAGTTATTTTCCATCACAGCACACATCAGGGCAAGACATATCTATAAATTGCAATTTGTCACCATGATATTTTGTCAAATCAAGCATTAGATTTTGAGCTCTGTGGTTAGCTCTAGTAAACTTATTTTATTCTTAAACGGTCATTTTGATCTTCACAACATCTGAATAGTCTAAATCTTAAGTTAATTTTCAGATATTTCGGGTTTATTTGTTACCTTCCAAATGACATCCCAGAAACAAAATCATTTTCCGTTTTTGTTTCTGTTGCCCAAGATCCTCATTTGTTTTGTTTCGTTTTTTGTTTGTTTGTTTATTATTTTTTTTTTTGGGGTATTACCATTGCATAAACTTTTATACATATGAACAAATATTAATACCACACTAACTTGTTACGATAGAATAAAACAGTCAAAGATCGAAATGTTAAAATTTTGTTACGTTTTGTGAGGTAGTGCCAAATATTTGTCCTTTTAAAGGTATGTGTATGAAAATTTGGTGTAGATTGTAGATTGTAGATTATCAACTAGACAATTATGATTCCAGTGATGCCTATTTTATACATATGGGGTGATTTCAAAGATTTGCATAGAAGAAATTCGAACTGGTCGCTGGAAAAAAACAACATGTGAAAAGTTCAATTAGGTATACAAAGCTAAAATACAGATATTACAAATGAGAATATTTACTGTAAAACATCCTGTTTTATTAAGGGGATACATAAGTAACATGAGGGTTAGTTACACAAGAAATTTTATATTATAAGAAACAACGCAAATGAAATCGGAAAATAAAAATACTCAGGCAATATAAGGTATGCTATCTTTTTGGGATATAAATATCGCGTTCGCAAACCTAAAAAAAGAATCGATTTATATTTTCAGTGGTATAGTAATATAGTAAAGTACTTAAAGGTATGTCAAAAATTAATATTCAGTTAGTATTATGATCAAAATTAACCCAAAGAATAAAAATGAATGCATAAAATCAGAGATGCGCTCTCAGTCGAGATCGGGAACAGCAAAACTAGTTCCTGCTTATGAGATACATACCTATTTACTATTATTGTTTTTTTTTTCTTGTACATCTAACCAAAAAAATATTAAAATTCATAAAATGCAGACAAAATATATCAAGAAAATGTGGAGATCCAGGGTTAATGCTAATGAGAAATCATTAAAACGACAAAATAAAAATCATTTAGATATCAACTCATGGTCTTCATTAGAGTTATTTTTCTAATGCTTGTAGTTTAAAGGTTTGGTTGGCTTGCTTTCTTTGTTTGTATAAATGTTTACTCAAGCATTGTTATTAAGATTGACATCTGCTATCGATAGATAGGCGTAGCTGCAGCTTGTATACACTATACTTTTAAATGTTATTGGATGTTAAGTATAATGTAGAGTATAATGTATACAAGCTGAAGCCCCGCCTATCTATTGATTGCAGATGTCAATCTTAATTACAATGCTTGAACAAACATTTATACAAACAAAGCAAGCAAGTCAACCAAACCTTTAAGCATTAGGAAAATAGCTCTAAAAGACTATTGTCAGTACAATGTAACAAGCTCTAATTTAGCCCCAATCTAGAGTAAAAATAGACTTGACAAAGACAATAAAAAAGAGAAAATATACCAATGAAACCACAAAAAAAAAAAGGGAAAGCAGTCTGTTTCAGTGGTTTCTCCCATCGTGTTATGCATTGCAAGTAAGAAATCGATAAAAAAACTCATTCGTTGATTCCATAATCGGATAAACGAGGACGGGATTGGTTTTCCCAAACAATGAAACATATCCCTGGTCATCTGTAACACATATATTTCATTACAATCAACTAAATTATGATAGCATCAGTAAAACTCTTTAAGGGATTTGAGGAGGAAAGTTTCCCATAAAACAGAAATCTTAAATAAGTAAATAAATGAATCCACAGTATTTTTGTTTTATAACTTTTGACGTTTCGATATTTTTTGTTTTAATTTTACTATTCTTCTGCATGGGTAGTATTATCACTTTATTCTTAACAATTACATCTTCAAACTTACAGAAATATGTGTATGAACTGTCTTAGTTACAGGATGATAACACACCTTGTTGGTTTATGTTTTGTACATCACATCGCAGAAATGTAACCGGTGCATGTTTTTAACTTTGATAGTTTTTTTTTTAGTTATATCAAATATTGTAAATTGCTGCATATAATGAAATAAAGCGAATGTGTCTTATTCCCGAATCTGACCTTTTGACTATGTATTCACATTGCGGGTGATGCATGCATTGCTAAAGACGCTTACCCTGTCGACGGAAGCGTACTCGATGTTTTTGTAGTTCATGCGATTCCCGCAGTTTTTTTTTTGTTACCTTTATTTGTATCTCCTTATTGGAATATGAGATTTGTACATAGGTAAACTAGATTTGTTTCTGATTTTAGTCTACCACATGTTGAAGTACTTGTTCCAAGTAAAGATCTAGTCAGTCGTTGTCTTATAGGGAAAACGGTACTATTTATTCTGCCATAGGCGACAATACTAAAATTTTCTAAATTTACCACTTTTTATAATAAAAACCTGGACAAAACAGTTATGTGTGGTGTTAGTACTTTATTACTCTGTTTTAAAAATTGAAGCCAAATAGTATCATGACCAACTTCCAACGGAGCTTGTTTATGTTATCCATATATAAAAAAGAAGATGTGGTATGATTGCCAATGAGACAACTGTCCACAAGAGACCAAAATGACATAGAAATTAACAACTATAGGTCACCGTACGGCCTTCAACAATGAGTAAAGCCCATACCGCATAGTCAGCTATAAAAGGCCCCGAAATGACAATGTAAAACAATTCAAACGAGAAAACTAACGGCCTTATTTATGTACAAAAATGAACGAAAACAAATATGTAACACATAAACAAACGACAACCACTGAACTACAGGCTCCTGACTTGGGACAGGCACATACATACATAATGTGGCGGGGTTAAACATGTTAGCGGGATCCCAACCCTCCCCCTAACCTGGGACAGTGATATAACAGTACACCATAAGAACGAATGCCCACCGTCATTTTACATTAAATTTATGAAATTTTGGAAGTCTTTTCGAATAATTCTCTAGAAAATATTTCAATGGGTTTCAAAATTTATACTGTAAATATAGACACTGCAGTTATTCATAGACAAATAAAAAAATATATTGTACCCTTACATCCAATCACAGCGCTCCTAAGTTGATTTCCTTCACCTGCCTTGGGTACACAAAAGGCCTATCTAATGCTGGGAAAATGTAATAGTACCGTTTTCCCTATACTGTGACATAAAGATATAAAGAATTCTTTTGACACCATTAATGCAATACTGGGTTATTGTGAAAACCTTGGCTATAATACATTCTTGTATGTCCCCATTACTTAAAGAAACAAGGATCATTTCATGTCCCCACCCCTATATGCTGGTTTACCTCTTTCTGTACTTCTTTCAGATAAGGCTTAATAAACTACCTGTATTCAATCATATCTTATCTTATTTAAAAAGAATAATAAACAGTACCATTCAAACAGATAAAAATGACAGTTCCATTCAATTTGTATTCAATTTATCCAAAAATTACAACAAAAGCACAAATTCAAGATTTTTCATACTAATAAAATTGAGAATGGAAATGGGGAATGTGTCAAAGAGACAACAACCCGACCACAGAACAGACAACAACAGAAGGTCACCAATAGGTCTTCAATACAGCGAGAAATTCCCGCACCCGGAGGCATCCTTAAGCTGGCCCCTAAACAAATATATATACTAGTTCAGTGATAATGGACGTCATACTAAACTCCAAATTATACACAAGAAACTAAAAGTAAAAATAATACAAGACTAACAAAGGCCAGAGGCTCCTGACTTGGGACAGGCGCAAAATGCGGCGGGTTAAACATGTTTATGAGATCTCAACCTCCCCTATACCTCTAGCCAATGTAGAAAAGTAAACGCATAACAATACGCACATTAAAAGTCAGTTAAAGAGAAGTCCGAGTCCGATGTCAGAAGATGTAACAAAAGAAAATAAACAAAATGACAATAATACATAAATAACAACAGACTACTAGCAGTTAACTGACATGCCAGCTCCAGACCTCAATTAAACTGATTGAAAGATTATGTCTTCATCATATGAATATCAGGCACAATCCCTCCCGTTAGGGTTTAGTATCATACCATCATAAAATATATGAGAAGAGCATAACCCGTGTCATGCCAACAACTGGTTTTAAATAAATGTGTTTAGTTCCGATGCAAAGACCCTATAAGTGAATCAATATTAAAGCCAAAATATGCAATCTTTAATGACCTGACAACAGTATCGTAACTATATCCCTTCTTAATAAGTCTATTTAAAGGTTTTGTTAGCTTCTGCGGTGAATACTGACATTTTAGTGCTTTATAAAGAATATTACCATAAAAGATTGGATGTGAAATACCTGAACGTATAAGAAGTCTGCATGTTGAGCTATATTTACGAATGATGTCCTTGTACCGATGATAAAATTTAGTAAATGTTTTGACTAGTTTGTGATATCGAAAACCCTGGTGTAATAATTTTCAGTAATACATAAATTTCTTTCGTTAAAATCTGAAACGTTGTTACATACACGAGCGAATCGTACAAGTTGAGATATATAACACCGTAAGATGGTGACAAGGAACGTCACCATCTAAAAATGGATAATTAACGATAGGAAATGAAAAATCATCTCTTTTATCATAAATTTTGTATTAAGCTTTCCGTTAATGATATGGATATCAAGATCGAGGAAAGGGCAGTGGTCATTGTTAGTATTAGCTTTATTTAAAGTAAGTTCAACAGGATAAATTTCTTTAGTATACATACTGAAGTCGTCATTATTGAGAGCCAATATATCATCCAAATATCTAAAAGTATTATTAAATTTTGTATCAGATGTTGTTTCGATGGGTCTTTGCTGATTTTAGTCATAAATTGTAACTCATAGCAATACAAAACAGGTCCGCAATAAGTGGTGCACAGTTAGTCCCCATTGGAATTCCGATAACCTGACGATATACGGAATCTCCAAAGTGAACAAAAATATTATCTAGTAAAAATTCAAGGGCAGATATAGTATCAAAGCATGTCCAATTGACATATTTCTTTTGTTTATTGCTACTAAAAATGACCTAAAAGAGTTAGAACATATGTATTCACATTCTGACTTTTAAATGCCCATTTAATTAGGTGTGTGAATTTTTCTTAATGAGAATGTGAGGCAATGTGGTATACAGGGTAGAAAAATCAAAACTTTGAACAGATTCAAAATCACCAATATAAGCATGCAATTTATCAAGTACTTCCAACGAGTTTTGACACTCCAAAAGTAATTAATTCCACTATTTTCAAAGGCCTTATTTGAACAATTTATTATCAGGTTTTGATTGTACCAAGTGAACTGGTAAGAAGAATAGACAATTTAGTAGTGGAACAATGGCTTGAAGACGAAATAAATCTATATTTGTAAGGTGTTTTATGTAGCTTCGGAAGCCAGTACATAGTTGGGACTTTCATTGTATTTGGTTCTGCTTGTAAAGAGGTAGCTAAAAGTTTATGTTTGTTACAGATGTCGTTTTCTGAAAATGGAGTCAGTTGGAATGTTGGTGAATTGGTGATTTCTTTTTCAGAACCTCAATGTAAAATTTACGTCAAACAATAATGATATTATTAGCAGCTTTATCGGCCGGGACAAAACAAATTCCTTGGCTAGTTCTTTAAGTTTATGTTTGATACGAGAAATAGGTTTATTATGGTTGTTGTTAAGAGTAAAATGTTCTTTAAAATATTGAATACGTATATCAACTATGTTCATTACTGAATTAAAAAGAGTCCAAAGATTTTTGTCAGTTTTTCCTGTTTTATCCATTTTAAACAGTAAGTATGGAGTGAGTCGTGGATGATATTACGACACTCATTCCAATTAATGATTGACGGGGGACGATATTTAGGTCCTTTACTGAGGAATGATTTTAACTCTCGGTCTTGAACGATGTTAAGATCTCCTGTTATAACATGGGAAATGGGTCCATAAATGTATTCGGAATTACTACAATTACATGAAGTAGGTGTATTTTCACTGATATTAACATCTTTACACAATTGGCTATAATTAAACACATATTTCCGGGTAGATTTCTTGTAAATATAACAGATAAGAGGGAGCTCAGTATTATCAAAATATCCAGGAATTTGTTCTTTAACAGAATGGTCGTTAAAATACCGGCAATATTTACAAAATCAAAACCTTTATTGACATACTTTATTTTAATAAAATGTTTTTATGATCTTCAGGGCGATCAATTTTGGGAAACAGTTTAGAATAACAATATGCCATTATAATTTGAACGATTTCATACTTAGGACTGCTATATGAAATTGTGTTGCAATCCTCTAAAATTTTATTTAACTTATTAACCGGTAATGAACAGAGCTTTGTTAACAGATAATGTCTGCCGTTGTTTTTGAAATGGAAATTAGGTCCGAAATATTGGTATGATTGGTCCGAAATTTTCTTTGATTGCGATTTTTTCTACGACCATGAGAACGGTTTTTACGAACAGTTTTAGAAACTATATCCAAAATGTTAACAGAATCGGTTCTTGATATGTTACCAATTCCCATGATATTATCATTAAGACCGAGAGGGTAGACTATCTGGAATTTTTAATCCAATTTAATTCAATTATTTTCCGTGATCGTACAAACTTTGAATGAGATTCACCAGGCTGCTTATTTACTACTTCTAAAGGTTGAACTGTTAAATATTTAATAGGATGATTGTGCTTCTTAAGGTGTTGATAAATGATACTTTTGAATTTATTGGGTCTTTTAAAACGATACAGGTGTTCTTGCGTGCGTTTAGATAAAATCGCCCAGTTTCACCTACGTACTGAATACCGCATCCCGGTTTGTTTCATGTGAGTAAATAAATAATACTGTTCGTTTTCAAGTTATATCAGTTTCAAAATTTAAAGAAAATGTGCGACCATTAAACGTGGATCTTACCGTATTGTTGGTGGAAAGACGGGGACATGTAAGTCATTTTTGGCATGACACTTATCGATAGAAGGGTAACCACGATTTTATTGTTAAAAATGTTAGCGATGGTAGTATTTTAGATAAGCGATTTTGAAGATTGAGACGTGTAGATACCCTTTGAACGAGTTTAGTATTTAATATTTTTCCATTTCTAAGCTTCATATTTGTTTTTGTTTGTGGATTTAATTAGAAAGGAGCAAAGACTGGCGTCCAGAATATGAACCAGCATACAATCAATTAAATTATGTAAAATGATAATTCTGTTAGGCTAAAGATGTCAAACGCTATCCGTCATTAATTACCCGAAAAATAAAACAAAAGATAGGGTATATCAGGGTAGCGACTGACGTCTGACTAAATAGTAGAATGGGGCTGAAAATTGAAATACTACTTTTTGATAAATATTCCTAAAGTAATGAACTAGAGAAGTTCTCGCTCGGACACACACTCCATAATCTAGTATATTATAAGAGCATAAACCTGAAGCACGGGGAGGCACTCTACTGTCTCCACACGGCACTAAAGACAAACTCTGTAAAAATCTCCATTCCATGCTTTAGTATATGTCATATTGTGGTTCAAAATTTCAGAACTTGTTATAAAATCCATTATTCTGTCTTGGGATGATAAAAACAAAGATATTAGACACTTATAACATTAAATATGCAAAATACTCAGCTGTAAAGTTGCCTTTGTTGCCTGTATCAGTCTATGAAAAAGCTGAATTATGTCCCTTGGGAGTATTCATTTCCAACAAAAGTCCTTTCAAACAGTAGAAAATGAAAAATTATATAAATTTGATATAATAAAAGATAGAAACTACAAAATGAAGCATTGTTCAAACATTTTCTGTATGAATTGCCAAGAATGTGATCAATTCTTTACACTGGAGAATATAAAATCTACCTAAATTTAGCCTCAATTGGGCCTCTTTTTTCTTAGATGGACAAAGTTTACACTTAAAATGCTTCTATTATGACCAAATATTGCCTTACTCCATAAACAGTACAAACTTAACCAGACAATTTCCCAATTTAATAGATTATGTCTTGAGAAATACCCAAAGGATACATTTAGGGAATTACACAGCAAAAAAGGCAAATATTTCAGTTAAAAATATTTGTCACGACTTGAATTCTGGTGTTTCCAATTGAATTAATCATTGCGAAAGGTGAAAACAAATACAAAAGAACTAGAGATAGGTGCATTTTATACAATATAGTTAATATTGAAATCCTAGAATGAAGTTTTATATCAGTACCCATCAATTTGACTTATTATGATGACTCAGCACTTTTCTCAACACAGTATTGGTCTCAGTGAAAAATTTCTATTCTTGGTGATAAAAATCAAATGTATTAATCAAAAGCTTCAAAATACTGTAATATAACTGAAGTCTGATTGATTTTGATTTCCCTTGCTATCTTCAGTATAGGGAAAACGGTACTATTTATTAGTCATAGGCGACAATACTAACATTTTCTAAATTTACCACTTTTTATAATAAAAACCTGGACAAAACAGTTATGTGTGGTGTTAGTACTTTATTACTCTGTTTTAAAAATTGAAGCCAAATAGTATCATGACCAACTTCCAACGGAGCTTGTTTATGTTATCCATGCCCACCGTCATTTTACATTAAATTTATGAAATTTTGGAAGTCTTTTCGAATAATTCTCTAGAAAATATTTCAATGGGTTTCAAAATTTATATTGTAAATATAGACACTGCAGTTATTCATAGACAAATAAAAAAAATATATACATCCAATCACAGCGCTCCTAAGTTGATTTCCTTCACCTGCCTTGGGTACACAAAAGGCCAATCTAATGCTGGGAAAATGTAATAGTACCGTTTTCCCTTATATCGTATCTAGAAATGTTTGTTGTGTGGTGATTTTAATTTTTGGGAAAATATTATTAGTTTCTATTTAAATTGATTCATGATTTGGAGATCGGGCCATTGAAGATGTCATAAAGTTATATGTCATTTAGTAGTTGCTATATTTAAAACAATGTTTCATTACAAAACATATACAAAAAAAAAAAAAAAAAAAAACCCAAACAAACCAAGAGTGTCTTGACGTTGCGTTGCCATCCACATTCCTTGGGATAAAAAAATACAAAAAGTTATCTCCATTGAAAGTGAAGGCTTATGTGATTTTTCTAAAGTTGAATAAAACTATTTACTAGTTCATCCTATACGAGAAGAAAGTGTGTGTTTTGTAATTTTATAAACTATGTACATTGTAAATTTGTTTGTAAAATATCAAATCATATTCAATAGTATACTTTAATTGGCGAAATGCAAGTGTAAAGGACGATTCTGTTTAGAGAAAGCCATGTTTACGTTTCATGTTAAAGTAACATTTACATCGTTTTGTATTTGAATTTTTTGTCTCACGTTTTCAATTAGGTACACCTTTCAGAATTATTCTAATAGTTTGTTTTGATAAATGTTATGACATGTTTTATACATTAAAGGAATAGCTAATTGAAAATATGGGATAAAATTTAAATACTAAAATATTTTAATATTACTTTGACATCTAAAGAAGGTCATACGAAAACTCAATCGTCCCTGGTACTTGCCTTTCACCAATTTTAGTATACTATTGAATATACTTTAAGTTACCTTGATAATTCACTATCAAATTGTACCTTTATAGAATTATAAAACACTCTTTTTACTCGCAAAGGATGATCTAGTAAATAGTTCTATTTATTTTAAGTTTTCACCTTAAATGAAGGTTATTGGAAAATTAAAATCATCACCTGGTTAATAGATTCAAATTTGAATTGTTCTTTTGTTTCATTATCTTGAAAAAGATCATCATATCAAACAGACCTTCTAGTTTTGAATACCGATGCCTGTTAAAATATGAATACACCAAGCTCAACAAATATGTTGTCGTACAAAAAGTCAAGTATTTTCATATCATTTTCGGTGTATCTGTTGTTTGAATCAGTGTATATTTTTCCACAGTAAGATTTTCCATGATAGAAAGCAAAATATTGGTATCTACAATTAGCCCCTTTTTAGAAAGACTATTTTATGAGACGACTTAGTCGAACTTGCCATTGTGCACGGGAAATAGTAATGTAGAGCGTAGAAATATCTAAAGTTTTGATATTACAACAAAACTGTAAAAATTTGGAGTAGATCTTTAAAATGTATAAGAATCCACATCTGATTGACACCACTGGTTTAACAGGTTATCGCTATATTTCTGAAGGCCTTCTTTTACTGTTGGAAGAAAGGTTGTTAGAACTTAATAACAATGTTCAGTCGAACATCTAGACGACCCGTCTATTTTTCGTTCTTTACAAATATTTGTGTGAAGTGTGGGTATACATATGTATTTCCATCGTGCTTTTTTTTTATGTTAATACCAAAAAAGACAAGGACATATTTGCTGTTTATAAAACCTTCTCTTCCGTGAAAGATGTTGGAGTATATGATGGGACTACTGTAACTTCAGAATTTTGTGCATAGATTAAGTTTTGCGATCGAACACTTATTAACTATTAGTACCAATTGGGTCGAAAACTCTGGTGGAGGACTGTAAGTCCCCTCAGGAATCACCAGCTCAGTTGCCGGTTCTTCGAAAATGGCATGAAAATACGAATATTTTTCTATTTAAATTAGCTGTTATAAAAGTTAGAAATCATTTAGATTAAGTAATGTATCTTTCTTTTTCATAGTCCTATCTTTGTCCGCGTTTAGCTTTACTTTTGGTATTTTCGGTTTTCGATTTTCAAATATTTTAGCATTGTGCATCACCAAATAGACATTTGTTGTCGAAGTGCGCATCTGGTCAATATAATTGATACCGTTAATGATATATTTTGCGATTTCAGGAAATGCAGAATACAAAAATTATATGAAAATTTATATGCGAGTTTTTTGGAATCTTTTCCGTTGCATTTTCGCAATAATAAAGACATCGCAAAAATTTATAAATGTTCAGTATATATGTATGAGAATGAGGTTTGGATTTTTACATCATTCAAGTTGAAGGCGTTAAACCAAGTCCTTGGAATTTCAATCCTCACCTGTTAATCACGATCATTAGACCTGTAAAAGTTTAATAAAAGAACAAACATTAAAACCACGAAAAAAAAAAAAAAAACTCCACTTATCTTTAAAATAAAGATAGGTAAAATGTTCACAAACACTGAAAGCAATCTCATAGGTCATTACCTGCTGATTTGACATCAAACTGTCCTTTATTTTTGTTTTTATCATAAGCTGTACCTCATATAAGATTTCATCTGAAAGCAATGTTATAGAAAGACATGGTCATGTGCAATTTCGAGAACAAAATTTAGAATTTCAACGCAGAAAAAACAAAAATGAAATTTCGTCTCGCTTCATGGATATTTTCTTATTTGTGTATTTTAATACATTTGATCACTCTTCATCTTTTTAAGTTTTGTTATTTTGCTAATACAAAATCATTAAAAAACGTGATATGTCCTTAAAAATAAAATTGTTAAATGCAGTTAAAAAGTAGGACGTCTAAGGCCTTGGGGTACTTGAATTCTATTTGATAAAGCTCGTATATATTTTAACAGTTTTGATAATCACATCACAGTCGACAGATTGATACCCGTAAGTAAGTAAGACTATGTTTCTTTTAAATTTCATGGCTTTTATATACGTATTTTCTTTTCTTCATAATAGTATTTTTTAGAAGTTTATCGAAACAGTTCATATGATATTTATAGGATCATTATATTATACTAGTAGTCGAAATCATAATAAATATATTTTTAAAAATATTTTGCAAAATAAAATATCCATGTTTTTGCAACGAATGGTAGTTAAATAGTAACTGAGAGTAATATTAGATGTAAGCTGATGCCAGATTAGATCATTACTGACAAATATCAGAAAAAATTGTTTCAGCATTCGTAGAGGAAGAAAAAATAGAAACTGTACGTTTGCATTGGGACTTTTTGATGAATTTTCCATTTTGTTATTAAGTGAAACTTTTTTACCCTTAATGTTTTTTCACTAAATTAAATCGGTTTATCATGGGAAGAATTGGGATACAGGATATTATTACTTTTTTTCAATTCCATTCTATAACACTTTTCTTGAATTTAGTAATTTTAGCTTACATATATAGATATAAGAAGATGTGGTATGAGTGCCAATGAGACAACTCTCCATCCAAGTAAAAATTTATATGTCTGTTATTACTGATATCATTTCTTAGATTGAAAAAAAAAAAAAAAAAAAAAAAGAAAGAAAATAATCTAGAAGAAAATGAAGAACCATTTCGTTTGTCATCAATTAAGACATGGACACATTCTCGCGTAATTTGAATATATATAGCATACAATGTTCAAAACAACAATGTTGAGTAAGGTAAGGGTTCAATCAGGTAGGGACAGTATAGATAGAACAAAATGGATGATTATTTAGAAAAAAAAACATTGTCCAAATGGAATAAAAATGAGAATGGAAACGGGGAATGTGTCAAAAAGACAACAACCTGACCAAAGAGCAGAAAACAGCCCAAGGCCACCAATTGGTCTACAACACAGCGAGAAAATCCCGCTGTCCAAATGGAAGCAGTTATTGTTGCAAATATGTGGTAATGTTGCTATGGGCCATTTTCGCAATTTATTAAGTTTTATTGCTGTTGATATTTTGCAATAACAGAAATATCTAATGTGTCTTTAATCATTACAGCTCCTCGAGGTAACTTAAATGAAATAGACAGCACATACTTTTGCAAATTATTATTATCATTTTCTGTGATTGTAAACAGCAACGTCTTTTTAAAATGTATGATACTTTTACATAATGAATATAAATGAATATAATGAATAGATCGTTTTGTAGTAAATGTAAAATATCATGGAAAATACTCAAAACAGTTTTTATCCTTAAACAAACTCATAAAACAACAATCGTATTAAAGATACACCGGTATTGTCAAGCTATCTCAAACATGTTTGTTTCATTTTTTATACAATATTTGAGGACCCATCAGTTATTAAATCTTACTTTGTTTTCTAAATTATTCAGTACAATGGCCAGCAGGGACATATACACTAGTCAAATCGAAAGCAGGATGTCCGTCTGGGTGGCATGAAGGATGGAGAAAACAAGATAATGAAGACAACAACAGTAGTAACGAAATTACAAATGAACATCATTTCTACGGTATTAGTTATTAAAACTTATGCAGATTATTTTCAAATTAAATTTAGATCATTGTATCAGTGTTTAAAACAAGATACTTATAATTAAAAACAATTTAATCAGTATAACTTTAAATATAACTCCGGAATTACATGATTACTGAAAATGTTTACATGTTTGATTTATGTCTAAATAATAATGTGTTTGACTAACAGGTTCCTTTGGATCGAACATGAAATTTTATTATTGTACCAAAGACCAACAAGCAATATCCGGTACTCAAGGTTGGCCAAGTGGAAATTACTGTATTCTAAGACAAGGAATATCCTGTCCACCAGGTATATTTTAACTTAAGAATACTCAGTAAAAGTTGATGCAAATAAACATGCTTTTAATTTGTATGTGTAACATTTTAATGTTATATTTTGATTGCAAATTATCAAAAAGACACCAAAAGTCGAAAAATAATAAAATATTATAATTAATTAAGATCAACAATTGCAGCTATTTCAGGAAAGGAAGATCTAGATTTGTTTTTGACTTTTTTGATATCTTTTTATTTTGAATATCCAAAACATTTTATTTTGAATATCTAAAACATTCTGTGTAATTGATTTAAAAAATTTGAATACCGTTAAAGATACATTTTGTGAAACATGTTCTTATTTGACTCAGTCATCGAAAGAATTTTCGAAGACTTATTATTACAGATAATTAAACGTGCCAATTATTTTCATTAATTTTATTTTTCATGACATAATAACAGTATGATAACACTGTTAATGTTATCTAAGATCAAAAGACCAGTTGATTATAGCATAGTTGGAAGATTATGTGTTGTAATTACTTTTATTAGGTTTCCAGACCGGAAGTATTTATTGGGATGAAGAAGATAAGAATAATAGCAACGAAAAGGACGGCGTACTACTAGTGGATCCTATGACAAAAATACGCTCATAAACTACTGTTGCAGGTATTATATTTTGAAAATTAAACAAAATCTGATTGGGTAAAAATGTAAATTAACGTGCAATATGGCGGTTATTTTTCACTCGTTCTGTTAGTTGATAATGTTTGATTTTGTCAGTTTTTATGGACTTATCCTTTTTTTGAATTAACCTTGGAGTTCAGTTTTTTTTTTAATATTTTTTCAACTTCACATGCAAGCGATAAATCAATATAACCTGGGCGGACAACTTGTATGAATACCAGCATACGACACTTAATATGCGGAAAGCGGTAAATATTCAAGCCTTTATATCGACAGAGTCTATCCATTTTGTGAATAAAACCAATAGAGATTACCAAAGATGTGATATCAACACAAAAAAATCATTTGTTTCAAAATAAAGAGAAGGTAACAGCTGCAAAGTCTTACGAGAGGAAGAAAGGGATGTTTAACTATTGTACATGTGTCATTCTGAAATTCTTATATCTGCAAAGTTTTATATATTATATATTATGACTTATTCTATTATTTACAGATCTGATGGATCATACAGCACTAAGATTCTTCTTCCAACTGGTACACCATTCTATTTATTACGCTTCACATAATCACCATGCCAACAGGTAAAGGGGATGGTTGCAAGACTGGAGATCGTCAAATCAGATGACGAGGACAATAACAACAAAAACAGTAACAGTGGAAGTCACCCACTGAATGGTGGAAACAGCAACAACAAGCTCTACTACTGCTATTATTACTGATTTATATCACTGAACATAGTATAACATTTTATAGAATTTAGTCGTTATATACTTCTAGTTAATCTATTTAAAGTGTTTCTTTTTATTTTCATTGTATTTAGACTGAACACTCTGGACGGTGTCTTCCTGTATTTTGTTTAAAATTTTTGTTATTTACTACTAGGCAGTTCACTGGTCTTATTCGGTTTTCGGAATTTACGTTGACATGGACAGTGGATGCTTCGGACGCATATAATTTATTAAGTGTTCTTTTAATTTTCAATAATGAGAAACAAATACACAGGATAAAGCTGCAAAAGCATAACCTTAACTTTCAAGGTTGAATAAGCAGTCTGTCGATGAGAATCAGTCAAAATGTACATATTTAATTATTCTCAATTTTAAATTCCCCAACGTTGACATCTGAGAGATAAATTGGACAAGAAATATATACTAGTATATGAAAAGTAAATAAACGTTAGTAAAACGCAAACCCATTTGCACGTTAAACTATGGCAAATAATTTACAATAAAATTTTATCGTAATCTTAATACCAACCTTTTCCCCTATAATAACGTTTATGTTATCTGTACTTTTAACAAAAAAGCTATTGAACCAAGTATCTATTTTCGTAGCAAAGGTCCAGATGTTCTTCTAAAGTTTTGCGTCGCCATTTCCATATTATGAAATATATGTGTTGCATATTACCATGATTAATTTCAGTTCTATTGTTCGTGATCCATGACTAAAACCGGATGCGAAAAATGACTAGATGTTAACATTAAATGCAAAACGAGATTGATGCTAGTACTGAACCATATCAATTTATCTAGGTTTTTGTAAGTTTAATGTTTCCAATCTTTACATTTTATATTGGATTTTATCTTCTGTTGGTTATCTTTTAGTCATTTAGTTATTTTGTGTTCTATCTCTTTTTCTGACTTTGGTGACTTATTTTTACTTGGTATCTTTTCCATATTTTAAGTACAAAAACGATTGCGTTTTATAATGTTTTACAAAGTTCATTCTGTCTGAAATAATTTATATTGATTTTTACGTAAATGATACTTTTATAAAATTAAAGTGTTGTTATTATTTTTTTGTGTCTAGACTATGATAGAATAATATATAAAGTAACGTAGTTTACTCTAGGTACCGAACCAAATATCAATAAAGTTTTTTCCTCCTAAGTTTTGATTTACATAACATTAAGATAATCGTAGATAAAAACAAATAATAGGAAATAATGTCTCTTGTTATACTTTGTCATTGCACAAGGGCATGTTTTTCCAAGACTGTTTATGACGTCTGTACTCCAAATCCATTGTTTGTGCATTTATTGATACATTCTGGGAGGTAATGTTTTATTATGTAGTTGTAATTGACTTTAACAATAGTATCTTGAGGGTTTGTTAGACTTGTGAAAGAAAATAACGTCTTGCTAGTTGAGATGCTTTATGATTCTAAGATGCGTAGATACATTACAATAGTGTGCGCGAAAGTACGGGAAACAATTACATAACATAATGTTCTACAGTCTCTTGGCCCATATTCACGACAAATAGTTTTTATTTACTGCGAGTTCTCTTAGATTTGTACTTTTTGTTTGATGTTTAGGAAAGGAATTAGCTCTAACAAACGTGTCAACCCAGCAACATTCTACATGTGCCTGTTTGAAGTAGGAAGCATTTAATTAATTGGCTGTCGTTTGTATCTGTTATATATTTGGTTGTTTTTGTAAAATTGTTTTAAAACAAATCAGGCTATTGGTTTTCTCGTTTGAATTTGATTCTGTCATGTGGATGCCTTTTATATTCTTTAACTTCACTTTATAGATGATGTCCTCTCACTAAATTATTCAAAGTTTGGGGACTATGTTAATCGCATCTATCCAATCGAACGTTATGATATATAAAGGATACTACAGATACAGATCAAGTCTACCTCATATCTTGACTTGCATCAAAAAATTGTCAATGACAGTCAATTGAGAACAAAACTTCCGACAAAAGAGATGATTTCAGCTTCCCAATTGTAAAATTTCCATTTCTATGTAGCAACATTCCAGCAGCGCCTGCATACGGAGTATATATCTCCCAGTTGATACGATATTCCAGGGCTTGCGTTTCCTATCATGATTTCCTTGTAGATGGTTGCTGCTCACAAGACAGCTTTTAAATTAAGAGTTTTAAGTTGTAAAGTTGAAATCATCTCGACTTGGTTGACTGTCATGGAATATCTGTTTCACAGATGACGACGGATATGTTCCAACCGTCGTTACCACAACCCCGTCCTCATTTTCCCAAATGTGACCTACCGAATTAGACTTATCACCGGGTTTTGACTTTTCCTTTTTTGCCTTGGAGTTGTCAGTTAATCTTCGACTCATGAGTTTGAATGTTCCTTTGGTATCTTTGGCCTCTCTTTTATAGATGACTATATGGTAAGGATTTTAGTTCATTGGTCAAGCCGCCTATGTATGCTTATATTCACGTCATCTGTCCTCGGGTGATACCTGTCGCATTGGCAGTTATTATCACATCTCTTTATTTTTTATCAACAGAAAATTGTTAGTCTAAAAAAAACCCTTACCTTGAAAATAAACTTTTTAGAAGCAAATCAGTAAAAAATTCTTTTTGATATTTGAATACCTTGCCTTCAAAACAAAGAAGGAAATAAACAAAAGTAAGTCGAAGAAAAAAATAAAATAACAAAAATACCGAACACCAAGGAATACTCCTGACTGTGTACAGGAATTTCCTCATGTAGCAAATGATGAATTAAACCTTGTTTTATCGCTAGCTAAACCTCTCACTTGTATGGCAGTCGCATGAAATTGCATTATATCGACAACAATGTGTGAGAAAAACAAACATAAATGATAGATAAAAATGTCAAAAATTGGGGTACAACAGAAAGAAACATCCTTGACAAAAGAATTGAGTGATTGATTGCTTGATTGGTGTTTAACGCCACATTCAGCCCTATTGGCTTTATATGTCAGCTTTTATTGTTGGAAAAAGCCGGAGTGCCCGGAGAGAACAATTGAACTTTGACAGAACACACCTGCCACGTGCGGGGTTCAAACTCAAAACGTCAGCGTTAACAAGCTAGTGGTATAGTAGTTGAATTACTTAGACCAATCGGCCACCACGACCCCTTCCTTGGCGAAAGAAAGACCTACCAGGTATATTTTAACTTAAGAATACTCAGTAAAAGTTGATGCAAATAAACATGCTTTTAATTTGTATGTGTAACATTTTAATGTTATATTTTGATTGCAAATTATCAAAAAGACACCAAAAGTCGAAAAATAATAAAATATTATAATTAATTAAGATCAACAATTGCAGCTATTTCAGGAAAGGAAGATCTAGATTTGTTTTGACTTTTTGATATCTTTTATTTTGAATATCCAAAACATTTTATTTTGAATATCTAAAACATTCTGTGTAATTGATTTAAAAATTTGAATACCGTTAAAGATACATTTTGTGAAACATGTTCTTATTTGACTCAGTCATCGAAAGAATTTTCGAAGACTTATTATTACAGATAATTAAACGTGCCAATTATTTTCATTAATTTTATTTTTCATGACATAATAACAGTATGATAACACTGTTAATGTTATCTAAGATCAAAAAGACCAGTTGATTATAGCATAGTTGGAAGATTATGTGTTGTAATTACTTTTATTAGGTTTCCAGACCGGAAGTATTTATTGGGATGAAGAAGATAAGAATAATAGCAACGAAAAGGACGGCGTACTACTAGTGGATCCTATGACAAAATACGCTCATAAACTACTGTTGCAGGTATTATATTTTGAAAATTAAACAAAATCTGATTGGGTAAAATGTAAATTAACGTGCAATATGGCGGTTATTTTCACTCGTTCTGTTAGTTGATAATGTTTGATTTTGTCAGTTTTATGGACTTATCCTTTTTGAATTAACCTTGAGTTCAGTTTTTTTTAATATTTTTTCAACTTCACATGCAAGCGATAAATCAATATAACCTGGGCGGACAACTTGTATGAATACCAGCATACGACACTTAATATGCGGAAAGCGGTAAATATTCAAGCCTTTATATCGACAGAGTCTATCCATTATGTGAATAAAACCAATAGAGATTACCAAAGATGTGATATCAACACAAAAAAATCATTTGTTTCAAAATAAAGAGAAGGTAACAGCTGCAAAGTCTTATGAGAGGAAGAAAGGGATGTTTAACTATTGTACATGTGTCATTCTGAAATTCTTATATCTGCAAAGTTTTATATAATCATTATGACTTATTCTATTATTTACAGATCTGATGGATCATACAGCACTAAGATTCTTCTTCCAACTGGTACACCATTCTATTTATTACGCTTCACATAATCACCATGCCAACAGGTAAAGGGGATGGTTGCAAGACTGGAGATCGTCAAATCAGATGACGAGGACAATAACAACAAAAACAGTAACAGTGGAAGTCACCCACTGAATGGTGGAAACAGCAACAACAAGCTCTACTACTGCTATTATTACTGATTTATATCACTGAACATAGTATAACATTTTATAGAATTTAGTCGTTATATACTTCTAGTTAATCTATTTAAAGTGTTTCTTTTATTTTCATTGTATTTAGACTGAACACTCTGGACGGTGTCTTCCTGTATTTTGTTAACGGACGAAAAGACAAAAAATAACAAAACAATGTACAGAAAAATAAAATGAAGTAAAACGAACCTTTCCAAAATGCGAGTTTATCTAAGGTTTCACGAAACGATGAGCAGTTCCTTTTCCAAAAGTGGCACCAACTAATTGTCCTTAGCAAGAAACATGTCCGTATATCCTTATATTAACATTTGAAGATGTTATGAAAAGGTAAATCAGATAGAAATTGTAGCTACGACAAACGAAAAATTGTCATCTGTGAACTTTTTTGATTCGAGCGTCACTGATGAGTCTTTTGTAGATGAAACGCGCGTCTGGTGTACACAATTGTAATCCTGGTATCTATGATAAGTTTATGCAGAATTATTCCATAACGATCATTACCTCTGTAAATCTAAAACGATATTATTTTTCTGGACAATTAATAACCTATACTTCAATACCTTCTCTGTTGCTACTTCCGTCACAGAAATCATGATTTGAAACTGAGGCCCGGAATATTGTATATTGTATAGAAAATATATAATCCATATGCAGATGCAGCTGGAGTATTGAAACTTGAAAACTGAAACACAAGTATGTAAATAATAGTCAACTTAATTGTCTTAATACTTATACTTAAACCCATTTAGAATATAAAAATCTAAATGTATTCATGTTATGCATAACTAAAATTCGAAGGGAGACAACATAAAAATTTTGAGAGAAGATATTAACTACATACATTAATCTTTTGATCAGTTTAATTGAGGTCTGGAGCTAGCATGTAAGTAGCTGCTAGTATTCCTTTGTTAATTTATGTTAATCTTTGTCATTTTCTTAATTTTCTTCTGTTTCCTATTCTAACATCGTACTCGGACTTTTTAAAACTGAGTTTTACTGTGCGTATTGCTGTATATTTGTGTATTCCACTTTAGATAGAGGTAAGGGGGGGGTGAATCTCACAAAACATGTTAAACCCCGTCGCATTTTTGCGCCTGTCCCAATTCAGAAACTTCTATCCTTGTTAGTCTTGTGTGTTTGTGTGTTTGTTTTTAATCTAGGTTCATTTGTATGTTTCGGAGTTTGGTGTGGCGTCCATTTTGATGAACTAGTATACATTATTGTTTCTGGGCAACTGAACCCCGCCTCTAAGTGCGAATTATCTCGCTGTGTTGAAGATCCCTTGGCGGACTTAAGCGTTTTCTGCTCTTTAGTCGGATTGTTGTCTCTGACACATTCCCCGTTTACATTCTGTATTCTACATGGCGGAACGCATAGTTAAAAGACTATGCTATATTTTTTCATCCTTCTTAAGATCTACTGTATAAAGTCTGTAGCATAAAGAATCAAGTCTGAGAGAGGGAGGATCACAATAGGTAATCAGACTGGCTTTTGAAAAAATCTCCACCAAATGAAAATAAACATGTTACCGATAAAATAATAAGTAACAAGATAATGTCAGTTTACAGACTGAGTTTGAAAGGTATGATTTGTCATTTGTGAAATAAGACATTTTAACCTGTGTATTTTATTCATTGAAAGTACACAACTGATAAAGTTTTTTTTCAAATATATCTTTAAGTTTAGATGAGAAAGACAATCCAAAGTCATTAGATTCTGACATTACCATTTTTGTCTGCATTTGTATGAATTTCGTCTTAACATTAGGTAGTAGTAGTTAAACAGTACCACTTAGGCACGGAATTTACGGCTGATCAATAGAAATGAGCAAATTTGGTAGAAAGATTGAAAAACATGTACATTAGAATTGTTAATTAAAGGAAGAGATATGATAAGAGCCACTATTTGAGCCCCCGAAATTGTAACAGAAGTAAACTTATTGAAGCCTTTCAAAATTATTTTAATGTTATTGATTAATCAAAATGTTAATTTGATTTGGACATTAGAGTGCAGAAAAGTCACTTTTAATGTCACTATGACGTCATACTGATGTCGAAATTTACGTAGATGACCTATAATGGCCACAAATATTTTTTCATCAAATATAAATGAGCAACAGCTTTACCCAAAAAGATTTTTTTTTCATGTGTTAAAAAATAATACATTTGTAGCAATATATCTTTTTGGATGAAGCTGCTACTCAATTAAATATAAATGACAAGATCTAAAAATGAGGATATTTCGGTAGCTTTTGCTGTTTTGTACTTAATGTAAGAAAGTTGAAGCCTTATTGACCATACCCGCTGCAAAATTTGTGAAACAGTTTTAATAGCTCTCTTTTCATTGTAGCCTTTTAGCTATGTTATAACAATTTTAACAAGCTTATTTCGAAATCACTTTAAAAATCTTTATTTTTTTGTCCGTGTTTTTTTTAATTTTGTCTCTTTTCATCGTCTGTTTTGGCCATTAGGTAAACCGTATTGGACTTATCATAGTTTTTTTTACCCCTTACCACCTTCTATCTCTTTTTACACACTACAAAAAAGAGGCGAAAGATACCAAAGGGACATTCAACTCACAAGTCGAAAATAAACTGACAACGTCATGGCTAAAATAGAAAAAGATAAACAGACAAACAACAGTACACAAAACACAACATAGAAAACTAAAGTCTGAGCAACACGAACCCCACCAAAAACTGAGGGTGAACTCAGGCCGTCATGTATGCAGTGAATATGACATGCCACCCCTTGGTACCATGATTGACGCGCTATCGCCGGACGGCCAATCCCCTCAGTAGCCAGTGTTTTGATATTTGCACGATTGAAATGTTCCACTGCAACTTAGGTTGCAACTCACTCAGGCAATTAGCCTTAAACCGTAGTGGATGTTCTTTGTGCTTCCTTGATTTTTTCAATGAAATCATTTTTTGTGTATCTTTTGTACTCCGAACATTTGTTCCCGAGTACACCTGATAAATTAAAGAATAAAGATATGTGATATGATTGCCAATATGATAAGTATCAAACAAATAATGTAAATATTAGGAAATAGTTTCTGAGGAATAACCTGATGTACGCACTGAAATTTATATTTTCTTTTAATGAACATTTCGAATTTCTTGTATTTTTTATCATGTTCTAATAAATGCATGTGTGTATTTATTGTTCTTATAAAGCATTTTTAAAAAACGAATTGCTGTCAATTCTATTTCATATTTCAGACATTGTCAAATGAATAAGAAGAAAGTTAGCTCTTGAATTATATACAATATGTACATTATGTAAATATGTGAATCGATAACCAAGAAAACACGTTGAAGTGGCGTTTGTTCATAAATCATCCCGTTAAGATTTCTCTTCTGAATTGTTAACAAAAGTCCTGTCCTGGCATTTTAAAGCTTGCTATGCCGTATCGGTTTTGCTCATTGTTAAAGGCCGTTAGATTACCTAAAGATGCTACGTCATGTTGGTCTCTGTTGGAAAGTTGTCTCATTGGAAATACTACCAATTTGTTTTATATTAGATATTTTATTGATTTAAGTATCTCCAGTAAGGTCCAACGTCAGATTCCGATATATTTCTAAAATTTCAAAAATATTAGAACACATTTGAAATAACTCATGTCTTCATCTTTTTCCGTAAACTTCACATGCATAAAATGACTTCATTAATTTTAGTTATGAATGAGCAAATTAACTTAAATATTACATTTGTTTGAATGCATGCAAAGTCAAACAGTTTCCATCTAGCAAAATAGAAGAACCGAATACTCTAGATGAACGAGAATTAATTCCCCAGACGATTTAAATATAACTTTTTTTGTGTCCCTCGAATTATCCACAGTAATTTTTTAATAATAAATTATTATGAAGAAAACAGGAGCCCTTATTACGAACACCAGATTTTGCTAAAAACTTCATGATGTTGAAATCTAAATGTTGAAATGTTTGTGGTATATCAAACGATTTTAAAGTCGTTTTGATGAGTAGTTTTGGTGCGTTTTTGTTTGTTTGAACATATATTATTTATATGCAGACTTATTATAAAGCCATGGCGTTGTCAGTTCATTTTCGACTTATGAGTTTGAATGTCTCTTTGGTTTCTTTCGCCTCTCTTTTATTATCATATTTTTCATCAAAGAGACAGAACTGTATGGACAAAATAAAGCAATACCAACTAAATCACTCAAAATCATTTACATTGTTAAATGGAGGACGCAATTTGATAAGCATAGTAATAGATTTGAAGTACACATTATGACTTCATACGCAATTGTAAGAAAACGGAAATTAATATTGATTCTAGATATTATATACTATTCCTTAATTTGATACGGAGCAAGTTATATTAAGAAAACTTGACAGATTTAGAAATTATTTGGTATTATTTCATTAATAGTAGAATGATGAGGAAGCCTTTCTTCAAAATAACTCATAAAACGATACCAAACATGCGAAAATTATACTTTCAAATTTAAAGGAGATTGATTTGTTTAAAATAATGTTTTATACTTAAAAAGATATAAAAGAGAATTTTTTTTCAATTTGTTACTGTTATTTTTAATGAATGTATTGGGTATATTATATATTGAAGGTCAGGTTTGCTGACCTCATGGAACTTTCGGTCAATACTTATAACTGACTTAGAAAATTTTCAATGACCAATGAAGAAACTGTCAGTTATATCATATCTTGTTTAAAAAGGCGATCAACTACACTCAAATGACATGTGCATATCGTTGTTTTGATTTAATATAAAGATATGTCAGTTTGATATTTAAAATATAAAGTGAAAATATTATGAAGATTGAAAGATCTTTAATTAAAAAGTGACACTTTAAGCCCTTCGTATACATCGAAGACGACATTTTTCTGACAAATACTTTCGATAGCATCTGTATGTATACATAGTCTAAAAGGTTATCAAATTTTATGGACATTAAAAGACCAGGGGGTCTCACTGTCATTTCAGCGGTCTCCGGTAGGTTTTCACTATATATTTTGAATATCAAACTAGCACTTTGAACCCTCCGCTAATATAGAAGATACGAAGGATATATTTTTCTTGGAAATCCTTTTGAAAGGATCTGTATATATACATAGTATATGGGCTTATCAAATTTTATGGACATTGAGAGAGCCAGTGAGATAAATACTTTTAGGTTATATGAACAAACGGGACATAAAGCAAATAGCCGAAACCATTTAAGGTTACGTTATCAAAAGGAAAAGGAACCTTTATGTCTTTATGATTTGAAGAGTTTAATAATTTGTTTTTTAAGACGGATTGGTTGCGAGAAGATTTAGGGGTAATACATCTTAAAATACGATACATTTTTTCGCGAACTAAATTTTATTTAATATGTTGTTTTGTCGATAATTTGTATATATGTCATGAACTAACAAATACTTAATAAAAAATAGTCCATAAATTAGAATGCTATATATTATCTCAATAGAAGATGTATTTTGATTTGAAAAAAGAAACTTCGAATTATTCTTTTTCGGTTAATACATATCTATTATACTTCCAAATGATGATCTTTTTCTAAATACAATCACATTTTTCGGAAGTGTATACATTAATCTAAGGCATAAATCCAATATCTGATTACACCGAATGACTGAAAAGAATAACTAAAACTTATTCAACTGAATGTAAATCAGGACAAACCATGATGTTCTTGGACTTTATAATTGATGATAATTGAAGTGTAATCGAATAATCAAATTAAGTATCAGCGAATATTTTAGATTTAAATAACAATAAAATCAACTTGTTTTGAAACAAAAACTGGTACTCAGAATATTCCATTATTCAAAATTTTACTTGATTCTTCTTTTCGTAATCAGCTGTTCCTTCTATCTGTATCTATTTCTTTATATATTTTTTTTATTAGTTGGGAGGCAGGTGGGGTTGGGGTGGAGATTATTTAGAAAGATATTTTTTTTTTGAAAAATTCAGAAATACCAAAATCCAAGTGTTTGTCAGAAATTGTCTCTTGATAAAAGTTGAAAATTGAGATTGCATCATATTTTTATAAAGCACAATGTAAATTTTAAAGGAATAAGAAATATAATTGAGAATGGAAACGGGGAATGAGTCTAAGAGACAACAATCCAACCAAAGAGCAGAAAACAGCTCAAGACCACCAATGGATCTTCAACGCAGCGAGAAGATCCTGCACCTGGAGGCGGGCTCCAGCTGGTCCCTTAATAAAAATGTATACTAGTTCAGCAAAATGGACGCCACAATTAACCTCGAAACATATAAATGTTCCAAAATAAAAATTAAAAAAAAAAAAAAAAAAAAAAACACGCAAGGCTTACAAAGGCTAGAGGTTCCTGACCTGGGACAGAAGCAAACATGCGACGGGGTTTAACATATATTGTGAGATCCCAATCCTTTGGTTACCACTGGTCACATTACACAGATATTGACTGTGATGACAATTCGTCACCTTAAACAGATATTGACCGTAGTCACCCGTAGGCACCTTACACAAATGTTGACTGTGGTTACCCTGGTTACCTTACACAGATGTTGACTTTGGTTACTCTGGGTCTCTTTACACAGATATTAACCTTTAAAACAATACAAACTTACAGCTATCATCTCGGATACTGCCAGTCACAGACTTATTAGACCAGTTCGCATTGTAAAAAATGAAAAGGAGAAAAGATCCTTTCTAAAACTTAACTTTGCCAACAAAGGTATCGATGCCATCAACTCTGGCAATCCCATATATATAAAATACCTTTCTACTTTAAAGATAAGTCTGTACCTGTCATTTCTTATACATATACCAAACCAATTGCAATTAAAATTTAAATTACAAACAAGTGCTGTAGGATACTTCAAGTCTAAACCTCCTGATTGCACCTGTGCTAGCTCCTCATTTATATATAATCAGGCTGAACACCTTGTTAATGGCGACCTCGACATTGTCAATAATACGTCTCTGCAAAATGTGTTATCCAAAAGCCCGGAAAATCGTGAGCCTAAATCCATCAATTGGGAATACAAATCTAAAATACTTATGGATTTAGTCCAGGATTATGCCGGGTACGTAGATACTCTATCCGAAGGGGTTTAGGCTGTGTGATCGTTGATACAAATTAGATAAAAACAAAATTAATTGGGTCTATGAATACACATGCTACATGATCTTCAAAAACCCAAAATGTTGCTGAGCACCTGTCCTACCTTCATGAAAAATATGTTTTTGTCCCCGCAGATAAAGCCCCAAACAACATCGTTTGTGAGTGTCAATTACATCACATAAACTGCTTGATAAAGGAATTAGGTATTGACAATTCACATGGACACTCCACATATACCTCCACGACACTTCCAAAGGATAGAATCGAAAAGTCAAAGGTCTGTTCCTTGTTCCTTTGGAATATTAACTAAAGATGAATACTGGATCTTACTTCACTGTATTGGATACCAAAATTACATAGTGTCAATTCTAGCAACTTTTAATAGTTCTGGGTTTTCCAAGTTCTCCTCGAAATCTCTTTCATAATAATGTTTATCAATTTTATCAGCAATAAAAGCCGGGCTCAAAGTTATTGTGAAACTACCTTCTCTATGGGCAGCGTGATTCAGATGTGGATACTTAAAAGAGATTAAATTTCAAATGATCTCTTAGAGTACATACAATCTAAGTCTCTTTCCTCTTATAATAGTATTTGAATATTTGACTTTTCTACCCTTTACATAAGTATTCCCAATTCCATATTCAAAGACCACTTTGGTCCTGCTTTGTTTCATAAAAAAAGAATGACCAACGTAGATACAAGTATCTTGTCTTAAGGAGGGATAAATGGTACTTTGTAAAAAAAAAAAAAAAAAAAAAATAATCATATTCAAACAAAAAATTCTATTTTTGGCAAAACCCGTTTGGAAGTTTGGAGTCCTAAATGCTCTTCAACTTCATACTATATTTTTTTAATGACTTTTAAATTTTTTTTGATTCAAGCGTCACTGATGAGTCTTTTGTAGACGAACAGCGCGTCTGGCGTACACAATTTTAATTCTGGTATCTATGAGGATTTTATTTCCTATCATGATTTCCTGAGGATTGCTGCTTACAAGGAAGCTATCGAACCAAGAGATGACGACGGATATGTTCCAATCGGGTTTGTACTTACATGAGCAAGAAGACGGGTGCCACATGTGAAACAGGATGGATCTGCTTACCCTTCCAGAGCACCTGATATTCTCAGAAACTACCCATGCTATCTTGAAATTTTCACTAAATATTATTCATGACAATTGGGCTAAGAAATGCAATAAACAATTAAACTTTTCTCATCTGGGCCCATTTTCTCAGTCATGGTCACATATTTGTTTTTCATACTAATTTAATATCTACATGTTCTTACATGATGGGTTTTTATTTTGTAGATCTTCTATATTCAAAAGTTGGATCCGCAGAGGTCCGTGTGATTTTTGATAGACATTTAATGGGGTTTGTTTATTCAATAAAATAAAACTTTGCTGCACATATACTTGTGAGCTGTTCCTTTAAACAAGTGTATGATTTCATTTGATAACTATTGTATGTTCGGTTTAGTTTGGCTAAGTAGAACATATAATCAAAGTCAGTATATGTGTAAGATGAGCAGGAGTAACCAAAGTCAGTATCTTTAAATGTTGAATAAGAGTAACGAAATTAGTATCTGTGCATTATTTGATTGATGGAATTAAAACATTAGGAATCCATCAAAGGCCGTTAGATTACCTAAAGATGCTACGTCATGTTGGTCTCTGTTGGAAAGTTGTCTCATTGGAAATACTACCAATTTGTTTTATATTAGATATTTTATTGATTTAAGTATCTCCAGTAAGGTCCAACGTCAGATTCCGATATATTTCTAAAATTTCAAAAATATTAGAACACATTTGAAATAACTCATGTCTTCATCTTTTTCCGTAAACTTCACATGCATAAAATGACTTCATTAATTTTAGTTATGAATGATCAAATTAACTTAAATATTACATTTGTTTGAATGCATGCAAAGTCAAACAGTTTCCATCTAGCAAAATAGAAGAACCGAATACTCTAGATGAACGAGAATTAATTCCCCAGACGATTTAAATATAACTTTTTTTGTGTCCCTCGAATTATCCACAGTAATTTTTTAATAATAAATTATTAGGAAGAAAACAGGAGCCCTTATTACGAACACCAGATTTTGCTAAAAACTTCATGATGTTGAAATCTAAATGTTGAAATGTTTGTGGTATATCAAACGATTTTAAAGTCGTTTTGATGAGTAGTTTGGTGCGTTTTGTTTGTTTGAACATATATTATTTATATGCAGACTTATTATAAAGCCATGGCGTTGTCAGTTCATTTTCGACTTATGAGTTTGAATTTCTCTTTGGTTTCTTTCGCCTCTCTTTTATTATCATATTTTTCATCAAAGAGACAGAACTGTATGGACAAAATAAAGCAATACCAACTAAATCACTCAAAATCATTTACATTGTTAAATGGAGGACGCAGTTTGATAATTTGAATTTGAAGTACACATTATGACTTCATAAGCAATTGTAAGAGAACGGAAATTAATATTGATTCTAGATATTATATACTATTCCTTAATTTGATACGGAGCAAGTTATATTAAGAAAACTTGACAGATTTAGAAATTATTTGGTATTATTTCATTAATAGTAGAATGATGAGGAAGCCTTTTTTCAAAATAACTCATAAAACGATACCAAACATGCGAAAATTATACTTTCAAATTTAAAGGAGATTGATTTGTTTAAAATAATGTTTTTATACTTAAAAAAGATATAAAAGAGAATTTGTTACTGTTATTTTAAATGAATGTATTGGGTATATTATATATTGAAGGTCAGGTTTGTTGACCTCATGGAACTTTCGGTCAATACTTATAACTGACTTAAAAAATTTTCAATGACCAATGAAGAAACTGTCAGTTATATCATATCTTGTTTAAAAAGGCGATCAACTACACTCAAATGACATGTGCATATCGTTGTTTTGATTTAATATAAAGATATGTCAGTTTGATATTTAAAATATAAAGTGAAAATATTATGAAGATTGAAAGATCTTTAATTAAAAGTGACACTTTAAGCCCTTCGTATACATCGAAGTCGACATTTTCTGACAAATACTTTCGATAGCATCTGTATGTATACATAGTCTAAAAGGTTATCAAATTTTATGGACATTAAAAGACCAGGGGTCTCACTGTCATTTCAGCGGTCTCCGGTAGGTTTTCACTATATATTTTGAATATCAAACTAGCACTTTGAACCCTCCGCTAATATAGAAGATACGAAGGATATATTTTCTTGGAAATCCTTTTGAAAGGATCTGTATATATACATAGTATATGGGCTTATCAAATTTTATGGACATTGAGAGAGCCAGTGAGATAAATACTTTTAGGTTATATGAACAAACGGGACATAAAGCAAATAGCCGAAACCATTTAAGGTTACGTTATCAAAAGGAAAAGGAACCTTTATGTCTTTATGATTTGAAGAGTTTAATAATTTGTTTTTTAAGACGGATTGGTTGCGAGAAGATTTAGGGGGTAATACATCTTAAGATACGATACATTTTTTCGCGAACTAAATTTTATTTAATATGTTGTTTTGTCGATAATTTGTATATATGTCATGAACTAACAAATACTTAATAAAAAAATAGTCCATAAATTAGAATGCTATATATCATCTCAATAGAAGATGTATTTTGATTTGAAAAAAGAAACTTCGAATTATTCTTTTCGGTTAATACATATCTATTATACTTCCAAATGATGATCTTTTCTAAATACAATCACATTTTTCGGAAGTGTATACATTAATCTAAGGCATAAATCCAATATCTGATTACACCGAATGACTGAAAAGAATAACTAAAACTTATTCAACTGAATGTAAATCAGGACAAACCATGATGTTCTTGGACTTTATAATTGATGATAATTGAAGTGTAATCGAATAATCAAATTAAGTATCAGCGAATATTTTAGATTTAAATAACAATAAAATCAACTTGTTTTGAAACAAAAACTGGTACTCAGAATATTCCATTATTCAAAATTTTACTTGATTCTTCTTTTCGTAATCAGCTGTTCCTTCTATCTGTATCTATTTCTTTATATATTTTTTTTATTAGTTGGGAGGCAGGTGGGGTTGGGGTGGAGATTATTTAGAAAGATATTTTTTTTTTGAAAAATTCAGAAATACCAAAATCCAAGTGTTTGTCAGAAATTGTCTCTTGATAAAAGTTGAAAATTGAGATTGCATCATATTTTTATAAAGCACAATGTAAATTTTAAAGGAATAAGAAATATAATTGAGAATGGAAACGGGAATGAGTCTAAGAGACAACAATCCAACCAAAGAGCAGAAAACAGCTCAAGACCACCAATGGATCTTCAACGCAGCGAGAAGATCCTGCACCTGGAGGCGGGCTCCAGCTGGTCCCTTAATAAAAATGTATACTAGTTCAGCAAAATGGACGCCACAATTAACCTCGAAACATATAAATGTTCCAAAATAAAAATTAAAAAAAAAAAAAAAAAAAAAAACACGCAAGGCTTACAAAGGCTAGAGGTTCCTGACCTGGGACAGAAGCAAACATGCGACGGGGTTTAACATATATTGTGAGATCCCAATCCTTTGGTTACCACTGGTCACATTACACAGATATTGACTGTGATGACAATTCGTCACCTTAAACAGATATTGACCTTAGTCACCCGTAGGCACCTTACACAAATGTTGACTGTGGTTACCCCTGGTTACCTTACACAGATGTTGACTTTGGTTACTCTGGGTCTCTTTACACAGATATTAACCTTTAAAACAATACAAACTTACAGCTATCATCTCGGATACTGCCAGTCACAGACTTATTAGACCAGTTCGCATTGTAAAAGATGAAAAGGAGAAAAGATCCTTTCTAAAACTTAACTTTGCCAACAAAGGTATCGATGCCATCAACTCTGGCAATCCCATATGCACTCATCATAAATCCGTTCTTTCGAAAATACCTTTCTACTTTAAAGATAAGTCTGTACCTGTCATTTCTTATACATATACCAAACCAATTGCAATTAAAAATTTAAATTACAAACAAGTGCTGTAGGATACTTCAAGTCTAAACCTCCTGATTGCACCTGTGCTAGCTCCTCATTTATATATAATCAGGCTGAACACCTTGTTAATGGCGACCTGGACATTGTCAATAATACTTCTCTTCAAAATGTGTTATCCAAAAGCCCTGAAAATCGTGAGCCTAAATCCATCAATTGGGAATACAAACCTAAAATACTTATGGATTCAGTCCAGGATTATGCCAGGTACGTAGATACTATATCCGAAGGGGTTTAGGCTGTGTGGTCGTTGATACAAATTAGATAAAAACAAAATTAATTGGGTCTATGAATACACATGCTACATGATCTTCAAAGACCCAAATGTTGCTGAGCACCTGTCCTACCTTCATGAAAAATATGTTTTTGTCCCCGCAGATAAAGCCCCAAACAACATCGTTTGTGAGTGTCAATTACATCACATAAACTGCTTGATAAAGGAATTAGGTATTGACAATTCACATGGACACTCCACATATACCCCCACGACACTTCCAAAGGATAGAATCGAAAAGTCAAAGGTCTGTTCCTTGTTCCTTTGGAATATTAACTAAAGATGAATACTGGATCTTACTTCACTGTATTGGATACCAAAATTACATAGTGTCAATTCTAGCAACTTTTGATAGTTCTGGATTTTCCAAGTTCTCCTCGAAATCTCTTTCTAAATAATGTTTATCAATTTTATCAGCAATAAAAGCCGGGCTCAAAGTTATTGTGAAACTACCTTCTCTATGGGCGGCGTGATTCAGATGTGGATACTTAAAAGAGATTAAATTTCAAATTATTTCTTAGAGTACATACAATCTAAGTCTCTTTCCTCTTATAATAGTATTTGAATATTTGACTTTTCTTCCCTTTACACAAGTATTCCCAATTCCATATTGAAAGACCACTTTGGTCCTGCTTTGTTTCATAAAAAAAGAATGACCAACGTAGATACAAGTATCTTGTCTTAAGGAGGGATAAATGGTACTTTGTAAAAAAAAAAAAAAAAATAATCATATTCAAACAAAAAATTCTATTTTTGGCAAAACCCGTTTGGAAGTTTGGAGTCCTAAATGCTCTTCAACTTCATACTATATTTTTTTAATGATTTTTAAATTTTTTTTTTGATTCAAGCGTCACTGATGAGTCTTTTGTAGACAAACAGCGCATCTGGCGTACACAATTTTAATTCTGGTATCTATGAGGATTTTATTTCCTATCATGATTTCCTGAGGATTGCTGCTTACAAGGAAGCTATCCAACCAAGAGATGACGACGGATATGTTCCAATCGGGTTTGTACTTACATGAGCAAGAAGACGGGTGCCACATGTGAAACAGGATGGATCTGCTTACCCTTCCAGAGCACCTGATTTATTCTCAGAAACTACCCATGCTATCTTGAAATTTTCACAAAATATTATTCATGACAATTGGGCTAAGAAATGCAATAAACAATTAAACTTTTCTCATCTGGGCCCATTTTCTCAGTCATTGTCACATATTTGTTTTTCATACTAATTTAATATTTACATGTTCTTACATGATGGGTTTTTATTTTGTAGATCTTCTATATTCAAAAGTTGGATCCGCAGAGGTCCGTGTGATTTTTGATAGACATTTAATGGGGTTTGTTTATTCAATAAAATAAAACTTTGCTGCACATATACTTGTGAGCTGTTCCTTTAAACAAGTGTATGATTTCATTTGATAACTATTGTATGTTCGGTTTAGTTTGGCTAAGTAGAACATATAATCAAAGTCAGTATATGTGTAAGATGAGCAGGAGTAACCAAAGTCAGTATCTTTAAATGTTGAATAAGAGTAACGAAATTAGTATCTGTGCATTATTTGATTGATGGAATTAAAACATTAGGAATCCATCAAGTCAGAAAATGTTAATTAATCAATGACAAAAATATTTTAAAAAGGGACAATACTTCACTAGATTAAAGATAGACAAGCTCAGAGAGCAGATTTCAATAAATGGGACCAAAAGTATCCAAAATAGAAAATATTTTATTGAAGTGACCACAGGTAACCAAAGGGATCAAGTTTTCATAGAGTAACAAGAGGTAACCCAAGAAACCCTATGTGTAAAGCTATCATCAAAATAATCAGAAGTAACCCAAAGAGCGGATTTCAATTAAATGACAAAAGGTTTTCCTAAGTTTCAAATGTGTTTTGTCGCGTAGAAACATATTTTGTGGCTCTGTCGCGTTCTGACTATAAAAGCATTCAGGCGTTAATGTAGCAATCGGAGAACAGTCGGAGATCTGTGAAATATAACGACTGACAATATTCGGGATTGAGAATTGTCAATTGAATTTTCAATATTTTTTCTACTATCAAAGTTACATACAGTGAGACACATCTCTGTGCTACACTTCATGTAGCATATGACTAATCTAAATGGAAACACGCATAGCACGAGTTTCTATAAAATAAATAGAATTTTCCCGAGCCCAAATTTTTGGACGTGCAAAATTTCTTTAGACCATCTTTTTGCCTGTTATGTTGTTTAAGACATATTTTTTAATTGTTCAGGACATATTTTTTCAACTTATATCCGACACTAACAGTTAATGGAATCCAACCTTTCTAAAAAGATAAACATTATTTTTCCATTTAGTTGCATATTTGTTTAAGTCTCAAATGCAAAATACAAAGACAGTTACTACCAACAAAAATAGTATGGCTATTAAAAAGTATTAAATAAAAATGAAAACAAAACCATCACATGAATATGTATTTATTTAGGCGTTCCGGATAATATCTTGAGTTTTATACTATAGCTTTTAGATACAACGTAGAAAAAATCAAACAATAAAAGGTCATGACATTGTTAGATATAAATAACATGTTCCCGGATGTATAGGAAAACACTTAAACTTGTGTCAAAATTTATTACAAAGAAAGTCTATTGTTAAAAATAAATTCAAAGGTTGTCAATAATGACATAATCTACATTGCACTACCTGTCGAGATTGGTAACAGCAAAATAAGTCCTGCTCGGTCGATATATATAAACGAAATGCGATTTAGTTTGATTGCTAATGAGACAACAATCCACCAGAGTTAAACTGAAGTGGATGTAAACAATTATAGGCAATCGTACGGCCTTCGGCAATGAGTACAAACTGATACCTTATAGTCGGCTATAAAAGACCTCGACATGAAAAATATAAAACAATACTAATGAGAAAACTAACGGCCTAATTCATAACAAAACAATTTACGAAACACTAATATGACAAACATGAACCAACGACAACAACTGAACCACAGGCTCCTGACTTTGCCTCATTACCTTTACTGTTTTATTTCTTATACATCTAACTAAAACAAAGAAAACTTGGAGATGCAGAGTAATTGTTAATGAGATATTATTGAAAGGATACAATAAAATCATCTAAACACCAACTTAGAGTCTTCAATAATAGACAAGTGTATGTACAATATTTCAAGATCTAGAAAAGAGAGTAGATTTCACAGAGACTTTACAAAAGGTGAAGATACCAGGTAGACAATCAAATACTAGTACCGTTTGTCGAATAGAAAAAAAAGAGACGCCATGAGCAAAAAGAAAACTTCGAAAAACAAACAAATCCACAAAATACTACACAAATAACTAATGATTGAGCAACACGTACATCCCCAAAGGATTGAGCAACACGTACATCTCCAAAGGATTGAGTAACACGTACATCTCCAAAGGATTGAGCAACACGTACATCTCCAAAAACCTGTGATGATCTCAAGTGCATCAAAAGGGTCAGCATTCCCATCCCCGCTAGTGACACCTACCATGTAAGTGTTGTTAAATACATCGACAGTCATATCGAGTAATTAGGTAGATACATGTAAGATAGGCATATGTCTCTTGTTTACGCCTAATCTATCACTAAATTAAAACTAAATGTATTTTATATCTTATCCTCAAAAATGACTGGATATGAAAGTTTGAATATTCCTTTAAGATTTTAAACCTCTTGTCTATCTTTCTATATGAAAACGATCTTGGGTAAAGTTATAGTTGGTATAAAAAAGCTAAAAATAAACTTTTGAAAATTAAGATATTATTATTTAACATGTCTTTATGTTAAACAATACATAAAACGACACAATAATATTATTTTATTGAGGGGGTGTGGTTGGACAGCTATTCAAGACCATGGCATCTATTAAACGTGAAAGGGAACGAAAACCGTTTCATGATTTACCATTTATCAAAACGTACTTGATAACATCTGGAATTTTAAAATATTATATACAACCCAAATAGAGATTAGAGAATACAAACTTTTAGACGATACATGTAGAAGGATATTACTTCTTCTTAATATAAATACAAAATGTAGCGCTTTCGCAGACCAAAAGAATCGAGTTTTTTTTTTGGCAGCATAGATGTATGGATAAGTATATGAAAGTGTGTCAAAATGCGTTTCAATGCATGCCTTTTAATGTTTATTGTGTTTAATGTCTTGTACATCTAACTAAAACTTGAAAATAAATACAATGCAAAAAAAAAAGTATCAAGACGATGTGAAAATATAGGAAAGATGCTATTGAGACAACATAGAAACAACACAGTAAAATCATTCAGATATCATCTTATGGTCGTCATTAATAAATAACTGTGTGTTCAATATATCATGCTATCATGCTATTAGACGGGTGTCCGTTAAATGTGCAAGCTCTTCTTCACCATGGATCTAGTAAAAATTAATATATTTAGCAGAAAACATATCAAGGGCAAACATACCAAGGGAACCATAAACAACCATCAGTCGAATAAAACAGGAAACACCATGGCCAAACAGAACACGACGAAAAGACAAATATTGTCACAAAACACTACGGAGAAAACCAAAGGCTGAAGACGACAAACACCACACAAACCTGTGTTCAATTAAGTAAAAGTTTCTTACCCTTGTAACTGATTGATTGTGAAAGATTGAAATGACAGTGGATTTGTTTGCAGGATGAAAGAGAATATGACTCTCACAGATAAAAAACAACACAGAGTTTGACAATAGCACTGAAATATAATGCAAAAGAAACACGAACCGCTATAAAATAAAACAAGTAATGAACACATGTAGCCCAGAAGGGCTAGAAGTCCTGTTCTACTGGTTGCACACGTGTAGTTACCCATTGAAAGTAATGATTCTGTAAAACAATTATACATTCATTGATGCAATGATAGTGGAAATGATGACGGACCAGGGAAACATAAACCAGGTCGTCTATGACACAGATTATTCGACTGATATAAGATAAATAATTACGTTTTGATAGATAAAATCAGTTAATTGCACTCATCTCATGCGTGAACAGCATCAAAATATAGATCAAAACATTTACATCTTCAAATGAACGGAAATATCCGTATCGTCTACAGTAATTTCTCCGGATGGATGATGTTGTAGCGACGACATTAGTCGGTTTATGTTTTTATACATCGCAAAAAATTTAATTAGTTTGTTGAACTTTTTAAACTTTAAAAATATTCAGTATTATCAAATATTGAAATGAATTTTGTTGCAACTTATTTTAAAATAATATCTTTTAGTTTACGTTGGAACTGTATTTATAATAATCATATAATATACAAGACAAGCTCTATTTTCTTATTAGTTGTTATGCCAGAAAATCGCCTTTTAATTGTAGCCAACAAAAGACACAAATCAATAATAAAATTTAACAAGATTTATTATACACAAGTTTACAAGAAGTATTACACAAATATAAATGTCAACTTAACTGTCAAAATATGAGTCCAATCTTTTATCTTTTCTTTATCCGGAAATCTTCACGGAAATCCACAGAATATTACGTCCAATAAGTCATAATTTAGTATGATGTTGTTAGTAAATAAAAGTGTCAATTCAACTGCTGAGAATGTTGATGTCTATCGATATTTAAGTGTATGTATGTCTATAGGGTCTGCATACTTGTATATATACTCAAACGGAAACTTCTAGACAACGCTAGAAATTTAAATTACGTATCTTTTGTTATGATCATTCTGGAAACGTTATGTAAGTGAAATAGAAAGTTCTAATCATTCCATGAGTATCAATGATTGTTCCAGTGATTTCTAAACTGCATAGTTGTAACACAATGTGTATAATTTTGTACACAATGTAGAAACATATCATAGGCCACACAAAACAAATAAGGCCAACTAAATAAATATGATAGTTACAATATCATAACATAGTGGCCTAAAATAAAGTATTTATGAACAAACACTAAAACACATATATATTGGAAACTGCTCGCTTATGCGAGTGCAGCAAAGTTTTAGTTCAATCTAACAAACAAAACTGTCTTAAAATCACTTTGCAAACACAGTCTTAAGCCATTGCATCATACATGTCTTACAAACATATCTACAAAGAAATAATAAAAGAAATAGAATTCATATCTATCTATAAAACAATATCTATATAATGTTCTGTTAAGATCTGCAGAAAAAAACGTGCGTTACAATAATTTAAAAAGTAATACGAATATTTCACAAAGAAACTTCACTGCATTAAGACTAAGCTTCGAATAGTCAAAATATGAAAATTTATTTTTAATGTAAACTTTTATGAATGAATGACCAGTCCGTGCTATCATACAAAGAAACTATTAACTCTTTACTATGCTAAGGGAACTTATTTTAATGCAAAATTATATTAATTTTATAGTACACATGAACATATGTTCACCGTATAACAACAAAGTTAACCCTTCTGTTTCTGATAGATAACAAAAACATTAACTTACTGGTCTTGAAAACGTTTAATAAATTATAAAAAGAAAACGGCGAAAACGTTATCTTTAACATCAAACGTAAGCAAAGCCTAATAAAAACAGAGCCTTAGATGCTAAATATTGTTTATTTGATTTAAGATCAAATAGCATAGCTTTTCAACTACAATGGAGGTTTTGGTATCGTCAATTTTTTGGATAATGTTTGAAAGTAGTACGTGTACATGCTATTTGGTATATAACAATGTAGCATAATTTTCAATATCGCAACTACCTAACGGCACAAATAAATAAAAGACATCTTAACTGCTCTGTTGTTAAGCTATATTGTGGTGAATAAATGAAAAATGAAACTATCAATTATTAGCTGCCAAAACCCAAATCACTACATAACAAAAACATATACTAACTTTTAAGGATCTTATTCCTCAAAAAATACTTAGCCTCAACAAAGGTAGAAAAGAGAACAAATAGACAAGTAGAATGTTCACAAATACCGAAAGCAACCTGTTGATATAAAATCCTGATGTCCTTCACTCAATTAATGTTTCTTGAACTTCATATAAGAGTTTATCTAATAGCAACAGTATATGTAAACATTATGATATACAGCATGCAGAACTAATTCTAGAATATCAATGCAGAAACACATAGAAATTGTTGTCTTGCTTCAAGGTATAAAGATAAGCGATTTTATGTTATTAAAGTAAAATTGATCCTTGTTCTTTTTTTTAATTTTTTTTTTGATACGGTGCTGACACACTGATTAAATAATAATATGCAGATGGTAAACAAATTGTTTATTTCATGTAAAAAGCAGGAAGTCAAAGTGATACTTGAATTTTATTGGATAAAGAAATTAAACATATAATTCAGATATTATAACGACATATCAGTCGGCAGATTGATACCTGTATGCAAGTAAGATGTACATTTCTTTTTTTCTATATAATTCTTCATACACAATGAATTTATTTTCATGGAAGTATTCGACATAATGATTACAGGATCATATGATTTAATAGTGCTTACACCTACAATAGGACTTTTTAAAGATTCTGTTCATATTTATTGAGTGAAACTTTTTTTTTAAATGTTTTTTTTTCCAAATAAACTTGGATAAAAGTTAGATCAGTAGAACTTCATGGTATCATTGTTTCTTTTGACGTGAATTTTATAACGATATTCACGAGTTAATTCATTCTACCTCTTCATTTATCTATTACTACTCATACAATTTCTTAAACTGTAAATAATAAAAATAAGGATGATAAAGGAAAATAAAAAACCGTATTCGGTTGTTATTAATCAAAGTAACAGGTGCATAAATGGGCGATCTCATGGATTTTTATGAAATTTTGCAATCAATTTGAGTATGTATAACTGCATATCAATATCGAAAAAATATATACTTTCAGATATATAGCAAATTGAATATTCTGCAGAAAGAAGTACAAATGTAAAGGTTGCACGTAAATATCGAAAACAGTATTACAAATTTGACTCTAAATTGTCTTTTCTCGAAAACGTGTGTCCTACGAATTTTCCTTAAAATTTATATGTTATTGCCACTAAAATTCCGTTTTATTGATATGAAAGTTATAGGGGGTCACCGAATTCGTTTTTGCTTCATAAATCATTCAAGTGTCTCTATAATATCTAAAAACGTCGAAAACTAACATTTCTAGCCACGCTGTCACGATTATTTTTGCTTTTTCGGCGCTTTTTTCCACGCTGTACATAAGATTCAACTGTTCATACTCATAAAACGAATTCGGTGACCCCCTATGATTTTTATATCAATAAAACGGAAATGTCAGTAGCAATACCATGTCAATTTTAAAGAAAATTCGATAATCAGAAAAGTTTATTTCAAGTCAAAATTGCTGAACTTTTTTTGCGATATTAACGTGTATTCTATAAATTTGTATCACTATTTTTCGGATATTCTGTTTGTTTTATCTCACAAAGTATAAACATTATAAATATAATGTTTTCGATGTTCATGTGCAGTTCCTCATGCCGTAGTTTTATTCAAAATTCATAAAATCCCATGAGATCATCCATTTACGTACCTTTTACCTGGAGGTAGAAACACGTTCTAGCATCATTTATATAGCAATCACTGTTCGAAATGATCGTGTTGAGTTGGATAAGTGTTTAATCAGGTAAATGCATGGACACATATATATCTATAACAGTCTTGATAATTTAAAGAGACCATGTTGTCTTAATGTAAACAACTGTTGTTACAATTATGTGGTTCTGGCATGAGCCATATCTTGCAATTTAAAAAAAATCAAGCAGATATGATGGAAATAACGACATTTCCAGTGGCTTGATTTTATGTTGTATCATCAATAGAAGACGTAAAATCAAGCAAACAGTTTATGAATTACATTGTGTGTTTTGAACGTTTAACTAGCGTATTTATGTTAATATAAAAAAATAGAAGATGTGGCATGATTGCCAAGAGACAACTCTCCTACTGAGACCAAATGACATAGAAGTTAAAAATTATAGGTCACCATATGGACTTCAAAATGAGCATAACCGATATTGCATAACAAGGTATATGAGCTCCCACAAATGACAAATGTAAAACAATACAAACGAAAAAAATCAACAGCCTCATTTATGTACAAAACAATAAACCTAAAACAAATACGATAAACATCAACAAACTACAACCGATGAATTACGTGCTCTTGTTTAGGAACAGACACATAAAGAATGTTTCCTGGTGCCAATTAGTTTAATTGCTAAAAGGAATCTCGATTGTTGTAATAGTTATAGTTTGCTTGTCTTTAATCAATACAGCTCCTCGACACTAGGATTAATTGCTAAAAGATGCTGTTCATATTGACATTGATCCTCATCGTTTCATCTGCATACGCTGGTAACTATACTGAAATGTACAAAACCTACTTTATGGAAATAAGTAAAAGCATTATTCTATTGTATTTAAACAACAAAGTTTGTATTAAAATTTAGTCAAATACTTGTGCAAAATGAAAATAAAAGGTTTTATATACTAATTTGTTATATATGTTTATAGAAAATGTAAAATATGATAAAAGATGCCCAAAGAAAATTATTAAAACTTATACAAACACTTAACACCATAATTTTATAGAATTTTCATGCCTTGTCAAATTCGATATTTGTAAAGGAATCTTGTTGAATTGAATATTATGAATTAATTCAAAAACCGTTAATTTTTCAATCAATATTAGAGGATATCAATAAGGTACCAAGCACTCACTTAGTTTTGTGAATCATTTAGTACAATGGCAAAAGGAACGTATACACTAGTCAAACCGAAAGCAGGATGCCCGACTGGTTGGAAAGAAGGATGGCGTAAACAAGATAACGAAGACAGTAGAAATGCTAACTTCATTACATATGGACATCATTTCTTTGGTATTAGCTATTACATCTTATCAGGAATATGAAGATTATTTTCAACTTAAATTTAAATCAATGTTTCAGTATAAAAACAAATAACAACAAAGAAAAATGCATTCGGTATACATCTAACTATAGCATTAAAAGTATCTGATAGCTGAAACATGTCGACATGTTTGATTTATTCAACAAAATAAAATGTTTTAATTAACAGTATAAAAATGAGGAGATGTGGTATGATTGCCAATGAGACAACTATCCACAAATGTTTAAATGAAGTGGATGTAATCAATTATAGGCAACCGTACGGCCTTCAACAATTAGAAAAGTTCATACGATATACCGGACATTAATGTGAAACAATTTAATTGAGAAACGGGCTAGTTTACAACAAAACAATTTACGAAACACAAATATGACAGACGTGAACAAATGACCACCACTGAACTACATGCTCCTGACTTGTGACGTCCACATAAAGAATTTAGCCTGGTTAAACATTGTTTTTAGCGCTCAACCCTCCCCTAACCTGGGACAGTGGTGTTACAGCGCAACATAAGAACAAACTGTCCAAATCAGTTGAATTGGCTTAAATCAAAGGATTGGTACGAGGCTAAAACCAACTACCATAAAAAACATAAATAGTTCATTTATATGTTTTGGAGTTTAGTATGACGTCCAATTTCACTGAACTAGTACACATTTTTAGTTAGGGGCCAGCTGAAGCCCGCCTGCGGGTGCGGGATTTTCTCGCTGTGTTGAAGACCCATTGGTGGCCTTCGGCTGTTTTCTGCTCTTTGGTCGGGTTGTTGTCTCTTTGACATATTCCCCATTTCCATTCTCAATTTTATAAAAACAATAGACACAAAGCACCGAAATAATATTACTCGTAGTTACTGAAAGCTAGTCAAAAGCTAATTACAACTTCTAAATAAATCATGTTTTCCCAAACAAAAGGTTCCTTTGGACGAAATATGGTTTTTCATTATTGCACCAAAGACGAACATGCTATATCTGGAACTCAACATTGGCCAAGAGGAAACTACTGTATTCTAAGACAAGGAATATCCTGTCCACCAGGTGTATGTATATATTTACCATGAGCATAAATAGATGTGTATAAACATATGCCTTTTTACGGGCAACATCTAAAGTCATATCAAACTTCAAACTTTAAATTTAAAACACAAGTTCAATATGATTTATATACTTGAATTGCTAATTTAACTATAAAACAAGCCTACGTGAACTTTCTTGTAAAAAAATCCTTTTCTTATAAAAATCTTCATAAATGTACTGCTATTGAATTATTGTTTTCCCATACACTAATTCGCCGATATTTTCTATATGCAGTGAACTTAACTACGGGACCTCTCGTTAGAACTTGGGCTGGCGCACAGCGCAAGCGCGAGGGAAAAACGTGCATTGGAAGGTGAATAGTAATAACTGATACATTAAAAACAAATTTAATACAACAAATCATTTAACAAATGTTAGGGAAAGTTAAATTAACAAATAGGAACCATGGAAAAAAATCATGACTCTATCAATTCACTTATTTGTCACGTGCTCTATGTGCTCTGTGTTGATGTCATGATCCTGTTAACTTCGGCAACAAACTCGAATATTAATAAGCTTGCGATCAGCAATCACGGAATGAAATATCATTTATCGATAATACGTTATCGATTCGTAATAAATACTAAAAGAAAACCGTGCATACAGGACTTAGTTCAGTATATATGCATGCATTAGTTCAATAATTTCGATAACATTAGAATTACAAGAAACTCGTTTCATATGACTTTAAATTATACATTGTACATCATAATTTTCAAATATCTTTAACCAAAGTTTATATATGATTGTTTCTGAATTTCTGTTATTGTGATTCTTTATTATTTGAATCTCCAAAACAGCTATATATCTTCATTCTCAATAAAGTGAATACCTGAATAAAGTAACTTCTTCAACATGTGGTCTCCTGTGATGCAAAACACGACATGCGATATATAGTAAATGGACTTTCCAAGATCTTTAACGTGAAGTTATGATAATTAAACATGCCGACAAATGACACAATGTCAGTATAATACTAATGTCTATATTATCTTAGATAATACTGACCATTTTACATTTGACCAGTTAATACTAACATAGTTTTAAGACATTATGCTGCAGTTGATGTAATTACTATTTTAGGCTTCCAATTGGGAAGTATTCATTGGGATGATGAAGATAGTAGAAATAAAAATGGATATTTTGTGTACTTCCCAGTGGATCCTATGAGAGAAACACTCTCATAAACTACTGTTGCAGGTATTACATTTTGAATATAAATTAAGGCTCCTAAGAGTAAACGTTTAACGTAACACATGCCGATAAAAAGATATATCCAGGACGGACAATTCACATAGAAACACGCATACCCCAATTAGCGCACACTTAATATTCTAGCCCCACATTGAGCGTCTCCATTTTGTGAATCAATATAATAGAGAAATGAGAGATTACCAAATATATATAAACAAAAAGAGAGAGAGAGAGAGAGAGAGAGAGAGAGAGAGAGAGAGAGAGAGAGAGAGAGAGAGAGAGAGAGAGAGAGAGAGAGTTTTGACGTGTGAAATGTTTCAATTCTGAAATCTCCAAAATGTAATATATCCTGACTTATTCCATTGTTTACATTATTTACAGATCTGACGGGTCATACAGAACTGATGTTATTCTTCCAAGAAGTAAACCGTTCTATTTATTACGCTTCAAATCAAAATGCCAACAGGTACAGGGGATGATTGTTAGAGAGGAGATCGTCAAATCAGATGACGAAGACAAAAATAACAAAACAGCGTCAGTGGAAGTCACCCACTGAATGATGGAGGCAGAAACAACAGGCTCTACTAATGTTATTATCACTGAAATGTAACTCTTTATACAGTATAAAATATTATCTACTTATATCTTTTATAATACCTTTTTCAATATTTTTATCATGCTCAGTGCATTAAAACACTTGTCTTTGTTGTTTTGAATTTTGGTTTTGTTTTTGTTTGTAGTTTATCGATTAACGGACAGTTAAATGTAAGAAAGGACAGATGCAAGCAAAAAATGTTAAACTAATACGCCACCCCCAAAAAATAATTAATGCATTAAATGTTAATCCTTGTAAAAAATGTTACTGAAGGTTTCAAAAAATTTGCTGTTAACAATTGGTCAACATGTACATATTAAATAAGTTCCAATTTCGAAGCATTGACTTTTGCGTAGATTTAACGGAGGATGAGAATCAAATAAATGAAAAGAAAATACAAGTTCGTACAACAGGCAACCCATTGACACGAGTGAACTAGAGCAAATAATTTACGATAGAATTTTTCGTAATCTTAATAAACATATTTTTATCTATAAATATTCTTGTTGTCTCTAACTGCCTTAATAGAGGATTCCTTTTAACACGACAGCTGTTAAACTTTATAAGAAATTACTATTAGTTTTTATACACATAGAATCCTTTTGAAATAAAAGAGATAATATTATTTTTGTTGTTTTTGGATATACTATTATGATAAAAAATCTAAAAAAGACAATAAGTCTTATCTTGGTACCGTGCCAAATAGCTCTTAACGTTATTAGATTTCATGTTTTATGAACAAAAAAGTAATTTAATAAAAAAATTAAAACAGTCGATTAGAAAAAAAACTCATAAAGATGCCAAGTTTATGATTTGGTATGCAAGACGATCGTTTAGTCTACATAGGAGTCATCAGTGATGCTCGACTCAAAACATTGTAAAGTTCAATCTGAGATTAAAGAACATAAAAACCGAAAGTTCCGAAAGTTGTATCTAATACGCGTACGACTAACACAATCAATATCCATGCTTTGGAGGTAGAAAAAAACCTAAATGTCTCGTATAAGTGTACCTTTGAAAAATGATAAATTTACACAAAATGAACATATCAATATTAATTCATATCTGCACAAAAGTACTGATTTTGTTATGCCCTCGGGTTCGAAACTTTTACCAGCATTGGCATCGACACAGTATTTTTAAAAACTCATTAAAGATGGCTGGCTTATTATTGTGTACGCCAAACGGGCGTTTCGTCTACATAGCTCTCATCAGCGGAGTTCAAACATTGAATACCTTCGCTGTTGGAATGTTGGTCCACGATGATATCATCAGCTAAATAGTAATTTGTTCGGAACTGACATGATCCATAACATAAATTTCCATACATTTTACTTTGATAAATTTACAAATGATTGAAAACTAAGGTTCCAATTCTTTCGGACAAAGATGTCCTTAGATAATATTGGGTATTCTTGAAATTATTTTAGTAACAAAGCTCGTAACTTGTAAAGAACAACAGTATTTCAGCTGAAGAGTCACCGCCGTTCATTGGCGAACTGATGGTCGCAAATGCAATTTTACTGGCAACGTGAAGCAAACAAATCCAAATTGACGGCGGCATTTTTTATTTCCGATTTAGAAAAGCTGCATTCATCGCATTTTATTATTGATCTGCGCTTTATGATAACAAAGAACATTTGTTTTCTTCACATTAATCTGTTGAGGTGCTATCGAGTGATGGCATAAACACCAACAAAGTGTCAGACTTCCGGAACGTGGTTATATTTAATGCCCTCGATACTTAAGTCAGTTTCCTAATTGAACACACAAGTTATTGGAAACAACATACAACAATACTTATAAAATAAAATGTCCGTACGTTACCCTCTAACTCATAATACATGTATAACAATCCCAAACCAAAAAAAAAAAAAAAGCCCTTAATTTGACATATTAAAAAAAAATAACTGCTTTATATTCCTAATTCGGTGTTAAGACGGATGAAATCGTGCATACTTTCTGTATAATCCAATATTTATGTACTCGTTAACTTCAATACACATAATTAACCTTGAACGTTAGCGACCTATTTTCTTACACGCAAGGATAAGTGTGCTAGGTCATATAAAAAGGGGATTTTGAACTGTCAAAAAGAATTTGAACTGAGCATCACGGATACCTATAGGTAGATACTTGACATACACACAAATTTACAGAAAACCGTTTAGAACATATTTATTGTAGATTAATTTATTGTATTGATTTAATAATAATATAATTTCTATTCCCGACAGACAGTTTAGTTATTATTTTGTAAGAAAATACTGGCAAAAGTATTTATTCAATGATTGAATTTATCTAAAAACTATTGTCCAAAAAAAAAAAAAAAAAAAATTATAACATATGCATAACTAAAACTCAAGTAAATGTGACCAAAACTTGATGCGAATTATCAAAATTAACTTTAATCTAAAGGAACGAGAGGGCGGGCATGACAAAAGGAAGGATGGATGTACTAAGAGAAAAATATTCTGCATGATACTTCCATTGGCATTGTATAAAGATTTTAAATCAATGCTTTCTACGATTATATAAAGAAACCAATTTGTGAGGCACAGTATGATAAATAACTCAAGTGGACAAGATTAAATCTTTAAATTGAATATAATTTTGTCTGTGTATTGCGTATTTCGTTTTCTCAATCCCCTTCTTAATTTAACTTTGACAATACTGAAACTCCCATATACGGTCCAGACCGTATATCAATTGACTTGGCAGTTTTTGGTTCTGAAATGACTTTGTGCAAACAGTCTTCTTGATGTATCCTATTATAATTCTAAAAATTCATATGTTTTGTAGATAATAAAACCAGGTCTTGAGATAATTTTGTTATATCATTTGAAATATGTAAATAAACAGAGTTTATAATCATAAATACGAATGATATTCCCCCACCATCACATATGCGATGACATTGTCTACATACCATTTTATTTTGATATGCGACAAAACTCTTGAACATAAAACCAAAAACATATGTAGCATTCATATAAATCATACAATTTCATACACATGTATGTTTTATAAAGTGAGAATGATTTTGTTTCGGCAAATAACAGTCAACACTTTTTTGTTGTTGTGATCTTTGTTTAATTACATCAAATATTTTGTAACCTTATCATATATTAAAAAGTTAAATCACAAAAATACTGAACTCCGAGGAAAATTCAAATTGGAAAGTCCCTAATCAAATGGCAAAATCAAAAGCACAAACACATCAAACGAATGGACAACAACTGTTATATTCCTGACTTGGTACAGGCATTTTCTCATGTAGAAAATGGTGGATTGAACCTGGTTTTACAGCGCTAAACCTCTCACTTGTATGACAGTCGCATAAAATTCCATTATATTGACAACGATGCATGAATTAAACAAACAGACACAATAGGTAAAACGTCAAAATAGGAGTACACCAGTCAACACCGTGTCACAATCTTAATCACAACAAAAACAAACAAATATTTAACAAAGAAGCACAAAAAGCATATATCACATTTAACAACCTCGTTCATTGCTTACTTATTTTGGTATTTTATTTATGTATGCCAAATCAACCCATAAATAAATGAATTAAGTAAACACTGTTTTTACCTGCATTTAAACTTTAGGACCGTATATCGGTCTCGTTTTCCGTTGTGTTAAAAGCTCTCTGAATAGTTGACTAGCACTTTCATTTTTATAAATTTCATGTCAAGCTTTAAAAAGGTGTCATATATAAAATAGAAATAAATGTGACGGCAACAAATGAAACTGACCAAAACGGCTTTATATTGAGAAAACGAAAGGACCGTTGTAATTTAAGCATGACTGTCTAAACAGTACTGCGTGCCATTCATTCTTTTTAGGTTCTAGGATACCATCATCATACTACCATACATGGTCATGTGTGGTTTCAGGGCATTGGGCATTGGGGTGTTGCAATGTGAGACCACTTCAAGGTATTAACAACATAATTCGTCCTCTCAATGTGTTCAATAAGACATTGTTTACAAGGAAGGAATACACAATTGTCGGAATCGAACCTTTATCCTATATAGGGCAATACTCTCTTATTTTGATGTATCTCTCTTCATGTTAACTAATATAGCGATTCCATGATGCAATCTGTGACAAGAGATCCTTTGAAATATCTCATTCGCAGATTTATTTATGGAGACAGTCTGTATTCAAATATGTAGTAATTGTTTCAACACTACTAGTTGAAATGTGTTTGTACTCATACAAAACAAAATGCATATAGAACATCTGTAAGACAAAAAGAAAAAAATATTCGCAATGTTTTTTAATCTAACTATTAGATAGGTGATGTCGTGTTACTCAATAACTCACATTTCAACGAGTGCTGAGATCTCATATATCCCACTGAAATAGAGATTAAGGATATTACCAAAAGAAGAAGGTCTGCATCATATCTTCATCTTTTCCTCGATATTGACACAGATAGACGACTTCACGCAAACTTTCTAAATGTTAAATTCACATTTCCCAACAATAACGTATATTGTGCTCCATTGTATGGTGTTTACATATCTCAGTTAATATGTAGAGGTCGTGTAAGTTCACAATATACGAACCTCATTGACAGGGGTGTGCTTCTACACAAATACTGTCCAAACAGCATATGAGGAAGAAAGACTGAAACAGGCTCTACATAAGATTTACGGTCACCATCACGATTTAGTCGACCGATACGGTATCTTGGTGTCTGAAATCACTAGCGACATGTTTTTTGCGGTCTTAATTCAGATACCCGTTACGTCGTTTGATTTGAGCTTGTACCGATTTTGTCCTATTGCTGATTGTGACGTTTTTACTGAGTATGGATTCACATGGCAGTGATGCGTGTGAAACAGGAGATGCTTTCCCTGTCTCACTCCTATTGCAGATCAGGCGATTCCCTCAGTTTTTGTTTTTTAACTTAATTCGTCTCTTCTTAATCGATTTATGTGATTGGAACATCTACTGTCGCCTAAAATCAACATCTGGCGATAAAATTGAAAAGTAATAAACGGAATATGGAAATTCGATAACATTTTGTAGGTTAGAGAACAATATTGGACCATGTCATGGTATCATAATAAATTGTGTAGTCCATACGGGTGTACATGTCTTATAAATAGACATTTGAGCAACCGATGGATGCGACATGTAGATCTGATTACCCTTTTGGAGCACATGTAATCACCCTCTGTTTTGGTGGTGTAAGTTTTGCTAAGTTTTTAGTTTTTTATGATTTGTTTTTCTAACTCTTGTTTGTCCTTTGATCGTTTTTCTGTGTATGCCATGACGTTGTCCATTTGTCTCCGACTTATGAGTTTTAATATTCATTTAGCATCTTCCGCCTCTCTTCTACCATTCATTGATTCATATTTGAGACATATGGGATAATGAAAAAGATTTATATGAAAATATTTAAATACTGCTCGTTGGAACAAAAAACCGTAAAAAGTTCTAATTGGTGAGAAAAGGCCCAAAATAAACTATTGAAGATAAGAATATTAAAGGTTAACATCTTTATATGTTAAAAGGATACACAGAACGACATACATGATTAAGCATTTAATAAGGCGTACATGATACAATCTGTTACTTTGTAATATTATATTGAACCCAAAAGAGATAAGAGAATTAAAACGTTTAGACAATGTGTGTAGAAGAATATGAATTTTTCTACATATAAATAACGCGTTCGGAGACCAAAAAATAAAGATTTGTTAGAAGCCTGGTTGTATAGCAAAGTACTTTAAAGTGTGTCAAAATGTTTTTTTTTAATACAGGCATATAAACCATTATTGCGTTTGATGTCTTGTATATTTGTATATTTAACCAAAAAAAAAAAAAAAAAAAAAAAAAAACGGTTAATATATAAAATGCAAACCAAAAAAGTATCAAGACGATGCGGCGATGCAGAATATATGCTATAACCATATAACAAAAACATTCACGGACTTTTAAGGGTCTTAAACCTCACCTCCTCGCGATCATTTGACCAATATATTTTCGTAAATGAAAACACAACAGATATTAGAACAGGAAATCTTTAACCCTAATAATGGTAAAATAGAGAACAAAAGCAAGAAGAATGTTTACAAATACTGAAAGCAAGCTCCAAATGATAACCTGCTGATATGAAATAATTCTTTCATTAACTCTAATACCGTTAGTTGTATTTCAAATAATATTTCATCTAATAGCAAGACACGAGCATATGCAATGCGCAGAACTTATTTCTAAAATAGCAATGCAGAACAATAAAAATGAAATTGTTGTCTTGCTTCAAGAAATAAATATAAGCGATTCAATGTCATTAAAAATGAGAAAATTAGTAAAATGCATTTGGTAAACAGACTGCTTAATGCACTAAAAAGCAGGAAGTCTAAGTGATACTTGAATTCTATTGGATACAGATATTATAATGACATAACAGTCGGCAGTTTGATACCTGAATAGTGCAAGTAAGACGTTCATTGTTTTGTTTTCATATCATTTTTCAAACACAATGAATTTATTTTCACGGAAACAGTTAACATGATAATTTTAGGTACAAATTATTTTGTAATTTACACAAGATATTTATTTGTATATACATATATATTGTATCAATAAATATTAACATTAATAAATTTTAGTTAAATGATAATTATGAAATAATATTCGATTTAAGTTAATGGCAGACTAGAATACACAAGAGTGATATTAGAAATCGTTTTCATTTTCGCAGAGAGAAACTATACAACTACAATTGCTTATACTCAGTATAATAGATAAATATAAACATATTTTTTATGGGCAACATTTGAATGGGAAATTTTAATTTAAAATTATCAGTTAAAGCACAAATGACAAAAAATAGATTTTGTAACCAACGTTGATATATTCTACAGATTTTGATTCTCAATAAACTGAATGCATGCTCAAGGTAAACTCTTGCACATATGATCTCCTGTGACACATGTATGTATAAAACGAAATGCGATTAAAGTAAATAGATTTTCCAAGATCTTTGATTTCAGGTTAAGAACATTAAACGTGCCCGATAAATAACACAGTGTCAGTATAAAATACTCATGTTTATGTTATCTAAGATAATAATGACCATTTTACATAGGATCAGTTGATATTAACCTAGTTGTAAGACTTTATGTTGCAGTTGAAGTAATTACTTTTTTAGGCTTCAAGATGGGGAGCATTTATTGGGATGATGAAAATCGTAGAAATATATTTCTAATGCAATTATTTTATATCAATGGTTCTGATTGGATGACAATAAGCATAAAATTCTCTATCTCACTGTCTGTAACTAAGGAAGCCGACATTTTGATTTCCGAAATGTATTGACAAGTAATTTCTCCAATTATAAGCCAAAAAAACTTACATTTTGCACCTGGAAATCTTCTTGTTATCAAATGTTATTACATTCTGAAGCGGACAAGAAGCCAGAAAATGCCCGGTGCTTACGTTTGATGCCGGAAGCTTACCTATGACGTCACATAGTTAAGTGCCAAAGATGATAACATCATTTCGCGGAATTTTCGTTTAATGAAAATTTTACATTGAAATAATGACTAAAATTCAACGATTTGTTTATTTTGCATAGAATAGAGATAACTGTATTGTATTTGATGCTTTGCGGACGTCCATCGGTAGTTTTACTGTCGCAAATATCCGTTTACCTGTCTCCGCTACGCGTCGCCAGGTAAACTCAATTTGCGACATTTAAACTACCGATGTACGTCCGCAAAGCTTCAAATACAATACAGTTATCTCTAAAATGCACTCTGGGATGTACTTCCTAGTGGATGATATGATAGAGACACTCTGATAAACTACTGTTGCAGGTATTAAATTTTGGAGTAAATTTTCAATGTGAATTATAAAATTAACCAAGGACGGACAACTCGAATAGAAACTCCAATACCCCAAAAACACTTAACATTTGAGGCTCTACATTGAGTGTAACCAACCTTTAATTAATATACTAGCAATAGATAAATAAGAGATGATCAAATATATGCTATCAACATAACATTACAATATAACTAAAAAGAATTACAACTGTGAATTCTAACGAGAGTGAGAGAGACCTATTTCAACGTGTGATTTGAATACTATTGAGCTTTAATTTTGAAATCTCCACAATCTGACTTATTCCATTATTTACAGATATGACAGATCATACAGAAGTACGATTATTCTACCGTTCTATTTATAACGCTTCAAATCACATTGCCAACAGGTACAGGAGTTGATTGATAGAAAGGAGATAGTGAACTCAGATGATGAGGACAATAATAACGAAAACAGTGTCGGCGGAAGTCATCCTCTGAATTATGGGTACAGAAAACAACAGGCTCTACTACTGTTAATATTTCTGATATGTTTCACTACATATAGAATAAAAATTAAAGTCTTATGTATTTCATAATACCCTTTTCAGAATATTTTTATTATGTTCAGGGCATTAAGTCTTTTTTTGCTCTGTATTTTATTTTTTCTGTAGCTTATCGATTATCGAACAGTTAAATGTTAAAATGGTAAGATTTTCCTTAGTGTTATGCTCTTTTCTAAATTTCCGTCGATTTGGACGTCGGAAGCTAAAAATTGCTGAACAAATAGCCCAACTTCAAATAATAACCTACACATTTTTTTAAAAGAAAGTGTTTGAAGATATTTGCTGCTGACAATGGTTCAAAAGTACATACTGCATAAGTTCCAATTTCCAAGCATTGAATTCTTTGTGATTGTTACGTAGGGCGATAAACGTATGAATGAAAAGGAAACAAAAGTTAGTATGAAGACAACACATTCAAACGAGTGAACTAGAGATAATAATTTACGATATAATTTTTACGTTATCATAATAATATTCTTGTGTCTCTAACTGAACAAATAGAGGACTTCTTATTACTGTTGAAATAAGGTTTCTTTCATATCACAAAGTTGAAGTCCTATCGGTTCTCATCTTTAACTAAAGGTGACGAAAGTTTCGAAATACGGCTATCACAATATATGCCTGGGGTGGAAAAACCTTAATGTTTCGCAAGATGAACTGTTAATGCTATATTTTTTAGCTGTAAACATGTCAGGTGCCATACACTTTTAGAGATACCAAAAAGCCATGATTAGTTGATACGATTTTGATAGGTTTAAGCTATATACTCATTATTGATTTTTATGTAACTATGTAACACTGTAATCCTCGTAAAAAAATGCATCCTGCTCCATGTGAATAAATGAAATCAGATATATCGTTTACAACTTATAAAACAGCATTCAGTTCTTTAAACAGTCAAGAACCAATCATTTATCCTATACTTTTTATGTTAAATCGAGTTTAGCAAGACAATTAAAGAAAAGCTAAAACGGAATTTTTTTGCTCTTATGTTAAATCAGTTAATTACCTAAAATATTCAACAATGAAATGACGAACATATTATATAAACAAATGATAAAACAAGCCAAGTAATCAATATTTATTCACTTGAAATAAACATATTTTGATCATGGTCTAGTTAAATATAGTACAGACATCATAGGGATTTTGTTTTTAAATGTCCATCACCGGAAAAGTTTGTTAATTATGTACGCCTTTATAACGTCAATTATCTGATAGAGGTCACGCATGTATCTCTGCACCAATAGAATTCATTAATAGTCTTCGGGTCGTTCTTATGCAAGAAAAAATTGAATTTTTGTTATATTCCCCGGTAGGTACGGAATCACAATTCCTTATCGTCTGTTGTGCAGACCATATATCATAAGCATTTAAATCTGTTAGGTGTGAGCCAATGCTCCGTGTTGAAGGCCGTACCTTGACCTATAATGGTTTACTTTTATAAATTGTTACTTGGATGGAGAGTTGTCTCATTGGCACTCATACCATTTTTAATAAGTTTTCTACAGGTACAGCCAAATTTACTAATCAAATCTTTGTATCTATGAAAGAATTTAGTAAAAGCTTTAAATAATTGATGGTAACGAAATCCCTGACTTAATAATTTACCAATGATGCATTAATTACGTTCGTTTAAATCTATGACATCACTACACACACGGGCATACCGAACGAGTTGGGATATATAAACACCGTATGATGCAGCCAAAGGAACATCGCCGTCTAAAAAAGTAAAAATTAACAATAGGGAACGAAAAATCGTCTATTCTGTCGTAAATTTTAATATGGAGTTTCCCTTTAGAAATTGAAATGTCTAAATCTAGAAAAGGACAACTGCTGCTGTTTATGTTAGATTTAGTTAAAGTAAGTTTTTTGGGTAAATTTCGGTAGTATATTTAGTGAACTCTGGATTATTTAACGAAAAAATATCATCCAGATAACGGTAGGTATTGTTGAATGTATCACCCAAATGTAACAATGATGTGTCTTTACTGAGTTTGGTCATAAACTGAGATTCATAGCAATACAGAAATGAATCTGCTATTAAAGGGGCGCAGTTAGTGCCCATAGGAATACCTACTACCTGACGATACACTTTATCGCCGAAACGTACATACATGTTATCTAGGAGAAAATTTAAAGCTTCAATCATATCCTCCCATTTCCAGTAAGTGTATCTAGCATACTTTCCTTTTTCGTTGCAGAAAAAGGCTTTAAACGAATTACAGCAAATAAATTTACAATGAGATTTTTCGAAAGACTATTTTATTAAATATGAAAACTTTTTCTTTATTAGATTGTGTGGAAGTGTAGTGTAGAGAGTAGAAAAATCATAACTGTCGACAGAATTAAAAGGACCATCAAAACATATATTTTATCTGAAACCTCTAAAGAATTTTTAAGACTCCAAAAATAATTAATACCATTATTTTCATAAGCTTTATTACAAAAGTTAATAACCAGTTCTTTGATAGTAGTAAGGGAGGTAGTAAGAAGTACTGATAGAATAATAGTAGAACACTTACTAGATGCGGAGATGAAACGGAATTTAAATGTTTTTTGTCATGTTCTTTTAAATCCATGTTTGTATTTTATTTTCCTTATTTCAAATAGAAATTGCGTCCTATTCTGTTTTATATTTCAGACATTTTCACTTAAACAGGAAGAAAGTTAACTGCAGAAAAACATCCGCTATGACCATTGTGTTGATATGTGAATCAATAACTAAGAAAACGTGTTGAAGACGCGTATATAAATAAATCAGGCCGTTAGTTTTTGGATAGAATTGTTTTGCATTTTACCACACAGGACCCTCTTATAGCTTGTTATGCGGTTTTGGTAACGTAGAGTAACCTATAAATGCTAACTTTTACGTCATAGTGTTTCTGGTTGAAAGTTGTCTCATGGGATCTCATCCCACATGAAGTATATCCAGCGAAGTTCAATGTCAGAACCGATATCTTTAAAAACAAATAAAAAATATTAGAACACATTTGAAATAACTTATGTTTTTATCTTTCTCTGTAACCGTCTCATTCACAAAATGACTTTATCAACTTAAGTTATGTATAGTAAATCATCTTGATTTTAACAATTCCTTTAAATGCATGTAGAGTCAAATAATTTCTATCTAGAACAAAATATAGAATGGATGAAGGAGAATTAATTCTCCAGACGTTTCAAATACTATTTTTTTATGATGTCCTTGGAATTATTTACAGCAAGTATTTAGTAATAAATTACAAGGAAGAAAAGAGGAGCCCTTTAACGGACAGCGAATTTGACAAAAACTTCATGATGTTGTCATCTGAAAATTAAAATGTTTGAGGTATACTAATTGAGTTTAACGTAGTAACGTCCTGATGAGCCGCTTTGGTGCGTTTTTTTTTTTTTTGAACATATATCGTTTATATGAAGACTTATACTATATTTTTTCTAATATAATATCAAATAGACAGCACTGTATGGATTAAAGAAAGCTTGAACAACTAAATCACCCAAAATCATTTACATTGTTGAATGAAGGACGCAATTGAATAAGCATAGCAATGAATTTAAAGAACTGATAATGACTCAATAAGTAACTGTAAGAGAACGGAAATTAATATTGATTCTAGATATTATATACTATGACATTCTTGAGTTATTCCTTAATTTGAAACGGAGCAGGTTATATAAAGAAAACTTGACAGATTTCGAAATAATTTGATACTATTTCATTTATAATAGCACGACAAAGAAAACCTTTCTTCAAGTAAGTCATAAAAGATTCGACACTTGCGAGAATTATACTCTCAAAGTGATAATTCAAAGAAGGTTGATTTGTTTGAAATAATTAATCTTTCATATTCTAAATAAAGATATAAAAAAGACCTTTTTAATTTGTTAGTTATCTTAAATGAATGTAAAGGGTATATTATAGATTAGAGGTAAAGTTTGTCGACTTTGGAGAATTGTCGGTTAATACTTATAACTGACTGAGATTATTTTCGAAAACCAATGAAGAAACTGTCAGTTATATCATTTGTAGTAAAAAAAAAAAAAAAAAAAAAAAATAAGAGAACAATTTTACTTAAATGATGTTAACATATTGTTGTTGATCAAAACTGTATCTCAACATTAACACATTTTGGAAAAAGGGATATTGGATATGTGTGTATGAAATACTTCCGATACATAAGCACCGGTTGTTAATAACCTTATAAAAAGAATCGTACATTGCATTTTTTTATTTCTTTTTCTTATCTTGACAGCTGTTTCAAATGCTTAATGCATAATCGGCGTCCTGTAAGAACTAATGATGTATTTTGATTCAAATGACCCTCAGGATAGTGAACCAGACATACAGTTTCAGACGTATTTGATTGTAAATTAAAGATCCATTAATTTTTATAACGCAGAACAGTCTACTCCACATCATCACATACTCACTTCCCGTGCACTATGTGACATTCCTGTCTGATGAAAAGATTTATCTTTCCAGCCTTGACAATTCTTTAATACCATCCACATCTTTTCTCATTTGTAGCAGATGATGTAGCCTTTAAAATTGGACTCCGCAATGAAAAAAAAAAAAAAAAAAATACGTGTTAATTCATAAACAACATTTGTAGAATATATCGGTTAAAATTAAAATTCCTCTATCCTATGCACATATGTGACAAGAATTTTTCTTTTAAATAGTTTTTTTCATAGTTTGCTGTTACACCAATGTCGAAGGTAGTCGATAGAAGCATACTTTGTATACGCATTTGTCTTTAGCATTCTGTTTAATTTGCTTTCAATTTAGGTTAATGATCTTATTACTCCGGCAGTAGTTTATCAATGTTCAAATCTCGCAAATTGATTAGGAATTGACTATAAAATGACTATTATCTTTTAACTTTCATTTTTCCTGCATCTGGAAGATTCTTTTATATCAACTTGGATTATGGGTGTGTCAATTATGGGGTGCATGGAACGTTGTCAATGCGCTAGACACGTGGTTCTATTATAAACATCACCAAAGCCGCACGAGGTCGTATATATTGGAAGTCACAATGTACATTAATTTATACATTACACCACCTCTTTGTTCTTTGGTATATAAATACAAGCGCGAGGATACTAAAGGATACTAAAAATCACAAGTGATAAGACAGGACAGCACTATGACGAAAGGCAACAACATATTTGGATAAGATAAGGTAAAACAAATTCACTTAATTTGCCACTAAATAACTTGGCAACAAAATCCTTGACAAAAATCGGGCGTGTGTCCATTTGATCCGGAAGGGCTAGGAGCTCCTAAACATGTTAAAATCGGTCATAAATTATCAACAATGTCTCATGTGTGCATGAAAGACTATACAATTTTATTTAGGGGCCAGCTGAGGACCACCTCCGGGTGCGGGATTTTCTCGCTGCGTTGAAGACACATTGGTGGCCTTCGGCTGTTGTGTGCTCTTTGGTCGGGTTGTTGTCTCTTTGACATATTACCAATTTCCATTCTCAATTTTATATAGTATATCCTTTAGCATCGGAATTAAAGTTAAATCATGTTTGAAACTTGTCTTACTAAAAGATAGGCGAAAGATACCAAATATACATTCAAACTCATTAGCCGAAAACAAACTAACATTGCCATAAAAATACGAAAAGACAAACAACAGTACATAGCAAAAACAAAAAGACTGAGCAACACGAACCCCACCAAAAATTGGGGATGAACCAAAGTGCACCTAAAGGGTAAGCAGGTCCTGCTCCACATGTGACAATCATCGTTTTGCTCATGTAAGTATTTACCTGTACGGGTCACAAATATAATTCGGTCAGTCACATTCGAGGAAAAGAGGACCGGATTGTGGAAACGACAATTGGAACATATCCGTCGTCATCTGTGAAATAGATAGTTCAACGGTCAACCAACTCGTGCTGACGTTCGAAGTTTTTTTTAAGGGTACCTACATGTACATACTACATACTTAACAGCGTTGGAATATAATATGCAGCAAAACTAAAAAATAACTTTTTTAAAGACTATTTCAATGGAACAGCTGACGTGAGTAAAAAACTCTAGACATTTTTAACATGTTGTTGTCAACAAAATGGTGTGACGAAAATAACTGTGGGGTATAGCACTATATCATTATTTAAAATAACAATTCTTTTATGTAAAATGGCCACTTTTATCCAAACATATCAATTAAGTCTCAAAAGTATGTTTAATGACATCACAAATGATATTTTCTTTTATCTAGAATGTCTTCGTTATATCATCATATTCATTAATTAATAGATATAACATTATTGATAGATAACAAACAGAAAACATCCTTCATAAATTTGGTGCGTTCGCAGCGTTTTTTTTGTTTTTTACCATCACCAAGAACGCTCAAAACAAGAACTTTGAAAGCCAATGAAATAAACACTTGAGGGTTATATAACAAAACAGGACATAAAACAAATAGCCAAAACCCACTTATCAAAGGTGTAGTAACCTTTGTGTCTTTAGAATTTGAAGAATTTAACAATTTTGTGTTTTTGAAGGGATTGTGTGTGAGAGGATTTAGGGATAATACGTCTCAACACACGATATCCTAATTTCAAAACTAGATTTATTTAGCATATTGCGTTATCGTTAAAATGTCAATGTGTATTTTTATATATGTCATCAACCTACAAATCCTTCATTAAAAATAGTCCATAAATTAGAATGTTATTTCAAAAGGAATTGTATCTTAATTTGAAAAAAGAAACTTCGAATTATTCCATTTCGGTTAATATATGTCTATTATACTTGCAAATAATGACCTTTTACATTCATATCATCTGAAGTGTATACATTAATTTAAGGTAACATTCCAATATTGAATTACACTGAATGGCTGAATAGACTCACTGAAACATATTCAACTAATTGTAAATCAGGACAAACCATTCTTGGACTTTGTTATTGATGATAATTGAGGTGTACTTCAACCACACGAATCAAATATTCAAATAAGGTTTTAACGAATGTTTTAGATTTGAATAACAGTAATATCAACTTGTTTTGAAACAACACATGTAAATGTAAATGTAAATATTTGATTTCTTTGCCAGATTCATTTTATTGATATTACTCTATGTCTTTCACATCACAGTTGTGGCTTGGTCGTCAGTTTGCACAGAATTCCGCTCATACCGGTGCTAGGGGCCGTCTTAAACTTACACTGAGGTGAGAAATTTTGCTCCGTAACGAAAACCTCACTGTTACTATGAGATAGAGAAAAACAGAAAAAGCACCACTTTGCTTAATTTTTTTTTTTGCCGTGCATGTACTGATTTTGTGTCATGGATGGATACCCCATATCCTTTCTTTTCTATTATATAGTTCTCTGAATGAAAAAATATTATTATTGAATTTAATGATATGTAACGATGGTTGGTGAACACTAGTCTTTTTTGGTATATAATTAATCAGATCTTTGGAATTTATGATTATTCACATCTGATTCACACCGCGCCTAGAATAGGTAATAACTTTGAAGCCTGTGTTTTTTAAATAAGTTTTCACTTTCACACTTTCGTTGTTTTTTCCCAAAGCGGTGAAAACGATCTTGTTCAACACCAAAGTATAAGTAAATACAGGATGTACAATAAGTGTTTATTACATATGTGGTTTGAATATAGTATGCATAATTTGCAAGCAAAATATACATGACAATTTGTTACTAAGTAGATAATGAATATTGATGATACACGTACATGTATATATAAAACATATGCGACAAGAGTATGTGTCTATAAGACACCGCACTCTCTCACAGTGTCGCATGTCATTGTTCAATAAACAACTAAAACCGAGTCGAAACCCAAATTTGGTATTTGGAATACAATTTTTAAAGTTTAAAATCTGATACCAGGTGGACGAACGGACGAATGCACAGACCAGAAAATACAATATCCTCCCAACTATTATAGCCCACCATAGATTTTGCATAACAGTAAAATGATTATACTTTGCAATGAAATATCCCATACATGTCAGTTTTTCAGGCGTATTTGTCTAAAATAAACGTCAAATTAGCTTTCAAAACAATCTGTGTGCATTGACGTTAAGTACACATGAAGACTCTTCCTAGAACTCATGCATCATTATAATTAAAGACAAGAAGATAAGATGTTCTGATTTGGTTAAGAGTAATTTGTTTTTCTCCTTGAAGATACAGCCTCATAAATTTCATTTTATATAATTATACAGAAAAATAATAAAAAGTACTATGATAAATGCATCAATGATCTGAATTTTTTTTACGCATATAAAAGTATATGAAAATAAACTATAGATGCCAAAGAAGTGAGTCGCGTACCCCTTTTACATTCGGACGCATTTGAAAGTCATTTTTTAACCTAAAAAAGAAAACAAATAAAAACTAAAAAATCATCTCGCATCAGATTGCTATATCTTTATTTTTCAGACTTAATTTTGATTTAGCAGTTTTAAAAATTCACTCTTTGAGAAGAAGTGAATATATGGGGATAGTGAAATGACCAAGTAAGATCGGTGCATTAGATAACAAGCTACTGGATGAATTACTACTCTAAAAGGTTGTTGTCAATAACATGAACCAACTAAACATTAAAACATATGTTCTGGCCTTTCTTTATTACCGAATGCTACTTATTATCGAACTATTACTTGTATCGAGTAACACGACATGTGCTGCTAGTAGAACAGGAACTGCTTATCGTCTGCAACACATCAGAAAATCCTCAACTTGTAAATAAATGTCTTTATCACTCTTTTGTTTTCTGAGTAATATTGTGTGGGTAGTTATTTAATCAACGTTTTATTTTCTACCAAGGTGTAGTTTCTTTTTTGTCGAATTATAATGTTTGATTGCCTCCTTTGTTTTTTTGTTGATGTTTTTCAAACACAATTCGATCAATGTATCACTATAAATAAACCCTTTACGCGTGAAAAGACGACAGTCAGTGACAAAAAAGAACAGATAGCAAATGATGCATATTTTAATCTTCACACGACATTAATAATTGTGCTCCAGACTATATTTTATTATTTGGATAATTAACCATTTATTTTCTCATTTATCAATTATTCTTTCAATTCCATTTCTGATAAAAAGGAAATTATAATTGTCGCATGACAATCAATAAGGTAATGTACTATGAGTTGATCTTGCATGCTGAGTAAATAAATTTCAGGTTTTGAAGATGTTTATATAGAAGAAATATGGATATGTTGCAATAATTCATCAAATATACCAGGCTAGTAGCTTGGTACACGCGTTTCGTCTATATACATGTAAGACTTATCAGTGGCGGTCGAATCAAAACGGTTGGAAGTTCAAATCAAATACAACGTTAAAGATCATTAAAACCCAAAACTCTGAAAATAGCGTTAAACACGGCTAATTAAAGTTATGCCTGGGTTTAGAAAAAACATAGTAGTTTGAATAATTAATATTTTAGAAACATATAATTTACAGAAAACTAATACATCAATGATTTTCATGTCATCGGCAGTGGCATTGACTTAGTGGTTGTAACAACTCATCAAAGATCCAAGGCTGGTAATTTGATACGCCAGACGCACGTTTCGAATACACAAGACTCTTCAGTATCACTCGATTAAAAATGCTTGCAGAATACCTTACTTTTATTATACTACTACATGAATCGTTCTTGGCCCAATAATTCTAAAAGTTTAACTTCAGGTTACTAAGCTACACAATTTTAGAAATTTCTTTAAATTTATGCACAATTCTGATTCCTTGTCCCGGTTTTTGGCTATACTTTTGATTCTTTTTCTTTTATCAGTTCTTGAACTTGTTAATACATTTTGAATTTCAAATATTGTGACCTCAAGCATCACTTAAGAGATATTTATTGTCGAAATGCGCATTTGGTGCAGAACAATTGGTACCGTTTTTAACACTTGTTAAAATCATATATAAATGGAACAACTTGACCCAAACATTTTGTATCCAAGATTCAATCTTCATCCTGAAGCTGCGTGTACGTATTTAATCTTAAAAGGTTTCCATTGATTCCCCGGTAAAATTATTGTATGAATTAGTTGGTAAGAAAATAAGTAAATTTCCTTTGTTAATCAAAATAAAAAAAAAAAAAAAAAAGTATGCTTTCTATTTTCTATCAGGCTAAAGGCGACAATTTTCACGACTACCATGTTGTCAGCGAACTCAAAAATAAGACTGATGATCAGACTTATTTTAATTACCCTAAAAAGCATATTAAGAGTTCTTTTGAGTAAAATTCTTCACCACGACGTCAACAAATTGAATTTCGGGATGAAATTAAAGTTCATATGCACCTTCAATATGTCATTAGGAACATTTTGTTATAATTAATATTTCAATCCATTGTCATTTATTCAATAAGGTTTCACTAACTAAGAAAAAGAGTTTTGTATTTGCAATTCAGATTAGAAACGACGTCATTACAAATTATATTGAAGTCTACAATTTATTATGTAAACAATCAATGTGTCGATGTCTGGTATAGGTCGTTGAGTCTAGGTACCTTTTGGGATGAACATCATCTTAAAGGAACATATTCATTCTTGCCACAAATTCTTTACTGCGGTTTTATTTTAAATAAAAAAAACTGACATTTAATGTTTTCTGTTTGTGAAGTGTGTGAGTTACAAATATTCTTGTATGTCGTTTTACTACATCTTTTCGTCTTGAATCCAGCCTACAATGTTAGAATTGCATATTGTGAACTTTCAAATCAAAATTGTTCGAACTCAACCTTTTGTGTTATTAATTAAATTGATGAATTTATTTTACTAACTCATTGCATTTGCTCTCGTTGTGTCACACACCAAAATATTATATCAAATAAATACGACATGTTTTTCATTTGTATTACATGTTACTGTAGTAGGAAAACCCGATAGTCCAGCTTACAGACATTTTCCGGTGAGATGGAATAAAAAACTTCAACGTGTTATTTGTAGGTTATGATGTATTCATCAAGTATAAAAGCAGTCATCAATACATATATATTATGTAATGACATTCATATACGGAGGAATTGGAACGACATTTGCTGTTAACACGAACATTCAAATGTGTTCTTCAATTTGCCTTAAAGTGTTGATGTTTATATCATTACATAAACTGCTTGATAAATGACTTAGGTATTGACAATTCACTTGGAAACTCAACATATACCCTCACGACACTTACCAAAGAGGAAATCCTGGATAATCATAGATCTGTTCTATGTTCCTTTGGAATTTCAACCAAAGATGAAGAACTGGATCTTCCATCACTGTATTGGATACCTAAACTACATAAGTGTCCTTACAAACAACGGTATATTGCTGGGTCTTCCAAGTGCTCCATGAAACCTCTTTCTAAATTATTAACATCTATTTTATCAGCAATCAAAGCCGGGCTCCAAAGTTATTGTGAAACTGCCTATTCTAGAGGTGGCGTGAATCAGATGTGGATACTTAAAAATTCCAAAGATCTTTTAGAGTACATACAATCTAAGACTCTCTCATCTTGCAATAGTATTAAAACATTTGACTTTTCTACACTTTACACAAGTATTCCCCATTCCAAACTAAAAGACAAATTGAAAGAGTTGGTATTACTTTGTTTCATTAAAAAGAATGGCGAACGTAGATACAAGTATCTTGTCTTGAAGAGGGATAAATCCTACTTTGTAAAGAATCACTCTGATTCAAACAAAAAATTCTCTGAACCTGACATTATCAAGATTCTTGATTTCTTGATTAACAACATATTTGTTACGTTTGGAGGACGTGTTTTTCAACAGACTGTCGGAATTCCAATGGGAACCAATTGTGCCCCTCTTCTTGCCGACTTGTTTCTTTATTATTATGAGGCTGACTTCATACAGGAACTTCTTAGGAAGAAAGATAAGAAGTTAGCAATATCCTTTAACTCTACGTTCCGCTATATAGATGATGTTCTCTCACTAAATAATAAAAAATTTGGTGACTATGTTGCACGAATCTATTCCATCGAACTAGAGATAAAGAATACTACAGATACAGTTAAGTCTGCCTCATATCTTGACTTACATCTAGAAATTGACAATGAGGGTCGGTTGAAAACAAAACTTTATGACAAAAGAGATGATTTCAGCTTCCCAATTGTGAACTTTCCATTTCTATGTAGCAACATTCCAACAGCGCCTGCATACGGAGTATATATCTTCCAATTGATACGATATTCCCGGGCTTGTGTTTCCTATCATGATTTCCTTGATAGAAGATTGCTGCTCACAAGGAAGCTATTAAACCAAGAGTTCCAAATGGTGAAGTTGAAGTCATCCCTTCGTAAATTTTACGGACGCCATCACGAGTTGGTTGACCGTTATGGAATAACCGTTTCACAGATGATATCGGATATGTTCCTTATGTCGTAACTACAATACCCTCCCTTTTCACGAATGTGACTTACCGAATTAAACTATTTACCGGATTTGTAATAACATAAGCAACACGACGGGTGCCACATGTGGAGCAGGATCTGCTTACCCTTCCGGAGCACCTGAGATCACCCCCAGTTTTTGGTGGGGTTCGTGTTGCTTAGTCTTTGGTTTTCTATGTTCTGTCATCTGTACTATTATTTGTCTGTTTGTCTTTTTATTTTTGGCCATGGCGTTGTCAGTTTGTTTTCGATCTATGAGTTTGACTGTCCCTCTGGTATCTTTCGTCCCTCTTTTATTTATTTTATTTCTTTTTTTTTATTTTCTCAAAATTCTGATTAAACGCAAAATGCGATATTCATTTAAATCGTTCTGTTATTTAATTTGAGTGTCAATTTTCGTTCAAAAGATGCCGCAACTTAGAGAAGGAGATAATTGGTTTTTTTAAGATTTTGCGTTTTTTTATTGATACACATTGTTTTGAATGATTAGCATTTCATGCATACTTTGTTTACTTCTGACGTTTTGTCCATCTCAAAATAGGGCACATGACATAATCCATTTATATTTTAATTTTTGCACGTTTATGGATGAAAACAGTTTTAAAACTTAAACAGCTGAAATAAGAAAAACAAAAATACCGAACTCAAAGGAAAATTCAAAAAGGGGGAAGTCCATTAAAACTTACAAGATCAAACGGTAGACTAACAACACGAATGGAAAACAACTGTCATATTCCTGACTTTGAACAGGCATTTTTCGCAGAAAGTGGTAGGTTAAAACTGACTTTATAGCTAGCTGAACCTCCAACTTGTATGACTGTTGTTTATAGTTCCGTCATGAAAGGATATCACTTTGTTATTTTTTTTTTTCAGATTTAGTATTCATTATAAATTAACTGTTACCAAACATTAATTTTTCAAAATGCTTAGGATTTTCTATCTCATGAATAGATAACGAAACTTGGATGAGCAACCCCCAAAACATAATAGGTTAATGTGACAATAATTGTGATCCAGCAAGATCTGATAGTTTTAAAAATTCAGTCAAGTTTTTCCTAGTCGATTTGAGTATATCAAGGTGTTAAGAAAATAAAAAGTAAAATATAAAAAAAACTTAATTCCAAGTAAAACTCAAAACGGAAAGTCCCTTATCAAATGGCATAATCAATAGCTCAAACACATCAAAAGTATGGAAAACAACTTCCATTTACCTGACTTGAAAGAGGCATTTTCTTTATGTAGAAAATGGTGGATTAAACCTGGTTTTAAAGCTAGCTAACTTGTATGACAGTCGTATATAGTTCCATTATATTGACAACAATGTGTGAGCAAAACAAACAGACATCATAGGTTAAAATGTCAAAAATTAGGGTACAGTATTTCAGGATGTTTTACCAATGCTAAGAACCATACTTTTAATTGATAGCGATGGGACAATACAATTCCCTGACGAAACTTTGTCTTTTGTCCATTTTTATGACGGAAACACAGTGTAGTACCCATCGTCATTCATTTCATTGAAACATATGTATTTATTTTTAATGCAGAAATTTTTAATCAAGTATTGTTAACATAAGACTGACCAATGGCTAAGTAGATTTAAGTCCCGTTTAATCCAAACATTCTAAAAATGAAAGATTTTATACCGGCAAATTAACTAATTAGACATGAAAGATAAACGATATAAAACAAAAAAAAAAAAAAAAGGTAAAAGTTACAAATGGAACATTCAAAGATTAAAGTCGGAGTGGAACTGTCAAAGCCGTGCCTAAAAACGCGAGACGACGTCAAGACAAAAAGTCCACAAAAAACTTAAAAATTAAAGTATGTACAACGCTATGCCCACTCAAAACCTGAGGAGATCTCAAGTAATCCGTAAGGTTACGCTTATCTTGCCCAACTAGTGGCATCCTTCATGAAAGGATATCACTTTGTTATTTTTTTTTCAGCTTTAGTATTCATTATAAATTAACTGTTATCAAACTTAGAATTTTTCAAAATGCTTAGGATTTTCTATCTCATGAATAGATAACTTTAGCTGTATCTGGCACAAACTTTTGAAAGAAAGGTCATCAATGCTCTTTAATTTTGCTTTTCAATTGGCCTCTTTAGCTTTTCTGATTTGTACGTTACTGATGAGTATTTGGAAGAAGAAACGCGTGTTTGCTGTTCAAACTTGTAAGCCCGGTTTCAACGATGAGTTTATTCACAACCGCTTCGATTGATATTTAAATATTGTGTATAGACGATTATATTGTTGTCATAAGACGTTAACCCCAATGAATAATTTATCAGCAATTTATTCGTAATGCCAATTGTTTTCCATTATCTTGAAGAACAAATTATTAAAATATTTTTTCCTAAATTTGACTGCTATATTATATAGAAACAAAGATTAATTTTTGTTATTGTTTGAAAAAAAAGTTGTAAGACCATTGTCAATTTGAAATAAAAACATATGTGTGCTACTGTTGGCCTGTACGAATAATGTGATAATTTCTGTCTTTTTTATTACTTTAAATTCAGAAAATCTACATACAGATATATGTATTAGATATCAGAATGCGAGTTTTTATTATTGCCATATTCACCAAATCGCATTATTCACATTAATAAAAACCTTGCAATAATTTCTGAATTTACAGTATTCTGTAATGTAAAGAGAACATGTAACACGGTTAAACTTTGAATTCCTGTGAGTCAACGTTCAGTATGCCAAAGCTAATGATATTTGTATATCTCTATTAATACGAATTCCGGTGCCTCTTTTAAAAAAAAAAAAAAAATTCTTTTAACTCATTAACTACCGACGACACTTTCAACTGATGGCACATGTGAAGCATGTTTAGCTTATCTTCCAGATCATATGATATCACCAACTTTAGTGAGATTCGGGTTGCTCATTCTTAAGTTTTTTTAATTGTTTTGCTAGCTGTTATTTGTCATTTTGCCTTGCTATTGTTTCTTTTTGACTACAGAATTATGATTGTCCCTTCGGTACCTTCTGCTTCCTTAAAACATATCAAGCCATATTTAGAAACATTTTTGTATTTAACACGGTTTTCATAAGATGTACGATAAACAAGGTATGTTTTGTAAACTTTGGTTGGACATAATTTACAAAACTTCAAACAATATCACACTTCATATCAGTACTAGTAATGTGAAACGGATGTTTTTTGGGTTTTCTCTTTAATCATGAAGTTAAATGCAATGTATAATTACTGCATATAAATATTAAAAATATTTTTTTGTAGTATAATCAAATATTATAATTGACACATATCGATTTTGGTTAGTCGCATGCAAGTTGCAGTTTCCTTCCCGCTTTTGTTAAGTCGAATTCTGCATAAACTTAAAGTGTAAATTAGATTAATCTATTTGGCAAATGTTTCGGAATTTTCGGTCCTCAATGCTGTTCAAATTCATACTTTATTTGGCCTTTTTGACTTTTGACTAGCGACATCGCCGTGTGAATCATGTAGTGTTACATGTCCACTTTTGATAAAAATGGAGATAGCTATATATTTGATATTGAAGTGCAATGGTCTATCTCCCTATACAACTATAGTACGGGATTTCTACACCCTACGAGTTTCTGTCAAAACTGCACTATTTTTCAAATATATTTGCTCTAAAATAATTGTTATAAAAATCATCTTAGCAGTACTATGCTTGAATTGTTTGCATGGCTAGAACTCAATCTATAAGCAATTCTTAGCAAATCCAAAAGTCCAGAATTGGGGATTTAACACGTTAACAAAATCCATGATCTATCCCCAATAGAAATATAGGGATAAATTTCTTCAGCAACATTGTTTGTAATGAAGTGCTCTATCTACAGAAAAGGGGATGCTTTCTTTATCTAAGTCTAAAGTCTATTTCATAAACAATTGAACAAAGGTTTACTCATGTACGTTTATTCGATCACTATATATATATATCTTGTGAGATATATAACTATGTCATACAAGTGAGAGATTAGCTAGCTATAAAACCATGTTTAATCCACTATTTTCTACATAAGGAAATGCCTGTATCAAGTTAGGAATATGACAGTTGTTTTCTATTTGTTTGATGTGTTTGAGCTTTTGATTTTGCCATTTAATAAGGGACTTTCCGTTTTGAATTTTCCTTGGAGGTCGGTATTTTTGCTATTTTACTTTTTTCAGTCAAATATTTATTATATTGCGCTTTTAATGGGCAATACATCATTTTAAGTTTCACACGACGACATGTTTACGCAGACTCAGACCTTAGATTCCAGAATAGTCGTCTTTACTAAAATTTTACCGATTGTTTCCTAATCCCAATATTGACTGCGTGTGGATTCATAACATGCAAATGAGAAGACACTTACCTTGTCGGCACCGGCGGTCTGGCTCCTTTTGAAATTCATCAGGTGGGCGGTTTATTCTCTCAGTTTATATATATTACAAAAATTTGTCTCGAACGTCGATTTATGAGATTTGAATATCGATAAACTACTGATGCTTTAATTGAAAACCGCAAAATTATTGTTTTTCTATGATTTCAATTCAAATGACCTAAAGAATAACCTTCAACAGCATACTAGATTAAGACAGGTGAATAATTGATTAATATAGATGGAAGATAGTTAACATGTTTATAACTTTTAGTTTTTGGGTTGCAGTATGATTGACGTACAGGAAACCGGTTTGTACTATCCCCATAAAGTTAAATTTTCCCAAATCGTCAGTATCTGTAGATATCGATAAATTTTATATTGCTTGTCCTTTAATGAGTCTTTTTTTTTATTAAAGCTATAGAGCTGGTGGCCTAGATGCATTGTCCCATATCATAATTATTTGTATGTCCAGTATTTTTCTATTGCATTCTTTTTCTTTTCTGACATTTCGTTATCATTTTGTATAGACGGAGTCAATATTGTATTCTTTTCAGTTATATTACAAAAAGTATAACACAAATACTGAACTCTAAGAAATATTCAAAAAGAGGAAATCCATAAATACTGACAAAATCAAACGCCATCAATCAACAAAACAAGTGAAAAACAACTGCCATATTCCTGACGTTAGACTGTGGTACTTGAAGAAACACATTTTCTGATAACCGATTGAAATGATCCGTTTTACTGGTTGAAATATATTTAAAATCTGGAACTAAATCTTTTTTCTCATGAGTTTTTCCTGAATCTGACTACTATATTAAACATGCGAAAAACAAATTATCATTTTATTATTCCATATAATAATTTATTGTAAGACCCTTTCATGTGAAATAAAGATAAGTGATCATCTGGAGAGATACTGTTGCGCTGTCCAATTTTGTGGCGCTAGGGCTTCCTGTTATCATTTTTAGAATTATTATCCTCTTATGTGACCGAAACAAATAGGTTTACCATTACTGAAAGCCAATCATCTATTTGTCAAAGTTAATAGCATTTTTATATCTTAGTTAATGTTGGTATATAATGGATGTCCTGTCACTCAATAAGCCACTTTTCAGTGAGTGCTTCTCATTTATTGTTTGTTAATTTTATTTTTCTTCTAAATCGATTGAAAAGATTTGAACTTCGATATACTACTATTGTCTTAATCTAATACAATGTTCTTAATAACAGGGATTTACTCCGAAAGTAAGAGGGCTGTTTTCATTCATTTAGGATCGTAAAAAGTAGAAAACCATCGATCTAGTTATTCTATGAAATATTCAAGTTTTGAGGCGGGTATGAATTTATTTTTACTTCAAAAGTAAGAAGATGTGGTATGATTGCAAACTTTACATTTATATAAAGAACATTATGTGATTGTATCGATTTACAACAACTGTTTTACTGATTTTTAAAAAATTTAGCCTTATGAGAAGAGATATCTAATATGATTCAATTTGATAAAGGAGGTTTCCATGTCTTTCTGAAAACGGTTGACTCTTAGTCAGAAAGAAATGTCCCTGTAGGTTAATATGTCTTCTCGCAGAATGTTACAATTTTTGTTTAAATTTTAGAAAGGCATTTTACACGTGCTATCTTTTTTATAATATATTTCGAATTCTGTCAAATATATTTCTTTCATTTCACATTATATACCCCTGTATAATCATAATGCATTGTGTCAATGTTCCAAAACCTGTAGATGGAAAACAAGCTTAGTGGTATAATTTTAATAGATTTCGAAAACAGCACAATATAAACTATATTTTGCCAAAGTATGAACAAATTATGGTATTTTTTTATAATGAAATTAATTCAAGTGGGCAAACCGGATGTTGATGGCAGATCTTTGACCGTTTCTGTTGTATGTTTTCACAACATTTACAGCCTGGTATTTTTTCTGGAAATTTAGAGCTTGATATATTGTACATGTATAAACCAATGATATTGTTGAAGACTATATGTTGCCCTATGAAATACGACGTCAAGACAAACAACAGTCAAAATTTATCTTGTTTTCAACCATATGTCTCGTAGTAGATTTCATGTTGATCCGATACTGACGACTCTGCAGATATATAAATGGATCTTTATTGACAAGCAAAATGCCTGTAATAGTATAGAATGGACAGCCGTGTAAACGTTTAGACGAAAAATTAACCAGAAACTTGAACATTAATATTCCTAGACAATTCATTGTCATTCTTTGGGATCAACTAAATAAAAAAAAAAAAAAAAAAAATCTCAAATCATTTTGAATAGGTAACTGACTTTGACACAAGGCCAGTAAGAACAACATATTGTAAAAAAGACGTTTGAATAACAGAAGATGTATTGTTTACGCCAATGAGGCAGCAAACTAATGCAAATATAAACTAAAGAAATCTAGAGAGCAACGCATAGGTGTTTAGACTTGTTTGATATTTCGTCGCCTTTAGTTTTTGCCATGCCTTTGTCTATGTATCATTTTTGTCAGTTTTACATTGACTGATGAGTTTTGAATGCTCCTATCGTATCTTCCGCCTCCCTTTTCACATCAAAACCCGGAACAGGAAAATCACTAACATGGCGAATAACATTATTACGGAAAACAAAATCCTAAAGGGATAAAAATATCATACCACATTAAAGAAAGGTCGCATTTACTGGATGCATGTTCAAAGTACTTAACCTGTTGAAAGGAAATAATTTCGTTCTATATTCTTAAACCCACTTAGTAATTAAAAGCATAACGGGGATGTGGAGTTGTTAATCAATGTTATGGTTCAAAAGTGACATTCCCTTCCAGATGTTAAATTCTTTTCTTTTAAAAACGTTTATGTTTTTAAAAATAGATACGTTAAATTGACAAAAAAAAAAAAAATGATTTTATTGATTCACAACATAATGAAACATTCATTTTATGTTAAAATAAAAATCTTTGTTAGTGTTTTAATGTAAAACTTTGCTTTTATTGTTTTAATGTTATATTATGTTAGCACATGATAGAATTCTTTTTAATGTTAGCAAGCTTTTAAACACTTGATTGAACAATCTGTGTTATATATTTTTTTGACATGGACAATCACTGACGATTGAGTAAGTGACATAAATGCACCTTAACGATATCTATGTCGTTATCCTTATAATCTTTTCATTTGATGTATGTTTCTTTTATTACTATATTAAAAACCAACCAGATATCATATCTATTTCAAAGGCGTCCAGCCGCATAGGAAAACAAATATGCACACGTATACATGAAATATTTACAAGGTACGATCTCCGAGATTTTAAGCATAGATTGATTTGACATTATGCTGATAAAGAACATGGTATAGGTCTCTAAATATGATATTAGCTATTAGCTTTTTGAGTATCATTTAGTCAGTTTGCGATTGGATGTTTAGAAAAATCACTGTTAACAAACGCATTTTCAAAATATTTTGTATAACTCTCGACCGGCAGTAAAACTAACGTTGTAAACACTAAGTTCAATAGGTTGCTTTGGGGCAATAATGTAGATGTAGTGATTTCATTAAAAAGTTAAACAGATAAACCAATCAAAGACACCAGGTTTATAATTTGATACGCCAGACTTGCGTTTTTTCTATATAAGACTCGTCATTGGCGTTCGAATCAAAACAATTGGAAGATCAAACCCTTTATGATAGCATTTAAAAACAAAACATTTCAAAGTGTTGTGCCAAATATGGCTAGGACAATCTATTCCATTGGATAAAAAATCTTCAATGATTCAGCAGTCTGATAACTAAAAACAGTTTTACAGAAAATGAACATATTGATGATATATCATGTCAACACAAAAGTGATGACTACTAGGCTGGTGATACACTCGGGGATGAAATACCCTTACACAGGTTGGTTGTAAAACCACATCTTTCCCCATATACAAATGTATCACATTGACAAATGTTTTAACGTTTTTTATTCGTTGTTTTTTTCTTGCAATTTAAATTGTGTCTAACATTGACATGATTACTGCGATCAAATTACTTCTTTGATGTGTTAATTGTATTATCAATTATTCAGAATGTAAATATTTCAAGTATTATTATTCAGTCCAGATAATTTCAAGAAATTACAATTGATGTTAACAAAACTGAACCAATCTATTAATACTGTGGCAGTCCTTGATATATATTTGATTGAGTATCAAATGCCTGGTCGGTTCTGCAAATTGGATTGTGTTTGTTTTGAGTAACACTGGAGCAATTTTAACACCTTCGTGTTTGTTCAATTATTCATTATTTGCACAAAACAAAACGGATTATTTTGTCAAGAGTTTACGGCTTCGTATTACTTATCTCTCCGTTTCTATAAAATAAAAGAGTTTACATCTTCTTATGGCTTAACTCTTCGAATTCTTTCAATATATTACCAAAACGCTAGAGAAAAGTGTTATTAGTGTGTGCGCAAGAGCGCACAGAGTTAATGATGGTTCTTCTAGTTGGTGTTTTGTTCAAATATGTATGTATGTATGTATGTATGTATGTCTGAATATGTTTATATGTATGGTTAAAGAATAACAATATTCAAGCAATTGAATTTTAGATCAAAGTGATATAAAATTCTACTTCGGAAAAACAATCGACCATTTGGTAAATTAAGCTGAAAAGATGAGACCCACTGTTAAAACTAAAGCAGCATTATAATCAATGACCTCAGAATAAAAGTTAAAACTATAAGAGATACAAAGAAAAGCAATGCAATTATTTCTTATTTTCATTTTTTCTTAGTCTAGGAGCAATATGTTTCTTGCTTTCTGTCAATGTAAGTACATAGTACTAGTATTTATATATTTTTTCAATATACGTATCAATATCACGTTTGAATAAACAGTTTATACATTATGACCGTTATGTGGTAGTCCTGTCACGATGGTTACAAATGCATCAATCAAATAAACTGGTACAACTATTCTTGGAGTAGAATTTATATATATTTTGTTTGCCATTATCCGAATATGAATATGTGTTAATCCCCCGAAGACAATGTGAAATGTGAAATGACTTCTAGTATATATATGATTTCCAGTGAAGTATTCAGCGACATCCGTGCATGGAATCAGGGACTTATTAACAAGAAATCCTAGAGCTTCTTCCCACGATATCTTCATGCCGAATATATTATATCAACTTATCAAAAGAAAAAGAAAATATCATTATTACAATATAATTCTTCATTCCGGCTCATTATACACATTGAATAGCTTTAACAAACCATTTCGTTCAAATTCAATTATTGATGACAACGTTTCTAAGTATTTAGAACACATGTAATCTATGAAGTAAATGTTGGGTCATCAAAATGCTTTCATTTTTATCGAATCTGTGATATTGTATTGTTTGACGTTTGCTGATACTTGTTTCATGTGACAATCCTCAGTATGTTTAACTGTTCGTAAATAATGACAGCTTGTGTCAATATTTGAACAAAACGTTACTAGTTCTTAATCATTTAAGACATTTTTTAGGTGATAAACTTTTCTTTATTAATTAATCATCTGTGTTATTATACATAAAATGAAAATACAAGTTACACATTTCAATTAGCATTAGGATTCGGAAACATTTGGTTCAACGTATATACATCCCGTATCATTATCATCCTACCTAAATTAATTTACAAATATGAGAATGCAGAAAGGGAAATTAAAATGATAAATCGGAGAAGAAAATGCAACGTCATTGTCAAAGAAGAAATACGAAGGCTAAAAAGTATTTTCCAAACAAAATCTTATAATGACCGATTCTCCATCTAGTAGAAATTGAAAGTCAGTGTAAAAGGAGCAACTGACAGTTTATTTATTGAATGATGTCTGTTTCACATTCAGCGGCAAATATTACATGCCAATATTACATGTTACCTTTTCATTGTGTTGTTTTATAATGCCATTGTTCCAGCTAAACCTTTCATCGGTAGAGGAAATTATTTTCCTATTAAATCACCTTGTTTGAAAAATGATATAAACAGTTGAATATGATATGCAGTTTATTTAATTGTACTTTTCGAATAGAGTAATTAGTTACAATTATAACATATCGCTTCATCCCATTGGATATTATTACGTTATATATTCATCTTATAAATTTTTACTATTAGTTTACGGCAAAATCAAATATAAATTTCTATTAAGAATAAAATAACAAGTGAGACATGAACTTTAACGGTCTACGTAGACACTTTATCATATACTTGTCTATTATAGAAATAATAACCACTGAGACAAAATTTTCTTTTTTAACGGTATATTTGACATTTCATAATATAAATTAATGCTTAAGAAACAAGCAACTAATGTTTAAGCAACAAAAGATTAGACAGTCACGAAAGAAACCGGTCAAGACAATTTTACAGATACTTCTTCATGTTTAAACGATAATTGTACCAATGTGTTATTATGTAAAAGTTGTAATTATTTATAGAGATATTCTGTAACTGTTACATTTCTTTTTTTGGCGGCTGTAGTTGTTTCCTTTAATGAGCGCATGATACAACATTATTAGAAACATGGGATAGACAAAATATTATTGCATAACAATCATACTGCTCCCAGAAGTAGTATGATAAGAGTCATTATTTGATAACGGAAATTTAAAAATATAATTATTCCTTGATACATTTACATAAACGTAGACCATTTTATATTCAATTATGCGGTTTTATCAAATATAAACCTTATTTATTTGATATGAAGAACACTTGTATAATATATCTGATAGCATTTTTTTTAATTTATAATAATTTTATAGGTTTTTGCTCAGGTAGCAATAGTTATGAGAAGGTTTTAAATTATGAGTGTCAATTGCAATGGGAGAGTTTATTATGTAAGTAAATAAGAAAGTTGTCTGCTCCCATACAATTTGAATGTGAGGAATAAGAATGATAACAATAAATCGAAAATCCTGAGTTCAAATATCAAATAATACAATCTATATACATTGTAGCACTGTCACGAGAATATGAAGCGTAGTGATATTTTTTTTAATTGAAATTAGGTAGTTGCCTTTTTTACGTTTGCCAAACATCACCTTTTATTATTATGCATATATTATAACTGATTTATGGCAGACTTACACAATAACAAGTTACTTCTGCAATTTGATAGAATTATTTCTTAAACTTTGTTATTTTCATGATCAAGGGACTACAAAATTGGCCTTATCACACACCTTTCTTTGAATCAGTGTTATAATAGTAACTGTTGTGATATAGGCGTCATTTGTTTGGTCTTTTGAAACTTTAATATATCCTTTACGGGAACATATTAATCACGCCTTCTATGCAGCATGCTGGACAAATGAATATCTTGTTGTAATTAAAAGTCATGGACTTATACCTTATGCTAACATGGCTTGTTTATTTCGGGTACGTGTATAATACAGTATACAAGACCTTTAAGCAATGAGTTTCAGCATAAAAATGCATGACGTTTGAAATTCATTGCCACATTTGATAAACATAACTTCATGAGTTCAAACAATTCAGTTTTTAAATGTTTATACAAAATCACTTCTTTTTATATGAACACAAGGTTGTTGTCCGTTTTTTTGCGTATTGATTTACCAATTATCGTTGTCTGATGTTTCTTGGTGTTAAATCAAAACATACATTTACCATTCACTTTAAGATAAATCATTTATTTGTCCTACACATTACTTTTGGTGAATAGCGTCTAACCGAATAATAAATAAGACAAGATTGCACACGCTGAAATGTCTCGCCTGTTTTACTGACCATTGATTTCATGTTGAAAGTCTTAAAGATAAAGGTTTTACTACAAGTATCACATAAACTTAACATTTTTAAAGATCCCTGACAAATGAGGTCAAGGTCAAATAAAAACTGTCACACAGACATGTACACCTTACAATTATTCCATACACCGAATAAAGTTGACCCATTGCTTACGGTAATTGAAAAACAGACCAAAACACAAAACTAAATGTTTACCAATGAACCATGGAAGTGAGGTCATGGTTAGATGATACTGGCTAGACAGACATGTACACCTTACAATCATTCCATACACCAATTATAGTTGACCTACATGTATTACTATTTAATTGTATTTGAAAAACAGACCAAAACACAAAAACTTAACATTGACCAATGAGCCATGAAAATGAGGTCAAGGTCAGATGACACCGGATAGACAGACATGTACACCTTACAATTATTCTATAAAGCAAATATAGTTGACCTATTGCTTATAGTCTTTGAAAAACAGACCAAAACACAAAAAATTAACAATGACCAATGAACCATGAAAATGAGGTCAAAGTCAGATAAAACCTATCAGTCTGACATGTGCCCTTACAATCATTCCAGACACCACATATAATTGACCTGCTGCTTGTAGTATCTGAGAAAAGGATCTAATCACGTAACTTTAACCTTGATCACTGATCCATGAATTGAGGTCGAGGTCAGGTTAACCCTGTCTGACGGACATGTAGACGTTGCAAGGAACCCATATACCAAATATAGTTATCCTATTACTCAAAAGAAGTGAGAAATTCACATGACAAAAAAACTGTAATTTTTTTTCAAGTAGTCACTAAACCATGAAAATGAGGTCAAGGATAATGGGCATATGACAGACGGAAACTTCGTAACATAAGGTATCTGCATACAAGGTATGAAGCATCTAGGTTTTCTACCTTCTGAAATATAAAGCTTTCCACAAATAGTTGCCGCCGCAGCCGCCGCAGCCGCCGCCGCCGGACAGTAATACCTATGTCTCGCATACTGCGACTTTGGAGACAAAAAATAGGAAGTCGTTGAGGGAACACATTTGTAAAAGTTCACCAGTAAGTACATAGATATATATAATTATTGTCAGTTATTTATTATTCACAACGATTTATCAAGTCATTTTTATATAGATAAGTTAATTTTGTATCATATCGCGTATTTCACACCAATTCCAAAATATTTCCTTCACATATTTCACTCTTGTACCCAAATAAGGAACTTGATAAAGTACTTTGTAATGATAGCTAAATAGACATTACATCGCATCCACTGGGATATATTATACAATGCTCGTTATTATTCAGGTATGGTCATTTACAAATCTAACTATCAAACACAGATAAAATAACCTTTTACACTAATTTCATCTACATCTGTTCAATCTGTGGTAGACACATTCATAACACAATAACACAGTAGATAAAATCTTTTATGTTTCAATACTAGCAAAGGTCTGAACTATATAGTACCTACAAACACAACAAATGTAAAATTTCAAAAATCAAAATACAATACACAAGACATAGACAAAATACAAAAAATCAAAAAGCGGATTGATATTAAAAAAAGAGGGTAGGGGCAACATGTAAAAAAGAAATTTTTAGCGAATTGGAACTTTAAATAAAGCAGAGACATTCTTGGCGGTCGTATTTTTACCTCGAAGAATGTTTTGACTTGTTGTGTTTTGTTTATTCAAATTATTTGTACTCCACATGATGTTTTATTCATATTCAACTTGAAACTTGAGTTAAATTAATTTGGATGTCGAAGCGGTCCATTTGAGATAATAATCACGAATAAATATATGAAAATAACAATTATTCAATGAAACAGTGATTTTCTTTTTTGTAATGTTATCACCAACGAACTGAATACCCAACACCTTTAGACAAAACAAAAAGGACCACGGATACCTTGATGTCCAACATTGTTCAAACAAATTAGTAAAAGGTAAGCAGACATGAATACTGAGATTGAAATTAGAGATCAATAATCCTATGATAAATTGAAACTGAAAAAAAAAACCAGCTTTTGCATTCCAATTACATTTTATTAGACAAAAGATAATCTTTGCGGACAGTTAAATATTGGTAATGTATGCAGTTATTAAAACTATCAAAATGAAGATATAATGTTAATATTAATAATTGCAATTGTTTTCTCAATACTTGCTTTACAGTATCTGACAGAGTTTCTAGTCTGCCTACTTTACTATAATGCCTTTGCATTTTAAAGAGTTTTGTCACACTTTAAAGGCACAAGCTAGTTTAGGCAAACTAATTGTGTATAATATCGATACCTGTTTACAATGTTCATTGTATTATTAATCTTATTGAACAGACATTATCCACTTTTATAATTTTTTTTAGATATTTTTGTTATTATCTTCATTAGCAGTATTTGTTTAAAAGAAGAAGAAAGTTATAAAAACTTACAAATATACACTAATTCGATGTCTTTAAAGATAACTTAAGCTATTAGATTTTGAATGACGATATTGTTTGCTCGTTTTTGAAAAAAAGTTGAACCAGCGTGAAATTGGTTATGTGTCTACCTTCAAGCTGTAATGAAGTATAGTTGCTGACCAAACTCTATGTAAACCAAAACGAAACACAACTTTAGGAAGGGATATGTTGAATACTTCGAATGAAATTTATTCATCGCAGCTCACTCATTCTTACTAAATCAATCATTTATAGTTGTCATTGTTCCTTTTAAAGCCCAATAAACAATACCTTAGAATTTGGTACGCTAGACGAGTGCCAAATACAGCTACGGCCTTTTAAAAAAATGTAAGTCTTCAAACTGCTGGCAATGAGGACAAATTTTGTTCCTTCTGTAAAATTTCCTGAATTTCCTTGAAGCAACAAAGATATTAGTATTATATTTTGGTTATTACTAGAGTTTTATATATTCTATCACAATTATAAATACCTATGATATTGGCAATAGATATTTATTGTGAATGTATAATTTCAACCGAACGAATTTTATCTAAACAAATGTTTTTAAAGATAATGTCAATAGTATTGATAAAACAAATAATTGATTTATTGTCCTTTGAATATGTCCTTTTGCATATATAAACGACGATAAAGTGATACTTATAATGTTACTTTTCAATCATTGGGTCTAATATTATTTTGGTGGCACATAAATTTTTCAATTTATTATTTTTCAAAAGTATAAAATATATTGTTTTTGTTTTGATGCTTTGCAATTTAGTACACCGAATTTTGTATTTCAGTATAATGTACTGTTGTTTTGATTGTACTCGTCTTTGTTATCCATTATCTCTGTACTACAGTGTTTTGTTTTTCAAATGATCTATGTTGAACAGGTGATGTTTTAGATCTAAAGAATCTTCTGGTACCCCAATATTTGATCATTTGCCTTTCGAAAGTTACTAGGAACGTTTAAGGTTTTCAGAGGTTGTCTTTTGTTAAAAAATCTATTTTTGTCATTTAGTGAATTTGGGAGCGATGGTAGTTTGATAGTCCCTGTAAAGATAATCTACAATTTTCCAGACTGTCCGATTTAGAATTTTACATATTGTAATGATACTTGTTCAATACCATGTGTTGCTCCTTATATTTCTTATTATTTGCTATCTAAGGTTACAGGGGCCTCGGTGGCTAAGTGGTCTAAGTAGTTCAACTATTATATCACTACATGTAGTCCGTCAACACTGAGATTATGAGTTCGAACCCCGCACGACAGGAGAGTCCGATTCCAATCTTAATTGACTATGCATTTCCGTTTTACAGCCGTATGTTGACGGATCTCGCCGAGAACTACGGCTTTCTCAACCCATAACAACTGCTAGCATCGATATAGCCTATAGTGCTGAAAGTGGCACTTATCACCAATAATTAATCAATCAATCAATTAAGAGGTTGTATAAGGAGTATCTCTTTTTGATATGATGTCTTCGTTTTGTTCGTTTTTTATTTTTTTATGCTTTAAAGAAGAAATGGTATAAAGTTTGTCAATGGTATTTTAATACAATTAAATACTGGTTAGATAGCTGAACTCAAATCATGATAAATATGTTATACACATACATTCAGTGCATTTGATTTTGGGTTGCGATGATAACCATTACCTGTTAGATGAGGGTGAAATACGGAGCTAAAAATAAGACTTTTAGCATGCTAAAAGTATAAATATACCACACTGTATCAATTTGCTTTTATCAAAATACTTACAAAATAATTCTGTGACATAGAGAAAATAAGTGAAACGACATAGATTAGTACGGCAATACAAATAGACACAGATCAACAAATATCAGAGCACACAAATACCAAAAGACAATTCAAAACTGTAATCCTCCTAAAGATACAAAGTACATTACAACTTGAGCAAAACCAATCCCGACAAAACTTGGGTTGGACTTGTGTGGTCCAGAAAGAAGGAATTTCCTCCTCGACAAATATCACTGGAATATACAGAAAAATAAAAGTTTAAAGGATATGTTATATGAGCACAGAAGTCAAACTACTGGACTGGTGATACCCACGGTCGGGGATAGCAATGAGAAGACATAAATACAATAAAACACTGACTGTCTTTCGTAAACTTTGTACTTTGTTCTACTTGTTTGTGAATTCTCACTCGTTTTGAGGTATTCACAAATAGAAATCCAAATGAAGAATTCTGTGATGCCATAACCTATACAAAGAGAACGAGGAAAAGAAAAGATCTCAAGGGACTCAAAACACTTCACTTTAACACTAAACAGGTAGACTCTGAATAAAGCACAAGACGAACTCAAATAGTCCTAAATGATATTCAATTGAAACTCCAGAGGTGGAAACCAATAGGTTTTTCATCTCAAGTTAATTAGGTAACACTCGATTGATTAAAAAAGAATTTATAAGAAAAGACGACCAGAATGAGACTAAGACGTATCCTTGGTCCTCTGTGGCACAAATACTCTACAACGGTTAATTCAATCATGACGCTGTTTGTAAGACTTAAATTTAAAAAATGGCTTCAACTTTCCAGTGAGCTCAATAGTACGCAGTATTCCTCTACCGTGAAAGTTTAGTTCTCACATGAATCTTAATGCCAATTCCGAAATCAAAGTCGAGTTATAGAGAAAATAAAAATGTAGCTGTGATATTCTTTACTCTTATATCAATTGGTTCTATGCTGTCAACATCGTTGGAAAACTTTGAACTACATGTATATTAAATTAAGGAAAATCAGTACAGGGGAACATAAAATCAAAGAACAATCTAACTTGTTCATTATTCAGTAGAATCGTGTGTATTAATCTATCCCATATAAACATATAAATAAGTCAGAGTAGGGCTGAACACATAGGCATACTGACTTTCCATTAAACATTTCAATCATAGGCAACATATACATGTACGTTGTCAATAAAAATAATCATACATTTTTGACGATATCAATATCAAGGAATTGCTTTTGGGATTACTTTATTTTTTTGACATTAGATGGTTTCTCCGTACCAAACATTTGCATCTACATGAAATCTGGCCAGTTTGTTTTAATGACACAGATCTGGACTATTAAGTGCGATCTATTAAATTTATGAATGAAATTTAGTAGATCTTGAAATTTAGTCAAGTGTATTTATGTTATTGCACGGTGAAATGGACTTAGATTGTATGCTATGAAAGCTTGTAATATCATATCCGATTAACGCGTTTGGCGTTCTCAAATATAATATAATCTTTTACAATGCCGAGTAGATGCTATTGATGGTGAACATTTCGTCTCCGAAGGCCAGGTATTATCAGCCCAGTAGTCAGTGTATCTGTGCTGATTTGAAATATCACAGATACGGTTATTTTTCTGTAAACTTACTGTCCATGAAATGATATAATCACTCGAAACATTAGGTTATTTTACTCCTAGGCATAAATGATCTAAGCTCGATTTGGCACAACTTTTTTGAACTATTTTTGTTTGCTCTTTAACTTTGTAATTGATTTGGACTTCACACTGCGAAGGCTACTAATGTGTCTTTTTGGCGTACTAAATGAATATCCGGCATTCTTTGATGGGTTTTTTAACTACTTCCACTAATGATGGACTTTATGTCACCGAGAGTAACACTAGCCGAGGAGTTTGCACATTTGTGTTGTCATTGACAACATCATTGTTGTGTAAATTGACTGTTCATAAACGAAAAAAACATCCCAAACACAAAGTATATCTACCCTCATGCACAGGTGACCTTAGTTTTAACTCAATTTTTCGAAGCCTTCGGTTTTTAATGCTCTGAAACTTTGTAATAAATTTTGCTTTACAACTGCTTTAATTCGAGAGCTATCAAATTCAAAACGCGCGTCGGGTGTAACAAATTATAACAATCGAACGCCTATGACTTTGATCTGAACCAATATTAAAAAACCTTAACTGAACAATAATTTACATGCATGTCATAATCAGGCTTTCGGTTATTCATTATAAAAGTTTTATTTTTTAAAACATCAACCACATATAATTAAGTAAATAAACTCATCATAGATACTAGGATTAAATTTGTATACGCCAGACTCGCGTTTCGTCTACAAACACGTGAACTTATTCATCAGTGACTCCTAAGGCCAAAATATTTAAAAATTCAAAACTTATTAAAAATGAAGAGCTAATGAACCCAAAAGAAAGAATTGATTGAAATTCTCACATTACATGAGTTAGGATAAACAAAAGTGCATGTTTATCGAATTTTTTATTTGTTTTATTTTAAAGTGAACATATCATGAAAAAAAGTACCTTATACTGATTGACGTGTTCAATACACCATTTACTTAGATATCCTCCAACGTGTATCGCCGACGCAAAATACATTAAAAAGAAGAAAGCAGCAAAGCCGTAACGAAAGTAATCAAAACTGCTGTATAATACAAGCTTTACTTTGTACAAATACAATCATAATTTCAGATTAACAACATGATTTTCAAGCTAACAATATAAATCAGTTTGTACCACGTTCATACCACAATCAAATACATTTTACGTTCATAACTCTCAAATGTATTGTCATCGGATGAGTTGGGCTCTATAAAGAGACATTAGCATGTGCAATTGCGTAGGTACGCCAATAAATTCCATTGTAATGATGTTCATTTATAGTTTTAGTTTTAAGACAACATTGCTTCTTTGTTAGCTTAGACAATATTTTATCATCATATAATATTTTATACCATAAAAGGACAATGATATTATCGTTGGTATCTCAGAGGACATCATTACGTCCATAACTTTCAGTGTTGTCATGCAATATCTAAATAAATCATCTATTAAGGCTTTGCAAGATGTACACTGTAATCATGCTGTCATGACATACAACAAGAGACATTCATTTTTATTTTGGAAGTTTGATGTAATTATTGTCAAAATTGCTACTCAAGTTATGAAATATATCAAATTGGTTCCTAGAAAGTAGGTTGTTGTAGAGTTCACGGATAGATATCATTAACATGTCTTTCTAACATTTAAAAATAAAAGTTACTCATAAACATTATCCCTAACGCGTTTTTATGAAATAATATAAACTTACTTTTACCCGCATAAAAAATAATTCTTTCTTAGCACAATTATAAACCCTGCTCATAAATTAAGACTAGAAACTAATGTTTCTATTGAAAAAACAAAACTTGATAGAAACGTTGAAGAGATTACTCAATATGTCAATATGACACAATAATCAGAAATCAGAACTTTTATCGACATTTTGTTTTAATCCGTACACATTATTGCAACGTATTAGTATCTTTACTATGACATGGTATTTCTTTACCCTTTGTATCTTGTGGTGATTTAAGGAACACAATGTTAAATAAAGTCTTAGTCAGATTGAAAAAAACCTCCTGCTTTCTAAAACAAAGTAAAAGGGGGTGAAAGATACCTAATGGCCATTCACACTCATCAGTCGAAAAGTCAAAGTCATGGTAAAAATCGAAAAAAGACCGGAAGACAAACAACAGTGTAAAAAAACACAATACAGAAAAATAAAGACTGAGCAACACGAATCCCACAAAAACCCGGGGTGATCTCTGGTGCTCCAAAGTAAGGGTTAGATGTATGTATACTGTCAGAAAAACTGTATGATATAGTACAGATCTAGAGTTATTCGAGTATGATTGAAACATAGTATAGCACATACTCTGCGTTGTTGATGTGTGGCATTTTAACGACAGATTGTCATGAAATATGCACAGTGGATACTTAATATTACGAAGTATCCAAGATGTGATTTGCACGCTGTTTAAATGTATAGGAGGTAAATCCAGAAAAGAGCTTCGGGCGCATGAAATTTACAGCGTGTTAATTTTATTTTTTTTACATGAAATATCTACGAAATGAGCCAAAGCTAGAAAGAGATATTATCATGTCTAATTGCGTAGGTATACCAATACTTTCCATTTTAACGGCGTTCAATTATTGTATTCAAACATCTTTCTACAATGCTAAATTGATAACTTTTAGGAATCAGTTATTCAAAGAAAAAGAGTAAATGTGGATTGTATTTTCATTTATGAGATCAATATAAAACATCATCGTAAAAAGGAGGATGTGATACTGCATAAGTACTTTTAGCTTGCGGACATTTACATATGTTGTACATGCTTTTCTTATATTGTAACTATTACATTTTAGCCATGGCGTTGTCAGTTTTTTTTTTCGACTTGTGAGTTTGAATGTCCCTATGGTATCTTTCTCCTCTCTTTTACACTGTTATTTTAGGGTGAAGTTATTTTTCTGTGGTGGTTTTCATTATATTTTCCTTTATAGATATAGGAAGATGTGGTGTGAGTGCCAATGAGACAACTCTACATCCAAATAACAATTTATAAAAATAAACCATTATAGGTCAATGTACGGCCTTCAACACGTAGCCTTGCTTTATGTATGTTTTGTTAATCTAATGATCGAGATTAAAAAGTTGAAGGTTGAGATTAAAACAAAAACAATTTTACATGGTTGAAAAACAGATCTTTGATTGTTTCTTTTAAATCAATTTACAATTTTTATAGACTCAGGAATATTAAGAGCTAGCAATTTAGTAGACACCTGTCTATTGTTTAAGACTTTATGGTATCTTCTAGATGTCATGGGGTTGCTGGCAGATTAGCCTGCACTCCCATATCTCTTTTTGTTAATATGCATAACCTAGCAAAAGGTGACAGACACCGGAGCAAGAAGATTTTTAAACACATTTGCTTCAAAACAAATTTGAATACTTCAAAACATAATTTATATTTTGCATCCTTCTATCTCACGTTCGGCCAAAAACACATAGAAAAGAACATTGTGTGGTCCTTTGCATTTTTAGTTTACTGTATGTGAGATCAAAGAGTGATCGTTCAAGATCTTCAAATTCACTTGATTTTACATTTGAGATTCGCATTTCAATATCTAATTCCACATTCGAATCAGCCAAGAAGTCTTTTCGAATAACATTAACAGTACCAATTTTACTGCACCAGTTTCGACATTTTCGAAGTAGTAAACGATAATGAAATGGGTTTGGCGAATCAAGTTAAAAACAATCATAATAAAATACAAAGCTTATAACTTAATACGACAGATGTGCGTTTCGTTAAAACATTAAACTCAATGATAATAAAGGGTAGGCAGATAATTACAATGGCATGCAGTAATTACTGAATATTCTACCTCTCAAAACTGTGTCGTTGATCCACCACTAAGGGTTAATCAAAGCGAGAAAAATTTGTATATGGATCAACCACTACGAAAAAAAAAAGGACAAAAGGTCAATGAAATGAGAAATCACACTGAAAATAAAATTAGATAAAAGATTTGTTTATTTGTGAATGTTATATTCTTTGATTCGCTCATAATAAATATTTTTAGGGAGCAAATACTGTTTTGAACCGTCAATATACAGCCATTAGAAAAGGTTAAGAAAACCCTTTGAACATTTTAGTATAATTCATTTTGTCTTTATCTACTTGATATGGTCCAAATTTCGTTACCACAAATTTTTCTCAAATGCGACTCACCGAATTAGACTCATCACCGCGTTTGTACTTATATTAGTAACACAACGGATATTGCATGTCGAGCAGGATCTGCTCACACTTCAATAACACCTGAGTTTTTGGTTGGGTTCGTGTTGCTCAGTCCTTAGTTTTCTTTGTTGTGTTTTGTGTACTGTTGTTTGTTTCAAGGTCATTTTTTATTTTGTGCCATGGAATTTTCAGTTCGTATTCGATTTATGAGTTTGAAAGTCCCTTTGGTATCTTTCGCCTATCTTGTTAATCTATTAATTGTTTGTGTTGGTGTTATTTATAAGTGTTTACTGTACGTAGGTATTAGTATCATGTTTCTAAACATGTTGCTGTGAACGTTCTTGAAAAAAATTAAGTTCGGAAAAATGCTTTTCACTGATTTCATATCAACTAGATTTAAGCAAAAAGTAATTCACCAATGTTCAAATCTCGTAAAATGATTAAGAAGATACAAATCAATGTACATGTAACAAAAAACTGAGGGAATCGTATGGAATCAAAAGGAGCGAAACCGGGTGTGTAATAGTCTTCTGCTTTTCTTGACTGTAAAAAGAACAATTTCGTTTCTTATAATAGATTAATACATGTACCTTTTAATGTTGTTTCTGAATATCTCATGTATATCGATTTTGTAAGATATTTTATAGGAATCTCGCATGCTCACTCTTGTCTCTCGTCCACACATTTGGCTTGGGCATGGACTCCCTTCCTTTTCATAACTTTCTTGCTAAGATATCTAGTGTAATTGTCATAGAGTGATGAAGTCCGTCACATTCAAAATCATTAAACTACTTCCCGTTCTACATAAAATTTACATGCCTATAAAACACAGAAAACGTTCGTCATTTTGCTTCCTACGTTGGTGCATTTGAAGCCATTAATGGTAACAAACACTAAAAAGGCAGTACTTTGGCACAAGCATGATTTCATCAATCTACTCATTAGGTAGAACTTCGTACCAAAGTCATAGCCAGTTGCTAGCTGTTAAAAACCCTGCCATCTGCAAAGTTTACCTTAGACGTGCTTGGTAGTTCTACTTAAACCAAATTTATTTTAAAATTCTTCTCGTTTTTCCAAACTTTCAGTCTCGAACATACCATAAAGTTTGTAAAATACATACTGAGCGCAATAAAATCACATCATACATTTTATACGCCTGGTACTGCTGATCGATAATCACTCCTGTAGGATATTATAATCAAACAATTGACATTCTGGTTAATTTTATTGCAAAACATGTTGTGCCTACCAAAATCGGTATTTATACGTGTTTCTTCCAAGTGAATATCACACCTTTAGAGCTAAAGAAGAAACAACAACCCGATCAAAGAGCAGAACACAGCCCAGGGTAAAAAAAGTATATATTGACGTCATTCAGTCGAAAGATTAACTCATGTCACCAACAAAATAGATTTGTAATCATCTGCCGTACCACTTTTCTTTTCCTGTTTTCTGCTTTGACTTCTATCATCGAATAATACAACATCGAGTTTTCTAATTTTCTTTGTAATGTTTACCTTCTTTTACAACCAAGGAAGTCTTGTATTGTAGAAATGTTGAATAAGTTTTTGCATTATTGATGCTCTTTTCTGATTTGATACCAGACATAACATGAAAAGAAGGGATATATTATACTTTTTTCCGAATAAGGAAAGGTCGTTTATACAAATCATGATAAAACAAAAGGCTGTCAAAATGACAGAATACCAGGTTTTTTTTAATTACATTTATTTGTGTCATTGTTAAAGCAACAAAAGGCTATAACCTCTGATCAGCACAAATAATATCGACCTGGACCTCCATTTTACCATAAGTAATAGATATATAAATTTCAAACTCATTGGTTGATCAGTTATAACATAATATAACATTTCAAATGATTTAAGGAGCATAACTCCTGAACGGCAAAAGTGAAAATCGTCAATTTATCGAACTTGACCTCCATTTTGTCATTAGTTACAACATATTAAAATTTGATAAGCAATAGTGAACAGTTCTCATGTTATTACACAGAAACTAAATAAAGTGTTATTTTCCAATCAAATCCATAACTCCTGAACAGCAAAATTGGTATATACACACTCTTTATTTAATCTCTAAATACCCAAATGTGGCCAAGCATTTGTAACTCTATGACAAATAATTATGATAGATGACCCCAGCTTACAAAACCATAAACAATATCGTTTTTGTATGTAAATCACAGTATATTAACTCATTGAAAAGGAATAAGGTGTTGACACTTGGAATGCATCTTCGTCACTCTAGAATATCCATATCTGTCATTACAAACAGCTTTATATAGTGCTATATCTGTCAAATGCTCCACGAAACATTTTTTTTAATCTATTAACATCTTTTTAAACTTATCATCAATGAGAACTGGGCGTCAAAATTACTGTTAAATTATCTACTCAAGTAATGATTTTAATCAGATGTGGATTCTAAACTTTCACAAAATCTGTTTGAGTACTTAAAATGTGAGGCCCTCTCCTCCTGCAATATTTTAAGAACATTTGACTTCTCGACTCTTTACACAAGTATTCACAAAATAAAATGCAGATTGCAAGAATTAGTTCATTTGTTTCATAGAAAGTAATGACCAACGCACATACAAATATATTTTTCAGGAAAAAGAAAAAAATACTTTGTAATAACATAAACAGTATCATTTTTTCTGCTCCAGATGCTCATTTCGACAATCAATGTCTCTTCATTGATGCTCCAGGCCAAACTATTTGAAAATCCAAAGCTTATTAAAATTTAAAGAGCTATAAACCAAAAAGGACAAAAACATATAGCCAAAGTCGGGCAAGGAATCAGAACTTGCATGAGGGAGATATGTTCCTTAGTTTAGAATAATTTCCTAAATTTTGTAAAAGCAAATTTTAATAACACAAAATCCGTATTTTTATGCCAGTACCGAAGTACTCGCTATTGGTCTGGTGATACCCTCGGGAACTGTCGGTCCACCAACAGAGACATCTGCCCAGTGGTAGTAATCACATAAACGGTACCATTTTTCTGCACCAGATGCGCATTTCCACAATCAATGTCCTTTCAGTGATGCTCGAGGCCAAAATATTTGAAAATCAAAAGTTTATTAAAAGGTGAAGAGCTATTATCAAAAAGGACAAAAAAGTATAGCCAAAGCCGGTCAAGGAATCAAAGCATTGCATGAGGGAGATACATTCCTAAATTTAATTTTTTCCCTAAATTTAGCAAAAGCAAATTTTAATAAACACAAAATCAGTATTTTTATGCCAGTACCGAAGAACTGGCTACTGAGCTGGTGATACCCTCAGGGACTATCAGTCCACCAGCATAGTCATCGACCCAGTGTAAAATAGGCATTTCTAAAGCAATAAAATGTGCATCCAATGAACTATAAATAATGGATACGGTTGAGACATATCTAGACTTAGATCTAAACACTGACAATGAAGGTCGGTTGCGAACTTTTCTTTTTGACAAAAGAAATTATTTAGATATTCCCACCATGAATATTCATTTTTTGTAGGAACATTCAGGCTGCGCCTGCATAGGGTGTATTTGCAAGTGAAAACAATACTTAAGGGCGTGCATTTCCTTTACAGATAGTTACTGCTTAAATGGGTTTCAAAATGTAAGGTTGAAGTTATCCTTGTGAAAGTTTTACGGACGACATCATTATTTGGTTTACCATTATGGTATATCTGTGTAACAGATTTTCCAAGGAAGTGAAACAGATTTTCCAAGGAAGTGTAACAGATTTTCCAAGGAAGTGTAACTGATTTTCCAAGGAAGTCTAACAGATTTTCCAAAGAAGTGCAACAGATTTTCCAAAGAAGTGTAACAGATTTCCCAAGGAAGTGTAACTGATTTTCCAAGGAAGTGTAACTGATTTTCCAAGGAAGTCTAACAGATTTTCCAAAGAAGTGCAACAGATTTTCCAAAGAAGTGTAACAGATTTTCCAAGGAAGTGTAACTGATTTTCCAAGGAAGTGTAACAGATTTTCCAAAGAAGTGTAACAGATTTTCCAAAGAAGTGTAACTGATTTTCCAAGGAAGTGTAACACATTTTCCAAGGAAGTGTAACAGATTTTCCAAGGAAGTGTAACAGATTTTCCAAGGAAGTGAAATTGATTTTCCAAGGAAGTGTAACAGATTTTTCCAAGGAAGTGTAATTGATTTTCAAGGAGGTGTAATTGATTTTCCAAGGGAGTATAACAGATTTTCCAAGGAAGTGTAACAAATTTTCCAAGGAAGTGTAACAGATTTTCCAAGGAAGTGTAATTGATTTTCCAAGAAAGTGTAACAGATTTTCCAAGGAAGTGTAACAGATTTTCCAAGGAAGTGTAACAAATTATACAAGGAAGTGTAACAGATTTTCCAAGGAAGTGTAACAGATTTTCAAAGGAAGTGTAACAGATTTTCCGAGGAAGTTCCATTAATCGTAGACACAATTCCTTCCTTTTTTCCTCGATCGTGAAAGGACCGACTATGTCCTATCACCTTTGTTTTAACACGCAAGAGAAACACGACGGATGCCACTAATTGAGCAGGAGTGAGTCTTCTGGATCACCTTATTTCACCACGGTGTTTGATGGAGTTCGCTTTGCTCAATTTTTAGTTTTTTAGCAGGGTTATTTTCTTGCTGTTTGTCTTTCCGTTGTTTTACTGTTGGTCATTGCAATGTCTGTTTGTGTTGGTCTTAAGATTAGTTATTGCTCTTTGTTCAATGTTGGTATCATTTGTCACTGTTTGTACTACGTGTTTCTTCTAAAACTTTGTTGCAACACCCGGATAGTCACCACTGCAGATGTACTTTTAGTAGTCTGAGGGTTTCGCCAGCCAGGAGTTAACAATCTGATGCTCACATGAAATATGAAAAATGAGGAATATTTTGTAAATTTCTAGTCCATTTAAAATACCAAAATTGTCTTTACAAAGTCATGGATAGTTTGAGCCAGATTTGCCACAACTTTTTAGAATTTGTTTTTAATGTTGAGTGTCGTACTCACTGATATGTACACATTCATTTCTCTATCTAATAACTTTGTAAAACTAAGGATTATAATTTTATTTGAACACGTAATTAATAGGATGTATACGTGTGTGCGCGTACTAAAAGAGGACTGAAAAGTGAAATTATTTAATCCAACGTTGTGTTGATGAACACGTGACTAGACTATCTTAAAAGTTTTTATATCCCGTCATGGATTTGATTGAATAAACATTACAATATGCTGCTGTCAGAACAAAATGAATGAATAAGAATTTCCGTTATATAACATTAATTTAAAGGAAATTGTGAGGAAATTTATTTAGCGACGTTTTGACACTTTCTTAACGCCAACTTTACAAATACAAATACACTTTTAATCAAATGAAACTGTAAGTCTGCTTCCCATTACCAACAATTTGTGTATGGCATACAAGATATTAGACTGTTTTGATTAATTATAAAAGCTAGTATCAGTAAATAATTAAGGAAAAAAAAAAAAAATAATAATAAACCCTTCACATCAACTTTTCTTACAAAAAAAATCAATTTGGCAACATTAAAAAATATATATGAATTGCTCTCGGTACAATAACGTTTACTTGATTTTCTAATTTTCCCTTGTTGTTTCCTGTGGCGTAATATAGCTGTGAAAGCTTGTGATAAGCTTTCTTTAGAAAAAAAAAAAAAACTTTCCTTTTATTTTTTTTGTCTTTGTTGTATCTTTTTTTCTATTCTTATTGGTCTTTTTTAAAGGATCGATATTACAATAATATTAAAACGTGTATATGTTAAAAGGTATTGATTTGCAAATCATATCGCTCATTTCTTTTTTTTTTTTTTTTTATTTGTGTCCATTTGTTAATTTATTGAATGATGAATACGGCTACATATACGACAAATATGATGCCAACCAACGATAACCACTGGATTACAATCTCTACAGGTTTGCATCAATGAAATACAAAAGTTTGTGGTGTTGATAATGTGCATTGTCGATCAAATCTTCTTTCAAACAACTGTAAAATTCCTTTGAAAATGTAGCCCAACTCATTAAATTGGTACTAAATGACAATATCCAAACAGTGCAAACAATTACAATAGCCAGTTCAAAAACCTAAATTGAACTAATAAGTACACTATTTTTCTCGTACTAAGATATCAATCGTAAATGTTTACTTCCAGCTGATTAAGTGATGGCCTTGTGAGATGCCAACATATCAGTATCGACAAGAAGATGGCACAAGGGCAAATAACTGGATAGGAGAGAAATTTGTTTAAGTGTCTTGTTACATGTTTTCAAATCCATGCATTGTATTGATGTACGTGTTTATTCATTTGTTTTCTGAATAAATATATTGTTTATACCAACTGGATACCAGAATATGTTTAGCTCTGTATTGAACTATGTAGAGTAAAATCCATGTTTGTAACGAGAACGACAATATTTAAAAGCTTCAATGATTTGGAAAACATAAGCACAAAATGAACGCCTTTATAACGCACTGGGAAAGATTATTGAATGTCTCAAAAATGTATAAGAATAAAAATCTACAATCGTTTTATTTCAATTCGTATAAAACTAAGGAGATCTGGTATGATTTCTAATGGGACAATTATCCATACAATCACAGAATGGAAACAATTACAGGTCACCATATGGCCTTCAACAATTAGCAAAAACATGTACCGTATAGTATAGAATTAAAATCCCCCGGGATGACAAAGTGTGAAAAAATTAAATAAAAGAATTAACGTACTGATTTATACTACAATGATAAGCAAAAACATTTAAGGCAGACTGAAACAAACTGTGATAATTGATGACTTGCATTAGCCTAGAATATAGACAAGAGATCCTGAAATCTGGAATTAGCTCAATGTTGAATATCGTTTATAATGGTTGATAAGTTTACAAAAAGACCTATTATTTCGTTAGTTTTTTTTCAATAATATGCATGATAGCAATAGAAGTCTAAGATGTTTCCCAGTTCTACGATATTATCATTCAGATCAAGATGAAAGGCTGTCTGTATTCCATAAAATCTCACAAATTATACAAGAATCTTGATAACATTATGCAAGGTAAAAATAAAAATATCGACAGGGCCATTAGTGGTATTACCTTGATAATAACGTTTGTTACAAATCACATCAAAGATAGAATACAATAATCGATATGTCAGACAGATGCTCCGTTCAGGTTGTACATGTATACACATCTATTCAAACGTTTGATCAATCACGAAAGGAAAGGGTTGTTTTGTGAATCTTTTGTATCATCCGGTGGAGTTCTGGGCTAAAATCATATCTTCACGGCTAAATATTCTTTTTGTTTGCTTACGTTTTGCATTTGACTGACCAAAGAAAAAATGTACTGTATTTCTGATTTTTAAGAAAACGTTTGTACATATTTATCTAAAGCATTATAAGTCCTCATCTGCATATCAAAAAAAAATTATGCTATTTATATTAGAATAAAGGTAAAATTATCTTATGAGGATTTTGACAATTAAACATTCAAAATATCTCATGGTGTCGTTTTAAATTGTGTTTTATATACAATCCATTGCATATTGTTGCCTTCTTAGCAAAAAAATATTTCTCTAAGTACATATGCAGCTTGTGTAACAAGGAATATTCGTCAAAATATAATTTACGAAGTCATTTGAGAGAACAACATAATGTCTCTTTGCATCTATCCTGATCCGCCGAACACAAGAATAATAAACCGCAGATTTTAATGTAATTGATGAAATTACATGGAATGAAAATCAATATTTATTTATAGAAGAGGTTATGATTGTTAAAAAATGAAATTTTTGCGTAACTGTTTGATAGCTTAATAATCTTTAAATTCATCGCTTCCCTTATGGTTTTTTTTATATATCGGTCCTCTTATCATTGAACATATCTTGATCTCCTAGATTCTGACTTTCTTTGTTTCTATATTCCATCAATTTTACAATCCCACATCATTTTGTATTGAAGATATATCGTACCTGAAATTGTCAATAAACCTGAAGTACATCAGGGATTGTTCTAATTGAAACGCAACTATGTCAGACAACAGATAATTGGCAATGTGACTTCTGTATAAATAACACCAATGCTAAGCCATCTTATTGTGAAGAAACCGGAAACAAGATGACAACATCTTAGACTGTAGTAACGTGATTAATACAAAATTTGGGCGAATATTGGGATTACTTTGTCTATGTTTCATCTACAATGAAAGTACCGTGCGTCTTCAGAGAATTCCTCATGAAGATCATTAAAGTAAATGAATTAAATAATACATCAGTTTACAATTTCGTATACCCATCAATATATTTCAAAAATGATAGAACTCAGGATGTTGTGACATCAATGACAGCTACGTTTGGCAATGTTCCTTTGAATGGTAGGATAATGCCCATTCTCGTTGGGCGTACGACACAGTGCATATATTGACCCCTTTAAGACTGTTTTGAAAGGTATATTAAGTAAAGCGCTTCGGGCGCAACTAATGAATAAAGTTTCACAAAATACAAAACATTTCATTTTATGCTGTCTTGATACTGGTTATTGTTTTAATTTTCAACTGGTTTTGATATCTGGCCTTCTCAACAAAAATATAGAAACTTGCAGCATCGTTTTACAATTTATTCTTTTAAGAATTTATCATTAAAAAGTTTATAATATAGATTTTCTCCCTTGAACCCAATTGTATCTTTTTATATAGGGTTCCATTTAACAACGTTTATCCCTTCTAAAGTTTACGAACGACTTGAAATTTGGTTGACCGCTAAGGAATAATATCTGCGTATTATTACTTCCCATGAGCAACACGGCGAAGTTTTGCAGGATATGCTTCCCCTGAACATTTGAAATAATCATGGTTTCCGTTGCTCAGTCTAGAGTTTTATGTGTTGTATTTGATTGATTGATTGATTGATTGGTTGGTGTTAAACGCCACTTTCATCACTATTGTGTTCTTTCGTGGCGGTCAATTTCATTTGTAGAGGAAGGCTGAGTGCCGAGATAGAACCTCCGACCTCCGGTAGGAAGACTAAGAATTACAGTCAATTAGGATTGGAGTCGAGTGTGCCTACCGCGTGCGGAATTCGAACTCAGAATCTCAGTGTTGACAGGCTAGTGATACAGTAGATCGACTATTTAGACCTCTTGGCCTCCGAGGTCACTTAAAAAAATATCAAGCAAAGCTCTGATTTTTTGTCCGTCTTTGACTGTACTTCTTGTCAATTTTGGTTTATCAGCTCTTTTTTTTAATAAGGTTTGGATTTTCAAATATATTTTGGCCTCGAGCATCATTGAAGAAACATTTATTGTCGAAATGCGCATCTGGTGCAGTAAAATTGGTACCGTTACTGTTCCTACGTTTTTGTTTTTTTTTTTCTGATTTTTAATTGCCCCGTTCATATATCTTGCCTTTTTTAATTGAATGCAGATTATTGATAATTGCCACCCAGGGCAGAAAAAAAATGTTTTCACCAGCACGCTATGTAGTCATACAGTTTAACTGTGGAAACTCGAAAACCAGATGTTTAATATTTCTTGAGCACTTTCGTATTATTCTATTAATATTGGAATATGTTATTTTTCGTCCATATACACAAAGATTAAAAGGTGTTACTTCAATTTACAGATTAAAATTATTTTGATAATACGTCTAAAAATTCTAACTGTATTTTAAACAAAAGGATTTTGACTAAGATCATTGATTATTGAATAATTTTTTTGTTGTTGAAAATATCTATATCATTACCGAAACAGCTTTTATAACAACTTAAATGAAGTAATTACCTGTCCATTTGTAAACAGATTTCCTTTCTCTTTTTTGTAACACATAGGAATATTGTGAGATATCTTTTTATTGATTAAGTGACAAATGTGTTTAGATTATACTTCGAAATGACATCAAACAAACTAGATCAAAATTCAGAAATTTCCAAAACATAAAATGGATTTATTTTTTAAAAAATCTAGGTCCTACTATGCATTAATACTTCATAAGATGCACATGTTTGTCTGTAATTAGAAGATATTTTATGATGTGAACATGGCTTTTTTTTTTTAAATAATGAGAAAGTCATGCTAAGTTTTCACACTCAGACTTGTTTTAATATACTGGTTTGACCGTTTTATGTATAATCATCTCCCTGCAGATTTCCTAAGCTTTATATTTTTAGACCAAATTCTGATATAATTGCCTTCAAATTCATCCAATGTAAACAACAAAATATGAGGACAAGTAAAATGCCAAAATATTAATCGGTGCGTACGAATATATGTAACTAGATGATTTATTCCCGTCAAAGGTTATGGTCAAACCTTTTAAGAGTAATTATTCAAAAGTAAGTATTTTCTTTCAATAGTAAATGAATTTTAGTTTGAAACAGTCATTTTGATCTGAACAGTTCTCTATAGACTGAACAAAAGATTATTAAATCATTTTCAATTTTTCAGTCAATTTTTAGAATTATCCACAGCGGTAAATTCAGTACTGTTCAGACCAGTCGCTTGCCGTCAATTAAGATCTTTTCAGTCTATGTTCAGGCTGTTCACTGGCTGTTATTTACCTGTACAGACCAACGACATACTTAATTGTCTGAAAACGTACTGAAATAACCGCAATAACTTAATCTAAATTTGACTGAAAGAATGAACATGACTCTTTACAGATGATAATAAGATCAATTTGACGGTTTTCAACTTAAAAGCGTTTAATATTGTTTATCATAGATAACAGGATTATAATGTGTACGCCAAACGCGCGTTTCGTCTTAAAACTCAAAAGACTCATCAGTGATGCTCGAATCAAAAAGTTAAAAAGGCCAAATTAAGGACAAAGTTAAAGAACAATGATACCAATGATACTTGTAATAGTAAAAGTTCAATGATAAGTTACTACTGACATTTAAAGATCTGCAAAAAAGAAGGAATGTTAAGATCCACGAGCCCGAATTGCGAGGTGATTTGAACAGCTTTTTTTTGTAAAGTTTTTTAAGGTCAATATTAATTTGTCATTGAACTGTTACTGACTTAATTACAAACCGTGAAAAAAACGTAAGAAAGGTACGTCCTAGATCTTTTCAGTCTATGTTCAGGCTGTTCACTGGCTGTTATTTACCTGTACAGACCAACGACATACTTAATTGTCTGAAAACGTACTGAAATAACCGCAATAACTTAATCTAAATTTGACTGAAAGAATGAACATGACTCTTTACAGATGATAATAAGATCAATTTGACGGTTTTAAACTTAAAAGCGTTTAATATTGTTTATTAATAAACTCATCATAGATAACAGGATTATAATGTGTACGCCAAACGCGCGTTTCGTCTAAAAACTCAAAAGACTCATCAGTGATGCTCGAATCAAAAAAGTTAAAAAGGCCAAATAAAGGACGAAGTTAAAGAACAATGATACCAATGACACTTGTAATAGTAAAAGTTCAATAATGAGTTACTACTGACATTTCAAGATCTGCAAAAAAGAAGGAATGTTAAGATCCACGAGCCCGAATTGCGAGGTGATTTGAACAGCTTTTTTTGTAAAGTCTTTTAAGGTCAATATTAACTTGTCATTGAACTTTTACTGACTTAATTACAAACCGTCAAAAACGTATGAAAGGTACACAAAAAGCACCCGCAGAAGCCTAGTCCCCTTAATATGGACGAGGCTAAATCGGATTAAACTTAAATGATAGTTAAACAGTACTCAGATATATATACAAATAACAGTTACCTAATTGCATCATATAATAATATATTATAGACCGTATGAAAACAGTAAATAAGAACCATAGTTAAAACAAATATTTAAAGAAAATGATATCAGTGTTCAGACTTGTAGTGGTTTGCAAAGAAATAACTAAAAATAGACATTTAAGTTTGAATAATTATCGAGAGATTTAAATGGAAATTTCACATTATAGAATTGTACAAGATCTTGTCTTCGTGTATTAAATAATTTATGAAATTTATTAATTGTTGTTTGATTTACGTCGAGTGGAAAATATTTCCCGCATTTTCATGACGAGAACACATAAATTTTAAATATTATAGGTAGTTCTTGCTATAGATCGACTGTGAGGTTGGACGGGAAGCTTGTGATCACTAACATTTATTACAGGAGAATAAAGGACTTTCATGGGTGTAGATGACAGACTAAGCAACGATACGTGCTTTAAAAAGTACCTTTTATGAATACGTGTGACGTCAAGGATTCTAAAACATTCTATGGTTGGGAGGATTTAATTTTCAAAAGTGCGTAAACAATGCATGCGTAAAAGAGAGGCGAAAGATATCAAAGGGATATTCACACTCTAAAGTCGAACGCAAAATGATGAAGCCATGGCAACAATAACCGGTTTTGGATAGGTTAGATTTTCACTCAAAAACCATCTGAATATTAAACGGAGATATTCAACTGTTGTCACTAACATTTATTACAGGAGAATAAAGGACTTTCATGGGTGTAGATGACAGACTAAGCAACGATACGTGCTTTCAAAAAAAGTACCTTTTATGAATACGTGTGACGTCAAGGATTCTAAAACATTCTATGTTGGGAGGATTTAATTTTCAAAAGTGCGTAAACAATGCATGCGTAAAAGAGAGGCGAAAGATATCAAAGGGATATTCACACTCTAAAGTCGAACGCAAAATGATGAAGCCATGGCAACAATAAATAAGATTAGCGCTTGGAAGGAGTTATTTGCTAATGCTAGAACAGCCTGCATTAACGAAACCTTTCAGTTTTACCCATGGATTTTCCCGAAAACTCAGCAAATTCGTTCCTTTAGTATTATAAAAATTATATAATTAAAACAAGCTCCACATTCAGCTTTTTCATTCGTTTAAATTAAAAGTCTTTTTTTCAGCAAATGTATATAATTCAATCACTGTCTTTTGATTAGGTAAATTTGTGATTTTAATGGTTTTTGAAATAAACCCTGATATTATCAGTTTTTAAAACCACATGTCTGCCGAAACAAAAGACAGTTATTTTCTTATTCCATATTCCGAAAAAGAGTTATTCTGTGATAACTGCATACAAAAACCAAATGTACATAAATTATTTTACTATACAAATACACGTAAAAGCAAATGATGTCTAACGCAGTGAATATCAATTGTTAACTTGTTCTTTGGGTTACACGTGACGTTATAGGCGGGTTGAAAATCGATGATCACCATTTTCTTCATGTTAATGCCCTGTTTTGTTCAAATTCAGATTTATCATGTTCATAAAGAAAAACCTATCAAAATAATAAGTTATAGAATAAGAATCCGTTTCCTTTACTTGTAACGACTGGGTGAAGAAACTGTTCAAGATTTAATGACAAAATAAAAAAAAAGGTAATAAGCTACATTTCATTTTCAGTCCTAGATTATATGATTTTTATTGTTTATTTTTGTTTAAAGTGCATATAGACAAAATGTTTAAATCATGTTTCGGTTAATGATTTTTGCCACCTGTTGTTCAGGTTTATACATAACTGTATATATTATAGATATGTATTCGATTTGATCAAATGATATCAAATTTTTTGATGAATAGTTACAATCAATTTCATTATATATCATCATTATTCTATCGATAAAAAAGTATGATATAAGCTGTTTCATCTGTCAGTTTTCTTTAATGTGCACTAACGTTAGTAATTCATTTTAGAAAAAATAATCAAAATGTAGAAAATGCAGAGCTGATTTATACATTAAAGAGGACTCAGTTTTAAATATTATCATTTTTTTCTACATAACAAAAACATCCGCATGTTTATGTTTTGAAACAGGTAATGATCATATGTGTTATCTGTCCTTTTCCTTTCATAATATAGCAAAGCCATTTGATAGAATCTTCCTTTTTTAACGACCAGGACTAGCATTGTGTCGTTTTGTTTATTTTGCATAATGTCGTTTAAATAAATATTTTGCACAATTGTTTTGGGATTATCCGTCAAATTTAATTCATTGTTGTACCCAAGAGATACACGAAAACACCCTATTGTTTTAGTTTGTTTGCCTATGTCTTAATTATGCCGTTCAAGTTGTTGCATTTGTAGCATTATATTTGTTTCTTTAATTTCTTTTTTTAAATATTTTCTATTTAAATCGGATGATGATACACGCAGAGGAAAACCAAATACCATTAATCTTGTTAAAGAAAAACAGTTTCACCAAGAACAAAATAACAAACAAAAGTGTACACAAAATTACACAGAAAACGAAAGAATTTTCATTGAGTAAGACGAACCCCACCAAAACAGGCATGGTTTGTAGTTCCTGTTTTAAGATTGCCACCAGTCTTGTTGCACATGGGAATTACAAATTTAGTGCAGCGGCGATGTCGGAATCAAGGAAAAGAGAACAGGGTGACTGCAACGCGTATAATATGATGCGGTTTGTAAAAATTAAAGGTTAAAGATACTAAAAAAGGAAAGATTTCTCTACATCTTCTCATTTAATAAAAGTATTGAATTTAAGAAGTATTAACCCACATGTCTTTACTTTTTTATATCAGTTCGAGATAACTCATAGTTTTAACAATTAATAAAATAACAAACCGATTGATATTCCATGGACGAAGTTATATTCCAAAACTAATGAATACTTTTGATATCCTCTGCTAATGAACTTGTTCTTGTGTCCATATGAAGTAGACAAAAACCGTCTTTTCGAACGTAGAAAGTAGAAAACTTATCATGCAACGTTCGTCAACTTCAAATTCAGTTGTCAAATGTAAAGATGATTTAGACTAAAACAAACATTATTTCAGAATTTACTTCAGTTTCATATTCTGAAAGGGCATTGAAATGAAGTATATTATCAAGATTTAAGAACTGCATAATATTCATTTAAAACAATCACAAGTACAAACTAGCTTTATCGAGAATGCATAGATCTATTATTTTACTAATGTAAACGGTAAATCTATAAGTAGTTACCATTATTTGTTCCAGATGATGTTCAATATGTATCGCATTTCATTTACAGGAGGAGAAGATACCAAGGCGACAATTAAACATCGTAAGATGAAGAAAAACAGACAACACCAAATCAAAAGCTTGGGTGAACTCGGGGCTTAGAAAGGGAAAGCAATTCTTGGCAAGACAGGAATGTCTTTTTTCCTGTATTGACATTCTGTAAAGGGCATTTATAAATTCATTACTTCCTGTTCTGTTTACATTGCGTTGTTGGATGACATCTTCTATGACGTATAGTCACCTACAAGAGTATAGGACGACATGATTTCATATCAGAAGGTTGAGAACGCTGATCTTGCAATCAGAACTACAGATCATATTTTGATGCCGTAACGATGTAAAGTTCTTTAATATTTGATATATTCACAACTTGTTTAGACTCTGCACAATCTTAACACTTGACGTATTGTAGGACTTTGTTTACCTCTGTACATAAAGGTTTTTAAGTTGTTTGTGTTGTTGAGTTTTCGCAACTACATATAGCCCACATCTACTTTCATTCAGGCTTTTAAGCGAAAAGAAAAACAGTTTTCTCATAAAACAAAATAAATATAAACTTCATAAATTCAAAGCCATCATTCACTTATTGATCGCTCAAAGTGTATCTTTCTTTCTCAGTGTAATTCGTGAAATGATCACTTGTCATAGATAAAATCTTGATCTAAGCCTTGTAACATTCTAAATCTTCTACCAAAAGGAAAAGTTGTTGATTGTACTTTTTTTTAATATTAAGAGACACTTAAATGAGTTGAGATGTAAATTGATTTAAAGTTTTAAATTATTTTGTAAATTCTTATGGAATAAAAGTTTTTATAACATAATCAGTTTTCGAAGAAGTTATGGATAAATATTTGAAATATACTTTGCTGTTTTAGTATCTCTTTCAACAGTATGCTCCTTGAATCCAGAAGAAAGTTACACTGACTGCTCGTCTCTAGATGTTGCAGCGACAGATAGGAACACGCATTGCTCTTGAAATCCTTGAAAATAGCAAATGAGTGTTTATATGCAATTGATGAATGTAGGGACCACAGAATAAAAATACACGGATTTATAGAATTTAGTAATCATGTTTTTAGAATTAAATACAGATGTGAACGTATAACTGTTGTCGTCTTGAACCAACTAATAAAAAAAGATGAATAATAAGAAAAAATCATTGGCCTTATTGCTTGCAAGAAATTATCAGTTATCATAACACGTACTTTGACATATTTGATGACAGTAATTTAAATATATGAATCTTATAAAAGGTATGAAATAACCGACCTGTAGACTTTCGAAAAAGAATTTGAACGAAAAATGTGTCACGTCATGAATTGAATAGTGTGAATTTCTGAGTAAACAAATACATTTTAACATATTCAAACCTTTAGATGAACTCAAGATTTCTTAAAGTGACCATATAGACAGTGCCGGCATGTATTTTGTTGACAATTGGCCTGCCAGTGAAGGTATGACAACAATAAAAGACCACTCTCTATTCGTATTTTTGACATTTTCGAGAATTTTCAAGTATTATATTGAGATTGTGTATGGGATTGTTATATCCCTCATCAACTCATATCCCTTCACCCCCCTTTTTTTCTGAATGACAGACCAACGAAAAATGCAATAAAAAATATGTAGTTTTGCATTTGTCATCTAAAGTTTTATCGATTAAGAATCAGGAAAATAATTACCAATAAAACTCAACCTTTATTTTCTTATATATTTATTTAAATATCATTAATGTGAACTCTTGGATCTCTAAGTTTTTGTTTAAGACTCTCATACATAACATTTGTCAGACTGAGAACCATTCATGCTATTGGTGGTTTTTTTTCGTTGTTATTTACTTAGATGTATACCCCAAACAGTTATGTTTTAGGTCCTGGTAGACAAACTTTGTCAGTTCGGTTAGTATCAGCTGTTTATCAGGAGTTGACTAACGTTGTTCTTTATCATCATTTCTGTGTAGATTTGTGAAGTTGTGATGACATGCAGCGCCATATCTTTTTACAACCGTCCCTACCAACGGATACAACACAATATAGTAAAAAGAACCACTTGGTAGAGTGGTACGTACATTCAGGTACCCAATTATTCCTCAAATCAAACTACAATTTCAGTGTTGAATGATAGCGTTGTATTAAATCAAAGCCATGCAAAGGGGGTAATTGGTATATACGGAGCTCGCCAATATACTTGATGAACATGCAACGAGTGCCGACTCATGATTTAATTAAACAAATTTCAAATAACTGATGATGTAATTCAATTTGAATTATATCCTGATTGATTTTACAGTCCGTTGTGAAGTATTTTTGAAAGTAGTAGTTTCTCATAATTCTTGCATCACTTTTGTTTTTTAAGCTAATGATATCACGAAAATGCAATTTATTGTCTAAACGTTTATTTTTGCCTATACTTATTAGATAAGTAAAATGGCAGAGAAGTTACCAAGGGGGCAATCAAAAATTATATGTCCAATAAAAACAAACAATAAAAACAAACAACAAAATGACCTAAAAACGACGATCAAACTAACAACAATCAGAAAACGCTACTCAGATAACTAAAGATGGAACATCAAGAGTTCCATTACAGCTAGAGATAAAGGTGTTTCAGAAGGGTAAGTAGTTCCTGATCCAACATGAGGTCATACAAATGATTTTTTTCTTTACATACCGAATGATACAACGAATTTCTTTATTATCGAAGTATACTTGAGTTTTATTTATATTTTAAAGTCAAACGCTAAATTATTAATTATATAAAAACTACAGACTTTCTCATTTTTTAAAATAAACTTTACTACTTTGACTGCAGCATATTTTTTTGTATTTTATAAGAAATCATGTGTTGAACTAAATTGATCTCAAATCGTTCAGAATGTTCAGAATGTCGCAATTAATTTGCTAACCAAAAGGTGAAAGGTTAATGATATTGGAAATATCTTGATTATAAAATGAATTTCTTTTATCAAATCAGATGCTTCTGAAAGACTTTCGTGATTGTATTTGTATGTTTCGTGAATGCATAAGTATTTTGTATTGTCATACTATTGTTTTTAATTTTATACCGCGTATATCTGATGTTATAAATTTGTTGGTGTAGATCGAGTGATTGAATTTCTGGTATTTTGAGAGTATCAACTTATATTTAAGTGTGACATTTTCATTATTATATACATATTGACCAATAATTATGTCCCAACAAGGTATGCTAAAGTTAAAAAGTTTTTTATCATCTTTATTGCCCTTGTCACAACAATTTTCCAAATGTATGTATATAAACTCATCATAGATACCAGGATTAAAATTGTGTACGCCAGATGCACATTTTGCCTACAAAAGACGTATAAACATTTTGTTTTGCCAATCATTTTGTTTTGAATGTTTACTGTTTATGCTATGTTTAATACACCAATAATTATACTTTATCATGTATACAGGCGCAGTCATATGTTTTAATGTTACATTTTAACATGAAATTTCTCATTTTCGAATAAGGGGCTACATCTATCTGAGGACTTCTTTGATGAGTTAATGGATTGACTTTCACACTCCTAATACGGCGCATCGGTTAACTTGAAAATATTCATATGTATAACACATATATAACACATATATGAATAAAGTACACTTTTCCGTTGATTCTAGTTAGTAAACGTTTTCTTTCTCTTCACCATTTTATCCTTTAAAGAAATGAAACTATACGTTTAATCTATCTTTCAACTGATCAACATTTCTTTAATCAGTTTTAACAGATCCTTATAGATAATTTTTTGACTAATTATTTTGAATAATTCAAATCTGTATAAATTAATCTAAAAAGGAGGGCATATATTGACTGTTTCTCAGATATGAAGTACTTGATTTGGTATATCTAAAGTCCGGTAACCAGTACTGTCTGATGTGTAAATGAGGGTATATAGACCGCGCCCCTATAAATCCTTGAAATTGAAAAATTTAACATAGAAAGTGATGTGGGTTAAGAATAGGTGGTGTTTGTCTTAATTAATTTTAGTACACAAATGGACCTAAAAATGAGAAAATGATGTGACACATATAAGAGAAGTTATCTCAAGAATAAATACACCATTAATTTAAAAATTTGGCTCAAATAAAAGTCAATTTACATCTATTTGAAGATAAGAAGATGTTTGCTGAAAGCAATTACACAATCACAATGTATTATTAAAACCAACCATGTTATAAAAGATAAATGAATAAAACAAATTCAAGAATTACTATAAAATAATTACATTACATGTATGTTTCATTATAATACGTTATTTTGATTGGCTAACAGCAATCTCGCGTCATTCTAAAATCAACCTTCATTCAGTTCAAAATGAAATGTAACATTCTTGACGACACGAGCTTCCACAATAAAGTGTACAGGTAAACAAATGAAAAACTTCATAGAAATTGAATTTTCATGATCCTAGCAAAAAAATGTAATTAAAAGTATTGAATGCTTCTTTTAGTAATTTTATAGGGTTGTAAAAGCGTTTATCGTGCGCACATTTTCAGAATGAAGCGATTCCGCGCTTCATACAAAATGTACTTCAGTCAACGCTTTTACACCCCAATAAATTTACAAAAAGAAGCATTCAATTCTTAATTGAGATATCAAGATTCATTACACTTTGCTGCGGTGTCTTTATGTAGTGTCACCTCTACTGGCATTTTCAATCAAATTGTTTAATGTTACAAAAACAAACAATGCAAACAAAAGACAATAACCAGTTGATACAGAAAAAGTAACAAAAAACAAATCATGATAATTTCAGATATAAATTATTTTTTAAATACTCCGAACAGATCTTCTAGTTTGCACTTTGTAAATACAGCTGTTTCACAAACCACGCTTCTTTTGGGGAGATATATAATATTCATAGATATTTTGTTTTGTTTACCTACTGGTTTCCGGATATGATCTCTATGTTTCATATCGTAGATGCATAAGTTGGGAATGTTACCAGTATGAAAACACATGGATAGCGGCTAAATTGAATTCCAAGGAAGACACAAAGTGAAGGGAGGGGTAGTACAGAATTTTAGTATAAGTTAAAACTCTAAAAAGTTCGAGGCATATACATGTTGAAAATATGCCGCACAGCCCTATATTTTGACCTTTGAAAAAAATAGAAGTGCATATGAACTTTCCATTCTAGGATATAATTTTTTACGAAACTTCATAGTAAAAGTGACACAGTTTTAGCCGTAAAAGGAGTTCCTATGGGAAATTGCATTGTCTATATTTACAGAAGCGCAACCTCTATGTATTGAGTTGCCTATTTGTTTTAATGACTTATAAATCAGTTTTTAAGCGCAATCATAAAATTCACGTTTAATCCCGAACAAATTGTTGATGAGTCTGCCATAAGTAACTTTTACAAAATATCGACAATTAAGGATAATTAATAAGATGTAATTTTAAAAGGCATTTACATATTTTTCTTTTCTTGTGTACAGCAGACAATCAAAACAAAGGTTAGGGATGCACAGAACGAAACAACATATCACAAGGCATGAACATACTGTTCTATTGATGTGAAAACTAAGCGAGAGTACGAAAATATTTATATTTGAAATGTAAATAGATAAAAGAAGATGTGGTATGAGTGCCAATGAGACAACTCTCCATCCAAGTCACAATTTGTAAAAGTAAACCATTATAGGTCAAAGTACGGCCTTCAACACGGAGCCTTGGCTCACAACGAACAGCAAGCTATAAAGGGCCCCGAAATTACTAGTGTAAAACCATTCAAACAGGAAAACCAACGGTCTAATCTATATAAAAAACGAGAAACGAGAAACACTTATGAACCACATCAACAAACGACAACCACTGAACATCAGGTTCCTGACTTAGGACAGGTGCAAACAAATGCAGCGGGTTTAAACGTTTTAATAGGCGCCAACCTTCACCCTACCTGAAACAATAGTGTAACATCACAACATAGAAAGACACACTATAAAATATCAATTGAAATGGCTTAACTCAATCAAAAGACATATGAACAAAAACAAGTGAACATATACTGAATGAATAAATTTGATCTATGACACAACGTAAATACAAAATTAATAAAACAAGGGGGTTAGATTTAAAACAATATCAGAAAGATAACCATAACCTTGGACAAAATGCCGCCAAATAGAATAACGTACACAGGTTAATAAAAATAATTTTGTTGTAAGGTATACATGGAGTACGGAAATATTTTTTTACAAAATAAATAAATTTGTAGTTCCTAGTACGAGAACAAAAGTGAAAATTTATCGTCATACTAAACACTTATCAAAGGTGGAATATATTAAAAAAAATGTGAGACTAGATATAACACTGAATAAGTAAACATTAAATAACAAAAATATTTACATCTTGTATCAACAGGTCAAATTAACACGAAAGTACGATTTGAGAGTACACACTTTACTGAAATCTAGTTAAAAGCCAAAAACAATTAATAATAAAAAAATCATGCAACAGAGACTAAAATCAACTAAAACATATCCCAGGGATTTAGTGTTTTAACGTCATGGACAGTCAAGGAAGACATGACTTGTGCAATGCCAAAACAAAAGTATCGACAGGCAGTAGGATAGTTAGGAGTTAACCTGTTAATAAATATGTATAATGTAATATATAAAATATAGATAGAGTAATCTCTATATAGAAAATAAACGTGGATGTGTATTTATACATCCAAAAAACCGTTTGAAAAGAATACAAATTTAGTTATGTTTTAATTTTCTGATGACAAAATCGATATTTGTGCCAATGTAAACTATATTCAAAGATCTAATTACAACATTGGTAAGATTACCTTTACTAATAAGTTTGTTTAAAGGTTCGATAAGTTTACACGAATCACATAGTGATTTCCACGCTTTTAGTACAATATTACCGTAAAATATAGGATGTGAAATACCGTTTTTAATAAGTTTTCTACAGGTACAGACAAATTTACTAATCCAATCTTTGTATCTATGAAAGAATTTAGTAAAAGTTTTAAGCAATTTATGGTAACGAAATCCCTGACTCAATAATTTACCAATGATGCATTGATTACGTTCGTTAAAATCTATGACATCACTACACACACGGGGATAACGAACGAGTTGGGTATATAAATACATGTACCGTATGATGGAGCCAAAGGAACATCGCCGTCTAAAAAGGGAAAATTAACAATAGGGAATGAAAAAACCTCTCTTTTGTCGTAAATTTTAGTATGGAGTTTCCCTTTAAAAATTGAAATTTCTAAATCTAGAAAAGTACAACTACTGATGTTTATGTTAGATTTATTTAAAGTAAGTTACTTTGGGTAAATTTCGGTAGTATATTTAGAGAACTCTGGATTATTTAACGAAAAAATATCATCAAAATAACGGTAGGAATTGTTGAATGTATCAACCAAATGTAACAATGACGTGTCTTTACTGAGTTTGGTCATAAACTGAGATTCATAGCAATACAGGAATAAATCTGCTATTAAAGGGGCAACATTATTGCCAATAGGAATACCTACTACCTGTCGATACATTTTATCGCCGAAACGTACATATATGTTGTCCAGGTGAAAATTTAAAGCTTCAATCATATCTTCACGTTTTCAGTAAGTTTATCTAGCATACTTTCCTTTTTCGTTACAGAAAAAGGCTTTAAACGACTTACAGCAAATAAATTTGCAATGAGATTTTTCAAAAGACCATTTAATTAAATATGAAAACTTTTTCTTGATACGATTGTGTGGAAATGTAGTGTAGAGAGTAGAAAAATCATAACAGTCAACAGAATTAAAAGTACCATCAAAAGCACGTATTTTATCTAAAACCTCTAATGAATTTTTAACACTCCAAAATAATTAATACCATTATTTTCAAAAGCTTTATTACAAAAGTTAGTAACAAGTTCTTTGATAGTAGTAAGGGAGGTAGTTAGAAGCACTGACAGATTAGTAGTAGAACACTTACTAGATGCGGAGATGAAACGGAATTTAAATGGTTGTTTTTGTAATTTAGGTAACCAGTACAAAGTCGGGACTTTCAAATATTCTAGCCTAATTAAAATAAATCTTTGTGTTTATATGACTTGAACTTACAGAGACTTGGGTACAGTTGTCATGTTGTAAAAATGCGTGAAATTGTGAATTTTAGCATTTTCATCTTTTTATGTCGTGTTTGGTATCAAAAGTCATTATTTCTTATGAGTAATTAAGTTTCAATATTTTTATTACGGAAGAAGTGCATTTTGTTAGGGGAACAAAATTTTGAACTATTTTTCAAATAATTTCATAAAAGACATTTATAAGCCGTTTTAGCGTTACTTGGAATATTTATGGATTAAGATTAAGATTATGTCGTGAGAATACTTTTTGACAACAATGGTCATCAATGTAATTTATTTGTCAACACCCAAACTGTATATAGAGTGAATAAGGTCAATTAACAATAAGTCTTAATTTAATCTGCTTTTGATATATTTCATTGTTTGGAAACTATTTGTTTAGAAGTACCTTTTTCTATTTTCATTGGTCAAACCGTTTCTATGATCATGTTTTATAAAGGTTAATTTTGAAACGAAAAGGGAAGGGAGAGAAAAAGAGAGAACTATGTGACACACCGGTCCGCCCCGCTCTCGATCTACGAGCAGCGGCGGGTTAATGTATGTTGCCATGATTACTGTTTTGTAAATATGCTTTATGAACTGTGATTGTATATATGTTGGATGGAAAAATAAAGTATGTGAACGTTCATGTATCCAGTCTCGTATATTGATTTACCACAACTCTCCAATATGGAACCTCTGCCATCTAAAACGGGCCTAAATCGTTGGGATTGTAAAATACTGTTATTCATCTCCGACGGACTATAGAGTTAACAAAAACGAAACACACCAACAAAACAACCACATTGTATAATCGACAATTCTAATTACGCTAAACAAACGATTTTCTACCACGTCACTGAATCCAAATTTTAACCATTGTATTATATTTTTTGTCAGTCTTGATTCTCCACCTAATATCCGCGAACTTAACATTTATTATGAGTTGTTATCAGTTATTGAGTATATACACTATCCTAATCCACATACATCATACTAAAAACTCCTTTCATTATACGGTTGTGGGCAGTATACTGATGTATTGTTTTTTTTAGAATACTGACGTTGATTAGGTATATAATCTTGCTTCAAATCCCAAAACTTTAATTTTTTCAGACCAAATTTTGATTTAGAAGCTTCCAAATTCAAACGATTTGAAGAATTAGATATTTGGTTCAAATAATATGTCTCAGTCACGATTGGTACTAACTTGTTTATTTATCCTTTAACTTCACTTTCCGCTATATAGATGATGTTCTCTCACTAGATAATTCAAAATTTTGTGACTTTATTGAACGTATCTACCTCATCGAACTTAAGATAAAGGATACAACAGATACGATTAAGTCTACTTCATATCTTGACTTAGTCACTTCCATCTAGAAATTGACAATGAGGGTCGGCTGAAAACAAAACTTTACTACAAAAGAGATTATTTCAACTTCCCAGCTTGTCAATTGTAAACTTTCCATTTCTAAGTAGCAGCATTCTAGCAGTGACTGCATAAGGAGTAGATATCTCCCAGTTGATACAATATTGCAGGGCTTGTATTTCCTATCATGATTTCCTTGATAGAGGGTTGCTGCTCACAAGGAAGCTATTAAACCAAGAGTTCCAAGTAGTGAAGTTGAAATCATCCCTTCGTAAATTTTACGAACGCCATCACGAGTTTGTTGACCGTTATGGAATATCTGTTTCACAGATGTCAACGGATATGTTCCAGTTGTGGTAACCGTCCCCTTTCCCCCGAATGTGAACTAACGAATTATACCTACACCGGGTTTATACTAACATGAGTAACAGGACAGGTGTCACACGTTGAGCAGGATCTGGTTACCATTCCGGGGCACTTGAGATCAATCCCAGTTTTCGGTGAGGTTCGTGTTGCTAATTTTTTAGTTTTCTATGTTGCGTTTAGTGTACTGTTGTTTGTGTTTTTCTGTTTGTCTTTTTTTTTTAGAAATTAATTTGAATGTCTCTTTGGTATCTCTCGCCTCTCTTTTATAAACGCGAATTTAAAAAAAAAAACTTATTACTTTTTTTACAAAATATGTCAAGATTTAGAATTACAGTTTTAAAGTAATCTATGCTAGCAAACATTTTGCAAACACACATAAGAACCACACAGTCAATGGTCGCTTTAAACACTCGGTTGTATCGAGTAATGTTATTTTATCGGAAATTACTATTTTAGCCGTATCAGTATGTAAATGTTGACTATTTGCATACTCCGTTAAACATACTATTGAGCGTAGGTCGTATGCAATTTTGATTTTAAGCTTTATTCCGAAAATGGCCAATGAATTAAGAAAAACGTTAAAAGGTTTCAATATATGAAATCAAGGAATTTTTTTAACGCCAGTGTATAATATCTCACATATTTACCAATTTATCAAAACCAAAAATCGGTGAGGGCTTCTTTGCAACAACAACCACTCCCTTAGAAGTCTGTTGCATATAATATCTGGTTGAATCGTACCGAAATAATTTTGTCTTGCACTTCATCATTGTTCTCTACAAATTTAATATAAAATTCTAACATCTTCATTGTTCATATCAATTATAGTAGCTCAAAGGAAGCAGGTTTTAATCGCTGTGTAATTGTAGCAACACATGTTATTATCTATAATATAAGGCGATAAAACGTCACCAATGATTTATTATTTCAACTGTCAATTGATACGTATAACTGTATTGATTGGCTAAAAAGCGAAGGATGGTTCTACTATATGATTTCTAATGCCCATGAATGAAAGTGTGCAATTATCTTTAATAGTGACTTAGTTTCAATCTATCGTCCACAGACTTTTGAAAATGAATGAAAAAACAAATGAATCGATTGTTCTTACAGTGCTTAAGAACGAAAGCACAACGAATTCAATGTATTATCCAAAAATATATCAAATTATTTCCGTTCTGTTTGGAATTATTATTTTTCTCGTTGGATTTTTCGGAAATATACTAGTAGTGATAATTGTTTCAAAAAGCCGGAAAATGCGTTCTCCTACCAATTGTTATTTAATTAGTTTAGCCGTAGCGGATATTTTGGTGCTTTTTTCCGCCACTTTGCCTGCTATTCCCGAACCTTTCTTTGAGATGCAACAATGGCCATGGGGAAGAGCAATGTGTTCTATCTTAGTTTTTCTGCAATATCTAGGGGTTGATGCCTCATCACTATCCATAACAGCGTTTACAATAGAACGATATATAGCAATATGCCATCCTATGACGGCACAACGGATGTGCACTATACGAAGAGCCAAGAAAATTATTTGTGGTATTTGGATATTTTCTATCTTATATTGTTCTCCATGGCTAGGTCTTACAATCATTAGAAAGGCTGGAGACAAAAGCATCTGTACTTTCCGACTTGAAAGAGAGCATTATAATGTTTACTATTTGGCGGATTTAATTGTGTTTTATGCAATTCCGTTGTGTATTGCTGCAGTTCTGTATGCCTTAATTGCAAGAATATTATTTGGAACTACTATAGCCTCAGTACGAGGAGGACAACATCGAGACGCATCGCATACTCGATCGGCAACAAGTTCCAGGAAACAGGTAAGTTAATTCAATACACGCAGCTTTTAATGTAATCAAGGATTCCCAGCACATCAAATGAGAGAATTCCTAACTGATTAAAGTGGTGTATGCAATATTAAATACGCTTTCTCTTTGTCTTGAAAGCTCGTTCTTTTGTTGTTTGTAATAAAAGATATATATTAGCTAATGAAGCTTTATTTGCACGAAGATTGCATTTGAGTTTAACAAAGTTGTATAAGAATGAAAATTTTGATATATTGAAATAATTTCAACCTGTGAATACAAAATATTAATGAACATTTTGAGGACGTTGTTACATAGGTTTTGATTGTTATTGTTTCAAACTATACTATTTTCAAACTGATATTTATCTTTTGTCGATAAACTCATTTTTGCGTTTTCTGTGAGTATCAATCAGACGGTGGCCCTTTTGTTATTGCTGTTTATTTTTGTTGTTATTGTGGCCAGTGTCTATGGAACACTGATAAGTCTTTGACGTTCTTTTGTCTTTTTACACTTACCTGTACTGTGGTTTAGAGTGTGTACACTACCATTACCTAAATTAATATATAAATGTAAATGTTAAAATCACCAAAAGCGAATCCCCTGAACAAATAAGAAGTGACCTCAGTTGATCTGCTAAGGTCAGCAGTTCCTTCCCTTATAGAAGCACCCGCTGTCGTACAGTACTCCTTTTAAAACCGCGTAGATGTTTCATATCTATATACGCCATCATCGAAAGCGCATTTGTATGTATACATTTTCAGTATGGACGGGTTGTCATGCATATAGGTTGTAGAATATAGATAGTTCACTCAAAACTGTTAACATCTTACAAAAAAGTCGTTCTAGTCATTCAATTTCAATGCAGGCAGATACCAAGAAATGTGTTGATAATTGTAGAAAGCTGAAAGGCATAGATTAAAATTGTTTTCTATCAAATGTTAGTAAATTATTAAAGTTTGAAATACATTCATTCTTAATAAAAAAAAAAAAAAAAACAAAAATGACATGCCTTCGCGTCCTTCTTGTCACTGGTGAATACTAGTAGTTGTCACATTATAATTAGCAATCATACCAAATTATGTACATGGTAAATTTGAAAACATATGCTAAGACTATGTGAACAGCAAATATGAATGAGGTAAGCAGTGAAGGCAAAGAACAGATTATGAAGTGCATTTGAACGTTATATTATTTGATCGTTATACTATTTGAACGTTATTTAGTTATAAGTCAATATTTATATATTTATTACTAAATATAGCTCAATACAAAACATGAGATATGATAAAAACGCCTTAAGAAATTTTATATTCCTATCTGACTTGATAATATCAACGTAATAGGGTTTTCATGGCTGTCATTCGGAATATCGAAAAAAAAATGATCGTGAAAGAATAAGTAACGGTGGTCAAGTATTGCGATTAGATCGTGAACGACCTGGTATAGGATCGTGCAGGAAATCTTATCGAGAAGACACATACAACGTCAGTAAATAATCTAATTTGATTAATTATAATTACAAATATTGGAAAAAATAAAACTGTCTGTCAAAATGGTTCAACACTATGAGCAGTATCCGAGAAAAATAAAGGTTTAAAAGTACACCTTGTTTAAAAAACTACAAAAGACAGACTGCTCCTCGAAATTTGAAAGAAATAAAAATGTAAACAAACATGATTTTTTTTTCAAATTTTTAATGCAAAAACTACTTTTCTCTTAAAAATATCGTTCAATATTACTGTTCAAAATTGTTTTTTTTTAAGTTATTTTGAGTTAGTTTAATCAGAAACTTTGCAAAAATGGTAATATTTGTAAAAAAAAATGATATTTCGGATCGTGAAAGATCGGGTACCGCATTTTAATGATCATGAAAGGATCGTAGAAGATCTGTTGCCGCTTATTCGTTTTTGCACAAAATCCACAAAAACGATCAAATCTTTCTTAAAACAAATGATAATTTATATTTGATATTGGTATAACAAAAAATTGGATTTGCATGACTTATTCTGCTTCATTTTTGTTTGTGAATAGGGCTTTGATGGTTCAATGCCATTGGATCTGATTATTTGATAACATCACACCTACTAGTTTTTTGATAACAATATAAGTCCGTTTGTCCGTCCTGCATACATTTTATGTCATTTGAAAAGTTAAGATTGTCTCATCTGAATTCCATTAACTTTTATGCACAGTCATATCTATAAAATGAGGATCTTTGTTGATTTTTGTAAAAATTGAAAAGATACATTGTTGAAAAAAAAACCTTCAGAAAACAACTGTCATATTCTTGACTTGCCACAGGTATTGTCCTAAGAAATTTTAGACTAAATCTGATTTTCTAGCTAGTTAATACGCCCACTTGTGTGACAGTCGTTTTATGTTCCGTAATATTGGGTGACCAACCCAAACAGACATAATTGGTTAACGTGGTCATATCTGGGATCCAGCAGCCAAAACAGTGTAAACATACATCACAGACATACAACACAACCGAATTTAACGTTCAAACACACAAGTTTACAATTAGATATAAAAAAAAAGACGCCAACAAGAAAGTTTGTGAAGTCAGTCTTGTAAAGCATAATAACGGAGCCCCTTCAGTGTCATGTAAATATAAATATTTTTGTTTGCTGGATATTTAATCTGGTGCGCATCTTTTTGAAAAATCGGACACCCGACTTTGAAACTCGTTCGCACATCTTTGAAACTTGTCCGAATGTCTTTTCAGCTCGTGCGCAAGACTTTCAAGCTTGTGCACATGACTTTCAAAATGGTGCGCTCGACTTTTTAACTCATGCTCACGACTTTCAAAAATGGTGCGCATGACTTTCAAAATGGTGCGCATGACTTTCAAGAATGACTTTGATACTTGTGCACACCAGTTTGAAAGCCATGAGCACCAGTTTGAAAGTCGTGCGCGCCAGTTTGAAAGTCGTGCGCACCAGTTTGAAAGTCGTGTGAACCAGTTTTTGAAAGTTTTGCTCACCAGTTTTTAAATGTCGTGCACACTAGATTAAAAGTCGTGCATACGAGATTAACAGTCGTGCGCACGAGTTTCAAAGTCGTGTGCAAGATTATATAAATTATACTCCATACGCGGGTGAAGTTGGTAAATCGCTGCTAAGGTGGGGAAAATCTATTATTTCAAAATTGAAATCATCTCGTTTGTCATAGACTCTGGTATAGAGATGACCGCGGTAGACAAATTCGGAGTATATGCCTGAAAATGAGGCTGAGGAAGCTGTATATGTGGTTTCTGTAATCTATAGTTCGTGACTATTAATGACCTAATCAGAAAAGACTGTATTGTAAATGGAAACAACATCTTCAATACACCTGTATGTAAAATTAAATGATATAGGTTCCTTGATCTAACCCTTACGAAAACAAAAAACGTACACATTAAGATATTTCCAGGGGAAGACCACCAGACGTCTTCTCGCTTCACTCATTCGGGGATGCATTTAGCATTATATATTCAAAGATATTTACTTTTCGACAATTTACGCTCCTGGAGGTCTTATTATCTTGGATGCCTAGTTACATGTAGCATTGCCTCTTAAATGAAAACAGTTCTAAATATGGGTGTATATATCACCCCAAAAAAATGAACGCATTAATTTACGTTCTTAGTAAGCAATTAAACGCTTTTCCAATTACTAGTATATCAATTGGTAAAATAAATGTTGTGTTGTGATCATTAAGTCTGGTCACGCCTTGTCTTTCACGATCAAAATAATGCGTTGAATGATCTTTCACGATCAATTTTGATTAAAAATCAGCAAAATTAAGCTTTTTCAAAAATAATATGAACTTTTTCGAGTAATAACATATTTTAATTTTACTTGACTCTCTGACACAATGAAGATTAAGTTTCAAATATATCATGATATATTGGAATGTGACCATTATAGATACAATCCCATGCTTGATCACCGTCAGTTATTCTTTCACGATAATTTTTCTCGTTATACCGAATGACACCCGTGGTTTTGTTAAAAGCATAATATTAAGATATTATAAACATATGTTTTTTGTAGCAATCTATGTAAAGCTATCAATATACACGCAAAACGTGATGGCAATACTATGATTGGTAGTGACATTCTATTTCTAAAATTCTCATTTTCATTTTGACAATTTTTACTCCTAAGTTGACATTGCTCAGTTTCAATGTGACATTTCTTAATTTCAACTTGATATTTTCTAAATTTCTTAATCTCCTACTCAGAGACAAGAAATGTCAAGTTGGAAGTGAGAAATGTAAACTTGGAATTGAGAACTGTCAAGTTGGAACTGATAAATGTCAATTTGGAAATGAGAAATGTCAAGTTAGAACTGAGAAATGTCAAGTTAGAACTGAGAAATGTCAAGTTTGAACTGAGAAATGTCAAGTTGGAAATGAGAAATTTTAACAACAGCACGTGACTATAGGTCGTTTTTTCCATGAAAAAAAAAATCAATATACGTTGTATAATTTGGTACACTGTAAAACTCCACGATATTTTTACGAAGTTGTTAAAAATACGTGTATGGAATAACGATTTATCTACTCGTTTGCGAAAACACTGTGATCAAATGCATCAGTGGATGTGTACCAATTCGTAAAATTATTCGTCATATGAAAAAAAAAAAAATTATATTGCCCTACTTAATTAACAAATATTGATCAAATTTACATTTTTATGAATTAAAGTTAAATAATTCAATAGAATTATTTTCAAAAACTTTAATTTTATAATATATATTTTATTTATAAGAGAACAAGTGTGGACACAGATGAATGTGGACAGTATGTTTGGATGTTTGACAGTGTTTTATATGACAAAAGGAGTTCTATGTTTTTCCTATATGGTGTTATTAACTGTGTTGCACGATGACAACCAACCTGAGCAATAGGAGTGTTGTTAATTTAATATTTAGATTTTATGTTCAAGACGGGCATGGAAGAGACACTAATTGCATTAATAACCAAATGATTATGATAGAATATTTTCCACATCTTTGATTTTGGATACATTTTGTAGCTAGGAGAGCAACACATAATAGGTTCATTTTTCATGTGATTTTTTTTAAATGGGAGATGATATCTGAGAACATGATATCCGGAGCCTGTAATTCAGTGGTTGTCGTTTGTCTATGTGTTACATAATATTTGTTTTTCGTTTATTTTGTGTACATAAATAACATAAATGACTATGCGTTATGGGCTTTGCTCATTGTTGAAGGCTGTACGGTGACCCGTAGTTGTTGATTTCTGTGTCATTTTGGTCTGTTGTGGAGAATTGTCTCATTGGCAATCATACCACATCTTTTTTATATGTATTTGCTCACTATTTGTATGGTTCTATTAATATTACTTTGTGGTGGATTGTCAGTATCATTAGTAAAATATTTTGTTAAAATGTCGAAATTGTTTCTCAAATTAGAAGACATTTATTGGTTTTTAGTAATGATAATGCCTGACATGATGCTTGGGGCTAGATGAGCTAGAAAGTAAACTTCTGTGTTGTTTTCATCAATTCTTTGATAACATCTCCTCCAAAGCTGGCCGAAGCAAAAAAGTTTTGACCAATATGAAAATGATATCAACAAAAACCTTTGTGAGCATGCTTCAAAGACTCATAACTGCTCCAAAAGTAATCTGATAGAATTTCAAGCATGTCAAGTGGGTATTATGAAAATCTACTTAATATGTCTAAATATCAAAAAGTTATAGTATTCAATATGAAAAGGTATTGCAAAATTATTCTCTTTTCAATTTTTTTGTTATATGGATACAAATATAAGTGATACCAATACAGTATTTGTTGTGGTATGAAAGTGTAGTAATTAACATTTACTGTAACAATGTTAATTCACACTAATTAAAAATAAACAAATGAATGAAAATGTTGAACATGTACAATGAAATATAGTTTTAGAAATCAATTAGGCCAGATAGGCCTTATAAATTTTGGTCTTTTTTTAACATACTGAATGACCATTTACTCAGGACTGAGTCATCAGTAGGCAGTACAGATGTATTAAACAACCTAGCATCATATTGCTAGTAGTGTAGCATTGTAGGGTAAATTTGTTCTTTTTTTAAAATTTGGTTAATGGACAAAAAATGTTTGGTTCAAATCATAATAAAATGCTTTTATCTCCTTATTACGTACATTGTACATAGAATGGATACTACCCTGACAAATCCTTGTACATGAGAGTTGTCTGTCAAATCTTTATTTCACAAAGAATGAATTGCATAACAATGAACTGAGCTCAACGCAAAGCACTTTAATAATACACTTAGACAAAGAGCTCAATCCAGTGATATACTTTGTACTACAGGTCCTTCATGAACATCCTATCCACCAAAACCATATCTCACAAACATGCCATACTACATGGTTGGATCAGAAGTCCTGAAAAAGACATGAATTTTATTATCGTATTTTAATTATATATAAACAGGTTAAAACTTTCACAAATGTGTGGTGAAATCATTCAGTATCTAGCAACTATCAATCTTTTCATGTACAAATTGATATAGGTTGATTGCCCCTCTGTCGAAATAAGAACATACCTTCACCCACCTAATTTTAGTCAACTGATGATGAAACATTCAAAACTATAAAATGTTATCTAAGACTTGTCAGTGTCTATTTACCATCACCACTGAATCAATAATATAAGTATACATATATACATGTAAGACTAAAATTAAAGTACATATATAAGACAAAACTGACATTCGGTCTTTACTACATCTTCATTCCCCAAGTCGTGTTCAAATCTGACTTCATGATAAAATAAGATTCCATATCTACAACATAGGAAATAGCACTCTAATAGACTAGCATTGAAATCCCAGTTTTCTAAAATGGTAGGTGGAACCTAAGACTAAAAAATTTGAAACAATATATTCCAAATAATTCAAATGCATTTATATGTAATAATATAAATTCTCCAAAGTTCACTATATTTTTCCTTTTTTTGTCTTTTGTTTGAGACTGTATATTGACCTCTAGATGTCTTTCAAATACATCCAGTTTGGTTTGGGTTGATGTTTGATTGTTGTACATGTTATATATCGACGTGAGATTTGTTTATATAAATAACAACTATTTCCTTAAATTCAAATAAAATAGATATAAGAAATTATAGGCAACCATATGCATGTAAATAAAAAAAAGTATTTGCATTTGTCCTGTTGATTGATAGTGGTACATATACATGTATGAGGACTGGGTGAAATCACTTATATATAGTTCTGATCAACAGTTTCATGGTAAACATGGTAAATAAGTAGTAGCTTGTTTGAAGTTTGCAGCATATTCAACTTTGAACATCTTTTTCAGGTCTGCAATCCATATAAAAATCTGTATATACATGTAGGTGGTATAATTGCCAATGAGACAACTTTCCACAGAGGTTTAAATAACAAAGTAATTATAGGCAGCCATACAGCCTTAAAAAATGAGAAAAAAACAGTCCAGACATGTTAAGTATGCAACAATTAAATTAAGAAAAGTAATGGCCTGATTTACAACTTATGAACAACAGGTTTGGAACCCCCACAAAAAAAAATATGATCTAATGAAGATAAAAAGAAGATGAAGCCTTTTAACTTATAAAGGGGATCTGGACAGGACTCATTACACTCGGAACAACTTTTTAAATGATGGATACATATAAAATTAAAATATGTTATATGATTGCCAATGAGACAATCCACAGAGGTTCAAATGACAAAGCAATAAAAGGCAACCATACAGCCTTCAAAAATGAGGAAAACTGTCCTGACATGAAAAGTATGCATCAATACAATTGAGAAGAGTTAAGGCCTGATTCACTATTCCACTAATAAACAGGTTGGAACTCTCCCCCTCAAATAAAAAATAAGGGGGAATTGTAGCCTTTTAACTTATAATAGGGGATTCATTACCATAGAAAAACTATTCTGAAAGATGATTCCACTTATTTTCAATAAATAATAAATATTGAAGTCTATCTCAGGCATCTGGGAACGGACTCAACATTAATTCTATACATATATAATATATTCCAAAATGTGGACAAGCCTACATCAAATATTCTACTTGAATGACTTTAGTGGATGAGATAAAGTTACAAAGTCGCAGTGGTTATATACTCCAATGGCAGTCTTTCCTGCTAAAATGTCATGTGTAGAATGTGATATACCATTTTGGGTCTATATACTGTCCTTTATATTTATTAGGTCATTTTGACACAGCAAAATATATAGAAAATGTTAACTATGATCTGAAATTGAGTTCTTTTCGCAAAATAAACCCACTAAATCTAAACTTTGAATGCAAAAGACCCCTAAATGGCTAACAGATATTGCTATAAAGAATAGTCCATGATGATTCTTGTTATTAAACAGTTCATGAAATGTACACCGATTCTGTCAGTTGAATGGACTAGAATGAGATAAGTTATATAAACATAAAGGTTTTTTCAACAGTTGTGGTGTAAATTAAATATTGTTATGTTGTTGGTATTTTTCACCTTCCTAAAACAGTTTTAACGCAACATGAACGCAAGCTTGATAGATCTTGATAGGGTGTCCTCACATATTTTGACGTTGCTGAAAAATTTTGGTTGACATATGTATCCTCTTCTCATCGTTTTTCGTGCTATTAAGAATGCATACTGTCGTCATAATTTCCATTGAAAAGGCATGCATAATACAAATTCATATGACGTACGAAAACATATTGATCTGACCATATACATGTATGTAAAGCTTGATAACTACTCCTCTCACACATGTATAGATTATTAATGGCTTTTGTACACGAGTCATGAATATCGTAAAATGTTAGCCAGTGAGCAGGCCCGCAATGAACCTTTTTAGCGAGTGAGCCCAGCTAATGAGCTGAAAATGAATCAAATTGTGTACTCAGTCACAGTTGGTGATATTTTAAGGTATCTACACAAAGAAAACTTGCTTATATAAATCTCAGTGGCGGATCCACAACTTTTCATAAAAGGGGTTGCCCACTCCCGTCATGCTTCCCCAGTGGCGGATCCGGGGGGAGGGTTCCGGGGGTTGGAACCCCCCTTTTTTTTGACGATCAATGCATTTGAATGGGGACACATAGTTGGAACACACACCCCCACCCACCCTTTGTCCCGAGACTGAGTTGGGAACCCCCTTTTATAAAATGGCTGGATCCGCCCCTGCTTCCCTATAAAATCAACCAAATTCTCCCCACCCCCTGGATCAGTCTATGTTACTGTTTATCGTTCTGCGTAATACTGGCTTTTTCACCTCCCTGACTTGGCCCTAGACAGTTGCTTATCTGTTTATCGTTCTGTCACTGGCTTTTTTAGACTAGAGACTTCATGTGTAGAAACCTGACGTCAAACTCGTGTACTATAGAAGAAGAGACAAATAATTTCACATTAAATCCTGTAACATTACATCTAAAGATAATTATAATCCAAAGTAAATTATATTACGATGTCAATGGACTAAATTCCGCGCAAATGTCATCACTGGGATAGACCAAAACGATCAATTTTAGGTTTATGTATCATTCATATTCCGATCAATTTACTCAGTTAAATAAAATATATGTGTTAACTATTTTTATATTGGTTTTGAATTTAATTAATCTATCAGAAAAAAGAATTTATTTCTCGCAGACAGCCCTCAATACTATACACCAACTCGACACTGAAGCTAAAAAACCCTAAAACATAATAGTATATGGAATCGTCCAAACGGATTACCTAATATTGATATAGGTGAAATATGTAGATTCAGAATTGTGTACACAGAAATAAGATCAGAAATAAAGCCCTATGTAAGGTGAAAACAATAACACAACTGTATAAAATCATTGTTTATTAAATTTGCTTGCATAAGAACCATGAAGTTAAAATTTATAACGATTACGTTTATCCTGTCAACCCCTTTTCTTCATTGCATCAAGGCTTCCGTTGCTTTACATCGAGCAGCAATTCAACCAATCGGGGAATGTTAAGTTGGGACATACCTCTATTTTTGGAAGCGTGATCTTTACATCGAGGCTTGCGTTGCTTTACACCGAGGCCACAGTAGTTCGACCAATCGGGGAATGTTTATTTGGGGCATGTGACCTATTGAACTGCAGGTTTTATAATATTTTAATCGAAATTGTAGAAAAATGAAATGTTGTTAGTACATACAAAACAGAAAATGATGAATACTTTTAGTAAAAGATAATTTGGATCCGGGTTCTGTGTATTCACATCATTTGTACAACTCTCCTTACTGATGCCAATTTTTGGAATTTCTGTGACCTAAATGGTTCGCGAAAATTAATGTTCTGTGTATTCACATCATTTGTACAACTCTCCTTACTGATGCCAATTTTTGGAATTTCTGTGACCTAAATGGTTCGCGAAAATTAATATTTTATTATATAGTATAGTAATAAACCATATAAAGGAATATTTATGCTAAATGCACAGAAATGACATTAAAGAATTTATCTAAAATAGCTGTATACAGAAACAATTTTGAGAGCCTTTAATATGACTTAGTGGAGACCCATTAAATAATATGGAACAAACTTGTCTACAATATAGCAAGCTTTATGCATACAAAGTCACTTTAGTTGGAAGGAAAGAAATATTCAAATTCTAACACAGTATATTCTACTGTAAGGAGAAACCAAAAATATACTTTGAATAAATTGATTTCTTTTAACAAAAGAATTTATAATCAAAGTAGAAAATCCCGCACCCGGAGGTGGTCCTCAGCTGGCCCTTAAATAAAATTGTGTACTAGTTCAGTGAAAATGGACGTCACACTAAACTCCAAAATATATAAATGAACTAAAATTAAAAAACATACAAGACTAACAAAGGCCAGAGGCTCCTGACTTGGGACAGGCGCAAAAATGCGGCGGGGTTAAACATGTTTTGTGAGATCTCAACCCTCCCCCTATACCTCTAGCCAATGTAGAATAAAGAAACACATAGCAATACGATTTGTAAAAACAATAAGAAAATTAAAAAAAGGTTGAACACTTACTTTGAAATAAAACAGAATGATTTATACTATAATTACTTATACATTCTCATTCGCTACCACACTTTACAATTATCTGCAATCTCGTCAATTCATATACCCTATAAGCATTTTTTTTATCTGCCTTGTAAATATTGTACATAAATGTCTTCTTTATACCTGTGAATATGGTTTATTAAAGATATATACGGTAAAATTGTTAATCACATAAGTGTTTAGTAGTAACGATGCACCTAAACAAAGCATGGTACATTTGATATTGTTTAAATTGTTATATACAAGCATGTACGACTGAAGCTGACTATGGATTAAGTCTTTTGATGAACAAATTAAAGACTTATATGCGCCATGAATTGCAGTATAATAAGCAGTTATAATAAAATTGGGATTTTTAAAAGTTGAATTAGCTACATTGTAGTAGTCTTTGATTTTTAAAAGAAAAGAAGGAGAGGGCGACTGGCCTAAGACTATTAGATATTAATATCATCAATAAATTGCATAAGTCATGGTTAGTCCCAGGAGCAACAAATTGTCAGGTCATTGACAGAAATCAATAAATAAATACACTTTAAAGAAAATATTATTACATGGGCTTGCAGTATACTATGGAAATGTTATAAGCTTTTTTAAAAAGTGTTTGTATAGTTGATTACTATGTTCCTTATCTCCATGAACAAAAAGTTGTTGGTACGAATCAGTTTTGGAACGAATCATCTATTTACCACTTATTTTCGTGTAATTGTTGTACCAGAAGTTTAAAGCAACAATATAAAGGAGACTAAAAACGTATTTTTCTCGTAGAAAACTTCTTAAAATCGAAAATCGTTTATTAGCGTCGGTTCCATATTTTGATATACTTCATATAAAGGAGCTTTTGGAACCAAGTTTGTAAATTGGATGTCCGTGCGGAAATATTCAGACGCGTTTGTGAAACACTCATTTAACTTGGTCGCTATATTATCCTAAGACCAGTCGTAAATCGTTGTGAAGCCATTTAATAGGACTATTCATACCCCTAGAATAAATATACAAATATGCCAATTCTTAAGTCCCATCAACAATTTATTCGCATACAGGTGAATTGTACTTGTTTTGTGCCTGCTTTTCGTGCGAAAGTGAACCTTGTCAACTTTGAAAACTTTCGGCCTCTTCAATTTGAAAATCGGAAACGTAACTGTAGTATAATTTCTACATAAAATAATAAAAATTCGTAAAAACACAAGATTCAAAATAGAAATAAAGACAAAAGAAGAGATTTGTCATGATTTCTCCACATATAGGAAAACATCTTGCAGGTTGGATTTTAATGTTAAAGAACTTTTATCTCACCTTTTTGTTTTCAGTTTTCGGCCAAATTCTTCAAAAAACCTGATGATTTGATCCTTCCCATTTCTCCAAAAGACAAATTTTAAGCATTTTCTCTTAATATTAGAAAGCTACAACTAAGAGAAGTAATTTAATCAAAAGGGCCGAAGTCACGTGGTGCAAATACTATAAATAAAGTATCTAGGATTTTGCCATATGCCTTACGTTCCAGTACCCGAATTGCATCGAGTACCTAATTTGCACCCATTTTGTCGAGAAAAGCAGTGGGAATTTTATAGGGTTTCTTAGAGACTAAACAATTCGTATTTTTATAATTTGTCATTATGCATGTCTTTCAACATAGCTAGATAAATATACAAACAGTCATATTATATATTAACAGACGATTTATCCAGTGAAAAAGTAAAATTTACGGAAACGTCGCATGAGACTTCCAAAGAAAGTTAACTTTTAAAAAAGAGCAAGTACTATATGTCACAGACATATACTTATAAAATGCATAATAAACATGGGCTATATTGTCAAATTGTTCACAAAATGTAGAGAAATACAACAAACATCAGTTCTTCGATTTTTACGGATACGAAGCTAAGCATGTATGCAATTTAGGTACTCCTCAGTTCAAAATCTTGGGTCGATTGTAGGTCAAACAATTTTTTCTATGATTAAGTATAGATTCAAAATTAAGTTTTTGGGGAGAAATAAGGACATATATACAAAATGAAAAATAAATAGGTTTGAACTAGCTTTTAGCTACTATGAGAATTCTAAGGTCAATACGTCTTTTGTTATACTTAAAAGTTTGTTATGTGTTTGGTTTGTTATTTTTTTCTGTTATTTTGTTTTATTTGGTTAAAGAAAATCTAATGCGTAAATCCTGTTCATTTAATTTTTACAGTTTGTACTAATGTTGCGTTGTTTCACCATTGTCCCAGGTTAACATGTTTTACCTGGCCACATTATATTCTGCCTGTACAAACTAGCAGCCGCTAGTCCATTGATGATCGTTTGTTGCCGCCTACTCTTATATTTCTTTTTTTAATTCGGAACAAATGCTATACAGACAATCCAAATGTCCGTTGCAACATAAATTCAATGAAACTCACATTTGTCTTAAAAAGCACAAAGAAAAGATAAATGTTGGTCTTCTAAATTAAAAAAAATAATAATAAAAAATTGAAATGATACCACTAATCTTTTCAAGCATCAGAAGACAGATTTAGGCTTTAAGAATACATGTATGAGAATATTAGCTAAGCCCTGGTGATATCATGTGACTATGATATAATTTACGTCAGATTGATTCGCATCTGGTGCAGAACAAAAATATTCCGTTAGTGTTGTTGCTAAAGGAACAAGTTAATCAAAAACCAAAATTAACATAAAGCACGAGCGTTGCCCCAAAATATTTTTTGTATGTAAATATGTAAACATAAAATTTACTTACTGTTGTAATACCTGTTGTTATACCTTTTAAAGCAACGGCTGTACTCTTTACAATTTTTGTTCATGTACAAGTCAAATAGTCAGGACGTTCGCCATTTTACTCGATTTAATGTTATTGTCAAGAAAACGGTACATTTCAAACTAAAATCCATACCTGTGTTGAAGTCCATAGATTCAACATTTGATTATGACAATTAGAGATAGTTGAAAACTGATTTGATTTGAGGACCAATTTTGCTGAAATCGTACCGGTTATAGTACTACATGCTGTAACAAACATGGAACATCACTACACAAGAAGACAACGATTGAGGTGAATCAGTACATAGACAATAATAGTGCATTGACTTGACATATCAACGATATAAGGATTCGGCCCGAAACGGAGAAAAAGCTCGGCAGAGCCTCGCATTTCCCCGTTTCTAAGCCTCATCCTTATATCGTTGATATGTCAAGTCAATGCACTATTATTGTCTTTATACTGCAATCTAGAAAAAACACATTTTCAATTGTTGTTTAATGTGTTAATGTTATTTATTTGATTTAAAAATTGGGAAAAATCCCCCTTTTAAAAAGGCGGAAAAATATACAACACAATGAAATGTACATTACCTGTTACACCCCAGCTCCTTTGTTCTACCAGGGCGATCTGTAATAGTTATACACCGAGGGATAGGTGTGTCTGGATAAGAAACCCCGACGGCCGGAGGCCGGAGGGGTTTCTTATCCAGACACGCCGTATCCCGAGGTGTATAACTAACTTACACCCCATGCTAAACCCTATATTTCTTAACATTAATTACTAAATGAAAAAGAATGGTCAGCATATTTATTTACAATATCAAACCATAATTTATAAGTTAGATTTTTTTTACATGAAACCCCACTAGTCACCTTACTTTGGCTATCTTCGTTCAAACTTTGACAAGTGAGTAGATTTAACAGATGTCAAAGTTGCTGTTTTGCATATTCCTGTTAAATCCATGTGCTAATATGGATCAGCAGGTCAAGGTTGACCGTTTCGTGCATTCTTACTTAAAAAAAAAAAATACATCATGCTCCTTGTATGCAGTTGTCAATATGGACGGGTATAAGACGGACGACATTTTGAGTCAAGCGTTGGATTTGGTAAAAGAGACTAAAGATAAAGGTAATATTATAACCCAAAGTACTTACCTGTATCAGTTTAATGAAGGTAATCATAAATGTATTTCATATGTTACGGTTTTATACCCCCCTCCTTTCTTCTCGAGTATAAACAAACAATCATATTCGGACATTCTGAGCCTGAGGATAGTTGTGTCTGGATTAGAAACCCGACGACCGGACACGCTCAACATACAAAAATACAGATTGAATATTTAGGAACTCCCTTTTTGGGGGCAATCCAGGTGTGGGAGGTCCGGGAGTTAGAATCCCCGTTTTTTTAAAGATCAATGCTTTAGAATAGAGACATATGACTGGGATCAGTGGCGGATCCAGGGGGGCCAGGGTTGGAACGATCAATGCATTTGAATGGGGACATATGGTTGGAATCACCCACCCCTTTATCCTGGGTTGGGAACCCCCCCCCCCTTTAAAAATGGCTGAATCCGCCTCTGGGGATTAAAACTTTTACCTTCTAGCAAAGGAGTATTTAAAGGATTTATTTTTTATTCAAAATAGATGCTCAATATTTTTTTCGCTATTGGAATTTCCTAAATGTGTTTTTTTTTAATATCTTGAAACAACTTGTAGTGAACACTATTAGTAATTTTTTATGTTCATGCTATTTAAAAAATTTAAATAATCAATTTCTATTGTTATGAAAAACAATGGACTGTGTTTTCGGGATGTAGAAGCAGGGGTTTCCAGAAACCCCGCTCGTCACACCCTGTGGTCAATATCCATTGTTATTCGTAACAATATATCTATTCAATTTACACTTGTTTCAGAAATAGAAACTATGAAGTATAACAATAGAACTGGGGTGTAAGAGCCGGATCACCCCTACCAGATCACCCTAACTTGAGTTTCTTTGTTCTGCATGCTTTCCTTTGTTCTGTAACATTTTGGCGGGAATGTTAAATTTATACTATAAATTAGAAATATTTATATGGAAAAGACTAACTATCAAAATTTATGTTGAAAAATTCAGTGTCTATGCTGGGAATCGAACTCAAGACCTTTAGCATATGGACACACGAGTCATACCCCTACACCAGCACGACTGGATACAAATCAATGTTAATTAAACATATTTAAACATTGTGTCCGGGGCTCATACAGGGTATATACCGTATAGTAATATATAACGTATATAATAATGATTGTGTGGCGTTCTAAACTAGATTTTATGAAGCGTAAATGTTTTTTTTTATCTAATCTAGAACAGCTGGAATTCAAAATAGTTATTTTTGTGTGGCGTTCTAAACTAGATTTTATGAAGCGTAATTTTTTTTTATCTAATCTAGAACAGCTGGGATATAAAATAGTTATTCCATTCGGACTTGCTGTGTCAGTGTTAGATCACCCTCTGGCCTCCGGCCATCAAGATGATCTTACACTGACAGACCGCGTCCTCATGGGATAACTATTACTTGAAACCCGCAATCGATGGTGAACGAATTCGTTTGAGTATGGACTAAAATATCAACAATAAGCATAAAACATAATGATTTATAGGTTTAAAAAAAAAAAAACAATTAACAAGTGAAATATGTTTATCCAAAAATTGTAAAAGAAATAAGTTTGAGTTGTTCCACGCTTCGTTGTATACATTGGAAACAAGAACAGGTTGAAGAGGTCCTATGAATAATTAAATATAGTTTCGACAACATCTATTTAAATATTCATGAGGAAAAGTGATATCGGGTCAGTGACTGTATTTGACATAGAAATATACAGTTAACGCATTTTGACTGCTCAAATAGAACGAGTGCAGTATAAAATGTGATATCTACCTGTTTCTATAATGTCGTTTCAACAGTGTTTGGTTACATATCAAAAGCACACAATATGAAGATAATTTTTCATATGTGGTGAAACAATAAAACATATAGCAAAACAACAAACATTAAGTACATAAAACTTTGGTAATACCGAGTTGTATAAATCAGTTTAATATAAAACCCCTAGACAACTCTTTACAATTGCGAAAAGATGTGTGATGATCTCCATTATTAAATAGTGGAAAATACTGTGAAGATATTTATGAAATGCATCAGTGAATTGTGTACCAATTATTATACTCGACACGTGCACGACTAACAGAAATTTCCAGCCTTGTTTGTTTTTTTTTTTGCGCAAACTTTGAACCAATTTAAATGTCTATGAATACACGACCACCAAGCTGAAACATATCTCAAGTTTTAACGTTTTACTTTCATTAGTTTAAGTAAACATTTTATAGCTAATCTATGGGGAAAAAGTAACAATTTCAGACAATATTTATTTGTTTAGCAGATAGTTAGAATGATGAATAAAGTATAAATTTCAAATGATTAACGCAGATTGAAATATTTTCTTAGGTTCTGTAAACACATAGACTATGTGAATCAATAGATATAAGAAGATGTGGTATGAGTGCCAATGAGACAACTCTCCAATGAATCAAGCTCAATTCCATGATATAAAACAATGACTCTTTACTACAAGCGAAAGAATATTAAATTCTTCGTATGAACACACACACATCTGATTTGATGATGGCTATCACTTACTTTGATGATCATCAGAAGGCAATACACAACGAACTACTATAACCATGATGGAATATTCTAAAATACATTGATTAACTCAATTTCAATATGTATACGACAAAATGATATACATAAAAAAAAAATTCTATGTTTTACCGATGCTATTCCCTGCATATAAAACGAAAAGTACAAAAACTCTTGAATGAATTGAATTTGATCAATTATCAAACTGAATTTGTTGTTTCTATAAGGCAATATAATGATTAAGGATAAGATAAGTCAGCTAATAGATAGCAAAGTAATTCAATATTATTCTGACAGAACTTTAGTAAGTCCCATGACCCGACATAAAGGGGAGGAGCTTATAGCAACCTCCTTGTTTTTTATGTTGACCTTTAGGTATGACTCTTTTCTATGTTATGATTTCAGAAAGTAATACTGTCTTACCAGCGATTAAAATTAATAATGTTGTGTTTTCACAAGTCTTCCTCCCGCAAAAATGGTTCCCATTTCAAAAGTTCTGATTATTGAACTAATCCGAAGTATGGATAAGTGTCAACCTTCATTCAAATATGAAGATTATCTGATTAAAAGGCACTCTTCCGACGACAAGTTTAACAAGACCGATTCGTATACCTTTATAGAAATTTGGGGAAGATGTAATACAACAATTAAGGCTCTATCTCGTTAACCAGAAGTAATTACGTAGATTTTTACAAGTCTCCCCCTCCAAAAAGGTCCCCATTCTACATTTTCTATTTATTGAAGTAATTGAATTAACAAGAAATATTTTACAAGCCCCTATCTCCCCGTCCTCATCGCAAGAATAAATGGTCACCTATTTTAAAATTTCCTAATTATCAAACTCAATCAAAGTCCATAGCACCCTCACTTCTCCTCTCAAATAGTCCCTGAATTCACATTTTTCTAATTATCGAACTTTTCCGAGGAATTCAATATTCTTGATCATTCACTACCTGGTGGATTAGATTTGTGTAACAATAATCAATTAAAAGTCATCACTTATGAATAGCAGAGAATAAATTGACATAATTAATATTAAAAAATGTATGACAAGAATCGAAGTATTTTATTCTGATCGGATAACAAAGATAACTTTTTTTTTGTCGTTTACAGGAAATCATATGAACTTGAAATACTGTATAAACACTTGTCTATTGTAGAAGACCATACATATTTGCATGTTAATTACTATATGGCTATGATTTTTGCTTTGTTAGGTTGCTGTTTCATTGACATGTACCTATATTAAAATGTTACAAATAGAACCACGGTACAATGATGACTATAACATTATCGGTATCAATTTTACTGCACCTGGTGTGTATGTCGACAAAAGAGGGACGAAAGATACCAGAGGGACAGTCAAACTCATAGATCGAAAACAAACTGACAACGCCATGGCCAAAAATAAAAAGACAAACAGACAAATAATAGTACAGATGACACAACATAGAAAACAAAAGACTAAGCAACACGATATGTCTCTTGAGTGATGCTCTTGACCAAAATATTTAATATCCAAAACACAATGCGTATGTTGAAGAGCTGAAAAAACCCAAACGGGCCAAAAATAAAATAAATCCGGATAAGTTACCAGAGCTATACACCAGGTGGATACATTCCTTAATTACTAATTACGAAATTTTTGTAACAGCAAATTTAAATAAAACAATACCCGTATGTGAATGTCAATACTCAAATACTTGCTACTGCACTAATGTTACCCAAGGGTTCTAAGAGTCCACCAGTAGAGCCGTAATTACTGTAACATATAAAATTATACTGACTATAAATAGCCGACTTTTGACGCCAAAAGTTACAAAATCAGACCGATATTTCGACCTCAAAATGCTTTCACCAGGAAGTTTTGTTGTTCACTAATGTTTATAATTAACTGTTTGGAAACAGCTAATCAGTCAATGAATACTATTACTGCTTAGTATTTCTAGTCTGTAATACTGATTTGTTTCAGCTTAGTGTTTTTTGTGAATTAATATGAATACACGGAATATAGTCACTGAAGCATAAAAGATGAAACTGTCTTCAAATAGACATCGTTTGAGGCTTAAAGTTACAAAAAAGAGAAGCCGAGCGAATATTTGACCGGAAAACCCCTCCCCTTTGAAGTGTTAATTATTGTTTACTTAAGTTCATAATTTACTAATTGAAAACAGTTACATGTTATCAGTCGTTGCTTAGTATATGTAGTCTGTTCAACTAATTTTATTCAGCTGAACGGTTTTGGTGAACTGATATGGACACACGAAAGTGTGGGATATACTAAAATGAGATGGCAACCCTACGAAACAAGAATATACAGAGACAATAAAATAATCGTTATTATCCTCCCCTCTTTTTCTCTCAAAAAAGAAAAAAAAATTATGATAAAACAAAACACCGGACAACAGTTATTATTTATTATTACTATTACGTACAATGTAGTATTTTTAACACCGCTTTGTTTAATATGAAAATTGTCCTAAGCAAAAACAATAGGAAAGTCACTCTTCTTATGAAAAAATCTAGAAAATCCGTGGTAAAACCGGTCCGGTGACGATACTGATTAAAAGTTATTTCTAAACATCAATCGTGCATTTTAATATATCATTTGTTAAACTGTGTTATCAGAAATATACATGTACATGCAAAAACGATTTTTATGTTCATTATTTAGCAAGGTAATTGCATTAGAAGCTTGTGAAAATTTTGAACATGTTAATCTTTGTGCATATTGAGAAAAAAAAATTGGAAAAATCATGCACATACAAAATCTCAAGATCTTTCAGGTCACCAATTTTTGGAGTGTTCTACATACAATGTAGTCCTTAGCATGTTATAATTTCCTACAATATACATATTTTTCACATTTATTTTTTCCAGTACACCGGTCTGCCCTTTTGAACTTTCAATATAAAATACTAATCTTTGCTGCATATCAGTCGATTCTTTTGGATTTTTTCCTAGATTTCTCTGATCTAGCTGCATACATATACGGATAATTGGCATGTTCTAGAGAAAAATACAGCAAGTAGAAAAATAAATCAAAGTTGGTACTATTGGAATTTATCCGCATAGCAGAATTTCAAATTCAATTTTACACAAATGACCTGCTGTACTCGTCGTTTGGAGGAAAATGATAAAATTATATGGAAATTTAGTTTTTATTTCAATTTATTGTTATTGATACTACTTTCCAGAACGTTTTCTTGTGAATTTGTAAATGATAGCGTTCTTCCTAAAACGAAACAAACATTGAAATATCAAATTTTCAGTAATTCACCGTACATGATTGAGTTTCCTTACTTTTGGAAAAATCATACTATTTATTAATTGTCAATGTCTTTTGAAATTTCTGTTCGCCTTGAACTATTCAACTGACATGTTAAAGCTATGGGTTTCTATTCTAGCTAGACGCCATAATAAACTTCTGAGTCTCAACAATTATTACAATTTGATCAGAATTAAACATTACCAACATAAAGCAAAAAGAAATATGGCAAGAAAAGACAATCAGCAGTTCAGAATATTTTCGGAAGTTTCTGATAAACTAGTCTCCAATGCATTTAGACTACCAAGAATGCTAAGTGATCATGACTTACATATATCATGTGGAATTTATATTTCATTTTACGATCGTATGCCGAATCCTAATAAATCTCTTGTTTTGTTATTTTGTTGGTTATATGAATAAAGCTAAATATATTCATTTATTTGTAATAAATAAATAAAAGAAAAAAATAAATAAATTATTGGAAAAAGCAATTTAAGGAAAACAACCCTAGCAATCCTCTTTCTTATATACTATGTTTTAGAAGAAGAAAAACACAATTGTATAAAATGGTGGTATTGTCTTTAGGTTTTAGGTCGAACAACTATTGTGAGAAAAACTCACGATTACTTTCAATGTGTTCTTTCAATTATACTCAGTCACAGTTTTCGAAGAATTAGTTGTAAATGAGATGAAAATTTTATCCATTTGCTTAACTCACAAAAAATCTTCATTAGAAGAAGGGCAATAAAACTATTATCTTTTTAATAATTGTATCGTGTCTATTTATCTACATCTTTCTAAACATTTAACAATAAGAAAAAAATAGAGTTCGGGTTGACTTATTTGCAGGGTGAGATGAGCATGTCTCAATTAACAAACGCGATATAAGTTCAGACACATTCATTTGGAATATCAAAGAGTAACATTGGATGGCATAAAAACAATTTAATCCACCAAACGTTCTCTTTATCTTTTAAAACTCAGGCAAACACTAGAAATGTACCAGCTGTTACTGTAACGAAATAAACGTTTGTAAAACAAGGTAAACATTGTAATACAAAGTAAACATTGTAAAACAAGGTAAGCATTGTAATACAAGGTAAACATTGTAATACAAGGTAAACATTGTAAAACAAGGTAAACATTGTAATACAAGGTAAACATTGTAATACAAGGTAAACATTGATCATTGGTTTGCTGATAACCATGAAGACTAACAGTATGGGTGCCCTGCAGAAAATTATATCATTCTAACGACTCTACATATAATAGTAATATGTATTCTAAATACTAGAATGATTGATATCAAGAGCTTTTCTATCTATCGCTTTTCATTTTGCCATGTTACTTTGAATTAAGCTATATTTAAAACTCATGATTCTTTTGAAAGCCTTTCAACAGAACAGATTATTTAGGACACGGAAAAAAGCAGAATACATCTTTATAATCTCAAATTTTAATCAAACTTAAGACAATTCATCACCTTAAACCAAATGAAGAGCATCTTATGTATACCGTTAGAAGCAAAGTCAATAAAGAGAGAAGTGATTAGAATAAAACAAACACGGTTAATGAATGTCTCATTCCTTCCTCTTTGTGTTGAATTTCTTTTTTAGAAAAATACTTATCATCAACAGTCATTAATTACTTTTTAATCCGTATAAAAGTAACACATTAATCTTTATTACGTGAATTTCATCAACTTAACCTTTATTCACAAGTACGTGACATGTATCAATTTTGATTTTTTTCCTAAAAAAATTGAATATTTAGGGTTATTTTCAGAATTTCTTAACTGTCTTACTATATTTATAGTTAAAATAGATAAAGATACAACACTTATGACTCCAGAATCTACCGCAAATGTAAATTTTATCATGCAAATTTGGTTGGTAAATGCTGTGTGTAAGTATTGACGCCGTCTTCATTATTTTGTATGTTGTAAATATCAGTCAATGTATTATATGATTTCTTCTGGCTAAATATAAATTCTTAAAATTTCTAAAATCTAACTATAAACAGTGCATAAATGAACCGACATTAATCGAACAATTAAAATTAGAAATTAGATTTCAAACAATTGACTGATAATTATCCATCTAAGCTTATAAGGATGAAGATATAAAATACAGGTACTAAGATAAGTACTAAGCAACAGTAAAATGTAATAACTGCAGCATAATTAATTTCACTCTTAAATGGTCATTTTGATCTGAAAATCATCTGAAAAGTCGGAACAATAAATTATCAAGTAATGTTCAATCTTTCAGTCAAATTCAGAATTGCTAAGATAATTCCCTTACAGTCAATTCAGTACTGTTCAGACTTTTCCTTTGCAGTCAATTCAGTACTTTTCAGATGATATCCTTGCAGTCAATTCAGTACTGTTCAGTAGCTTTTCAGACAATTCAGTATGATGTTGATGTGTACAGGTAAAAAACATCTACTGAACAGTCTGAACATAGATTGAACTTTTTTTAATTTGACTGCAAGCGAATTGTCTGAGCAGTACTGAATTTGCTGCAGTGGATATATTTGTATGTCCCAAGTATAATTGATAACAGCTAAAGTCTGTCTTTTAGATCCAAAACAAAGTTTCTGACATGAGTTAATACATTTACGTTTTTGTGGTGAGTATTGTTCAAAGATTCCAGGTGTCACATCTTATCCCATGCTTTCTATATCATTCTATTTAAAATTTGAAAAAGGAGACAAGAACTGAAATGACAGCCTTGTATTGCGAGAGGTGAAATCACACTTATAAAAATGCATCTTTGAGCAAATTGAACGCATTTCACAAACAAATGAGTCACAAGTTCACCGCATAAAAGATGCTTTAGACCACTGAAATATTACATTGTTGTAAGAGTAATTCATATATACATATATATTATAAGAAGGTCAAAAATAAAAGGAACAGTTTCCCCTTGAGCTTAAAGTATACGTAAAAAATATAGGGTTTGAACCAAAGTTGCTGTTGTGGGATATAAGTGGTTGCTTTTAAACATTTATCCTCCGATGAAAAAGCTAGATATATACTTTGAAATCCTAGATTGATGTAAATGTATTATAACTAAAACTGTCTATGCCATACATGAACCAACTATTTAAGTTTTGATTTTGATGTATTTGGGGGGTTTTCTTTTTCTTCGTTTGTCCACTTAAAAGTTATTTCGGTTTTACATTACGTTTTTCATAAATTTGGTTAAAAGACAATAATTGTACACAGGAAAAACCATTACATTTGAAGCTAGTGGTATTATCTTGGTTTATCTTTTAATTCCATCTTTACTATAGTGACATGTGGTAAAATACGACTGGGATTTAGTATCGTTTATATAAGATATAAATGTCATCTTGTTTGCGTCATTTTTCAAAGAAAAAAAATATACGTTCAGACATATAATATTCATTTTCGATTTAGATGTAACTTCCTACTACCATATTCATGCATATTTTATCTTATTTCTTCAATTCAAAGCGACACTAAACTGTTTGAAACGTAGAATAAGTCAGAGATATCCAATGTTTATGAAACATACAGTTACACGAACAATGATATCCTATTGTTTTCATTATTAAGTTGCTGGTACGCTGAAAGTAAATGTTTGGTGGGATCTGAACAACAAATTTATCTAACCCGGCTTGATACAGTCATGCCTAAACCGAAAATTGAGTAGTCTATAAACTGTTCTTTTGTGAATTCAAGTATAGTATTGAAATCAATCATTGTTTTCGCTGCGAACTTCTAGTTTTGTTTAATACAACATTTTCGAATCAGATTATGAAATAAAAGTTTAACAACACAGATTTATTTTGACAGACAAATCGTAAAGTATTTTGTCTTTATTCCAAAATCACTTACAAGGTACCCATCTACCCACCGGCTACGTGTCTTGGTATGCACCTTCAAATGATTTACTAAAATTTGGAGAAACATGTTAACTTGAATGTCATCTGGATATATCTGTAATTTGAATTCAAAAACGGTTGTTATCGAGAATAATTGCTGAATGTTATTTCATAAGATAAGTTTAACGCATTAAAATTGGCTCAGACTGTTTCAATCTGGCTCAAAATGTTAAATGTATTAAGTGTAACTGGCCTTGGACAAGTGCGCTGACAATGAAAATGAATTTCTTTGAAAATGATTTATTTTTTTTTCATTATAATTATAAAAGCATAAGGACTAATACTTTGATCATCATTCTTAAGTTCTCGAAACATCATTTTCACTGTATTTTATCTTTTGGTCGTTTTTCGTTTTTGCCATGGCATTGTCATTTTTTTTCTTCGATTTATGAGTTTGACTACCGCTTTGGTATTTTCCACCTCTCTTTTTTGAAACTGGCATTATGTATATGCCATAAAAATGTATTACTATTTTTTCTGCTCTATAGATTTTCAAATGTAGCACGGTCGAGCTCAACCTTTCTGTAATATATCAATCAACACTTCTAAAACAAATTATAGCATAGTTTCATACATTTCCAAAGAAAATTTGTCATACTAACTTTTATTTCGATACTGTTGAGTTTGAGACCATAAAACCACAACAATACTCAATATTTAAAAACATTTCTCATATACATGTTTGATGTTTTATGTTATGACCTCTTTTATGATATAATTTTATATCATTAGGACTTGTCAATACATCTATATAGTCATTTTTAGTAATGAAAGCAGAACAATAACGTCTATGAAAGATGTTTGAAGCTTGCCAAAAGTACATAAATCTTAAAATCAGATATCAAAAGGAAATTTAACAGCTGCCATAACTCAAAATAAACGAGTTCAAATGAACAAATAAATCAATCAAAAGAAGGCGCATGTACAAAGAAAAAAATATACTCGAAACTAAAATGCTATAACTTTTATTCTTGTCAGAACAAATGCCTTTTTGAAATCTTGCAATTTTTGAAAGCTATTTACTTCATTTGTTCTGACAAGAATCTGAAATTATATGTTTTATTGCGGAAGAGATTTAAAAGAGGGACGAAAGATACCAGAGGGACAGTCAAACTCATAGACTGAAAATAAACGGACAATGCCATGGCTAAAAATAAAAGAGCAAACAGACAAATAATAGTACAGAAGACACAACATAGAAAACTAAGCAACACGAACCCAATCAAAAACTGGGGGTGATCTCAGGTGCTCCAGAAGGGTAAACAGACCCTGCTCCACATGTGGCACCCGTCGTGTTGCTTATGATATTACAAATCCTGTAATACTTGTTTTTTTTAAATCAGTTTGGTCTGATTAGATATGCGTTCTCAAATTCAATATACATTCTACAGAATTATTACCCACTTGTAGTACATTCTATCTCTGCGTATTACCTTCCAAAATATAACATTTTAGGCAACCGTGTGAAACCTTCAGACCAGCTTTCACAAATGACTGTACTTGTAACATATGATTATATGGATCGAACAAACAAATAAAGTAAACAAAATAAAAGTAACTGTAGCATCAAAATTGCCGAAAACCCATGTTTTCCAATTACAGATATTATAAGTTCGTCTCAATCAAACGAATCCTTTAATAACAATTTCATTTAATAAATGAGACAATTTGTAGGAGAAATCTGAATTGAATATATGGAATGTTTTCGAATTCTTATTCAACATGAATAAAATAAAAAAAAAAAAAATTCTTTACACTTTTGATAAGCATTTTTTAAATATGATGATGTATATTAATCCACATTATCTGGCTGTATGCAAAATCTTATAAGAATTGCAAAGATCACAAATTTACAAATATAGAGAAAGTAAGAATGTATACGTGATCACATGTTCAAACGTATGGCATGGAATTCTATAACATCCCTTACAAGTTTTAGAGAAAAAGAGGAACAATATAGCTAGGCGACTATTTAAAACAATAAGTTGAATAAAATTATGCGATAGTTTACTGATGTTCAAACCTCAGGAATCGATTACGAAAATACAAATCAAGATAACAAACAAAAACTAAGGAAATCGCATCAACTCCAAAAGGAATGAGACGGAGTGCGTGGACAGGGTAAGAAATCCAGATGTGAATCCATCATTCGTCATGCAAATCCATAAACAGTAAATTTGTGACTATCGGTAGTAGGACAGAATCTGTAAAATAACAGATCAGAAGACCGCGAAAACATGTCGCTAGTCAAATACAGACACATCGTATTGGGCCACTAATTCATGATGGTGATCTGCAAACATATGTAGTGTCAATTCTCGTCGTACTTCTTCATAACTCTGCTAAAACATTTTGTCTGAAAGGATTGCAACCCTATTTATGAAGGCTGTATAACGTGAACATGTCCGAGCGTAACATATTATTTATGATATACAAATGCCATACAACAGGATAAAAGGTATGCCACTGTTAATAAATGGGAAGTTGACAATTTGAAAGTAGAAATCATCAAGTTTATACGGATTGTCGTCCTTCTGTGTCAATATTGAGGAAAAGATCAAGATATAAAACATCTTTCTTTTTTCGGTAATATCCTTAATCACATCACGGGTATAGACTCATTAAAATGTGGGTTATTGAGTAACAAGACATTATCAATATATCTGAAATAAAAGAACCAAGCATGATGATTTTTTGGGGTCATACAACCCAAGATTGACGATCACAAACACACTTTGATATCGGCAATGCATTGAGTTGCTCTAGAAGAGTCAGCGTTCCCCCTTTTTTGAATTTATCTTTGAGTTCTGTACTTTTTTCTGTTTTATTCGTTGCTCAATTGTTACATCCATGTTAAACTGCAAAACTGCTCGAGATTTAGTTGGTGATGGGGCTTCAAATCATATTTGATTGTCATACGTTTCTTTTCTCACCTTAGGACATTAATACATTTGTAAACTATCAATTGATAAGAATTCTTATACATTAAAACATGAACGAATTTCGATGTCTGAAATGAAAATAGGAACAGTTTTTCATAATAAGTATAGATCTTTTGAATGATTTTTATAGTAAAACGGTGATTTGAATCAATTGGAAACATTTACGTATTAAAATTCAAAGTTTGGTTAATATTGCAAGTAGTTATCTCGTTATTTTCTTGCAGTCAATTAAGATTTTCTAAAAAGCACTGCTCGCAATCCAAAAATTAATGTTCAGTATTGATTGTTCAGCACAGGCTAATAACATCTATATATCTCTATGAAAAAAACTAATCGAATCTGATTTGGGGTAGATATATTATCAGAAGAGGAATCTGAATTTGGTGGAGACATTCTATCAGAACAGTACTGAAAACTGATAAAGATGTCTGAAATTAGACTAAACATTTCAAAATAAATCATTGTTCAACCTTTTTCTGACTGTTCAGACCAAGATCGTCGTTACAGTACAAAATGTAATCACTAGACAGTAGATTACAGGTTCTGTATTCTCTTAAATCTATAAAGCATATACCTATCGATATAAAAACATATTGAGGGAATCCTATAAATTCAAAACGGAATGAGACTGGGTGAGTCGACTGGGTGAGTTTCTTACTATGCAGGCACAAACAGCAAATGACAAAAACAAAAACTCTGCCAGATAAATATCACGAAACAAAATGCAGAAAACTACAACAAACGCCGCACGAATCCCAGAAAAGGGACTTTGTCTCGTAAAGTGAATGCACAACCCTCGTTTTATCACGATCGGTTAACTGTCCAAAATAAATAGACAAAGAATTTAACAGAAATTTGTTCACGCAAATAATAAATTCTATGATATCAAAACAACTTAATATACACAATTACTGGTAAAAAAGAAACTCGTCAAAGATATCAGCCTTATTTAAAATTTGGTAAACCGACTAAACGATATTAGAATGCTTAAAGTAACTAGAACTAGCTTAACTATTCTAATTTGTAAACTGATAAACTAGAGTCGCAGCAATAAACCTGGCTACATATAAATCAACTTCAAATACAAACTAGAGCGTCTGAGAAAAGTTTTTGTTCTATGATTGTTCAGGCCTGATTGCAAATATGACAGCTTTGCAATTATTTCGGAAAATTATTCAATAATGGAGCTCATTAAGTCACATCGTCGACTGTTTATTAAGGAAATGCAAAAAGGCAACTAGAAAATGCATTGATATGTCCGGTTTATTTAATCATTATGATTATAGATAATGACAAATGATTTCATGAAGTACATTTGGAATATTCATTCTAAAAGTACACTTACACTGATCACACCAGAAAAAAGGCGTAAACAATCAATAAGATGCTCAAGATGGAATGATATCATTGTCGTATCACATGATTGTATTGATGAAGATTCATTTTATTGTACTAATTTCATTACACGACTCTTTAAACAGGGTTTATTGAATGTGGATTTGATGCATGTTTAAGATAAATATAAATGTAATGATCATTTTATCTAAATACGTTTTTTCAGAAGTACATAGAAAAGCATATTTACTGAATGTAATGCATTTCAAATGAATTGAAATATCAATCATATATTTTGTTTTCGTATTATCTTGTAGAGACCTTATTATTGTAATACCTTGAATCCTTCTGTTCTCTTACAAAAATGATTGATTTCACAATTTACCGAGTTGCTAGTCTATGATATATTTCTTTACAGTTATAGTTTAACAATATATTCTGAACACTGTGTTTTTTATACCAGAAAACTAGATTTATACCTTTTCCTTACATCGTTTTAGGAGGAGTTTGTATATTTTGTTTTTGTTCAAGTACACTAATTTAGAAATATGATTCTGACGCATGAAATAATAATGTTATTTTCCTTTTATTTTGGGACACTAAGAAACGTTAGAATTCACACATTTAAATCTTGTATCGGTTTCCGAAAACTGTGGAATGACTTTTTGACAATGAAACTTGATAGCCTTTAAAACAATTTCTGTTTTGGCAAATGAAGGAACTACATGTAAGCTGTTGTCGTAACATCCCTTGGCTCACTTGTGGTCAGTTTTTGTATTTTGTCTTTCATTTTGCTTATATGCTTTGTGTATATGTCATTTTGTTTTTCTTTGTTGATAGATTTATTTGTTTTTATAGTGATTAAGATTATAACACGATGTTGACGGCTGTACCCCTATTTTTGTCATTTTTACCTATTATGTCTGTTTTGTATTGTTCACTCATTGTTGTCAATATAATGGAATTCTATGTGACTGTCATACAAGTGAGAGGTTTAGCTAGCTATTAAACCAGGTTTAATCCACCATTGTCTACATAAGGAAATGCCAGTACCAAGTCAAGAATATGATAGTTGTTTTTCATTCGTTTGATGTGTTTGAACTTTTGATTTTGCCATTTGGTAAGGGACTTTACGATTTGAATTTTCCTTGGAGTTCGGTATTTTTGTTATTTTACTCCTTTTTGTACACATTCTGAAATTAAATTGTTATTCTTTTCACTTTCAATATTAAAAAGTATTACCTCAACTCATGGTAAATATTTAAATTAAATTATTACTCTTTTCGTTTTCAATATTAAAAAGTTCAACCTCAATTCATGGTAAAATTTTAATTCATTTGTTATTCTTTTCAATTTTGATACTAAAAAAGTATAACCTCAACTCATGGTAATGTTTTTAATTAATTTGTTACTCTTTTCTTTTTCAATATTATAAAGTTCAACCTCAGCTCATGGTACATATTTCAATCAAATTGTTATTATTTTCTCTTTCATCCTCGGCTCATGGTTATGAGTTTGTCTCAATTCATGAATCTATTCAGCAGATTTCTCTATTAGAGTTTTATAAGTTTGTTTGGTTTTCAGGCGTTTTTATTGGTTAAACGATTCGGCTAAATATATCTACAACATATAAGACTCCAGTGAAATAGAGATGGTCTAACGAATCAAGTATCGTATATCATTCTTAATCGTCTCTCCAACTCTAGCTGTTTGTATAGGCTAATTTGTGCTGCTTGGTTGTTGTTGTTTTGTTTGTCCCAGACCAGTTTTTATTCCCAACCTTAAAACATTTTATATTTCCTTGCCGGAAGCGATTAACGTGTAGTTACCGATATGTTGTACAAAATAAGCAGCAAATAATCTACAAATTTTCAATTTGACTTCCTATACATGTTGTATGGGAAACCTCTTTGAATATTAACTATATTTTAGGGTAAAACAAATGCATTTATTTGAGCTTGTCATTGCGAATTGCAAATGTTAGAAAACTTTTGTAGGTTCTTCTAAATTTTAGTTAGTTGAACATGTTAGTGATAATATTTTCTGAAAACACACTAAATGTGTTGCTATACACAAGCTTAAATGGATCAGCCTCAATTGTAAACACCATCAACCAAAAAAAAAAAAAAAAGGAAACACATTTGGTACAAATACACGAGTATAATTACTGCAAATTTTCCACATTGTCATCTCGTTCATGGCATGTGATATCTGACATGCCGTTAATATGGGAAGCTTATTGAATAAATAACAAAATATCCAGTCATTATAAAGTAGTGGAAAAAGTCAGAAATTGAATTTCATAGGACGAAACCTAAACATAGCACTAAGACAATGGCACTAGTTAGAAACACATTACAGATAGAGAGTGGTATAATAACTATATGTTACAATAAACTAATACAAACTCGAAAAACTAATGATCGTAAATATGTATAACACGATAAAAGCAGTTTTCAACTGTTCCGAAGAGTAAGCATATGGTGTTTTGAATTTGAACCAGTCGTATAGTAGGGCAGAAAGTAAAAGTTTGTTTGGAGAATGTTAAATGCAAATAACTCTTTAAATAATGTGTGCTCTTGAGGGCTCTTTTGAATTTACCTTCATCGTGCACGTTCCAACATAAAGACAATGAAACAAAAGATGTATACAAACTTGAATACTTGTGAAGTTATTTGATAAAACAGAACTTTTATAACTTTTATTTACCAAAATTTAGCAAAACTTTACCTGAGGGAGTTGACTTAAAATTTTTCCGTCTTCCATCCCGGTCGATCAACTTTAAAATACCAAGTTGATGTATCAGATATGTTACCGTCCTTAACATGCATGAATAATTTTGACCCTGGAGCCAAGCACAGACAACCATACAACCAGAAAAATTGTTATTGTGCAAATATACACTCACACACCTGTATATTTATGTATCTATATAAACAGAATTCTTATTCTAAATCCGTGTATATGCATGTGAGAATTATCATATTAATATGTTGTTTTGTAATATATAGATATTTATAATGACATTCTCCTATCATTGTAAAATTTTCATCTTTTAATCTTCAAAACGTTTTGAAAAATCCATAATATATTCTTGCTTATGATTTTCGATCAATGGAGCTATCGTGTAATTGTCGTAATTTCTTTTATGGATTTATATTCTATACTTCAAGGAAACTGAAAAATTAGGAAAACATTTAATAAAGGATGACGCATTAAAAATTAGCATTGAGGTCTTTAATAAGATGTCATTTTTAAGGTTCATTTTTAGAAAATATAGAGACATAGAAGTTCAAATCTAGTATCTTTCACAACTTTAGATATAATTGGAATTGTTAAAATTCCGTTTCTATTATGATATCAAATTGTTTTTCTCTAAACTTAACAGAATATGCAGTGATGTTATATTGACAAGAATTAAAATTTCGATTACTGACAAAAGATAATGATTTGATTAATCTTATTCTTATGATATTAAATTGTATTTTCTCTAAGTTTAACAATAGATGCAGTGATGTTATATTGACAAAATGAAAATTTCTATTTCTGACATAAGATAATGATTTGATTAATTTTATTCTGATTAAATTATAATAGATACAGTCAATACGTAAATGAATAATCAAATAGCTGTAAAAATGTAAAGATTGCAAAAAAACTATACTCTTCCCCCTTAGGCGGCAACAGTAGCCTTTCCGAGATGCAGGATTTAGAAAGTTGATATTTAAAAAGAAATCTTGCTAGAAATTAAACAAACATTATTAGGACAGTGTAAAAAATTCCAACAAATATAGGTTCCCGTTGCTTGCTTTTCGTAGCGCAATTGGTACTTATCTCCCTTGTCTTTCAATTCTGCACTTAAATAATATACGTGTCTCGTCACAGCGAGAAGAGACTTCTCAGGTCTAAATATATCATGTTGCCTTTGGTATAAAACAGTGTGCATGAAGTATCTAGTTTAAAAAATATCGGCAGCACACTAATCAGGCTTGGCAATACTCTTAATTAGGAATACCATGTTACCTTCAGAAAAATGGCTGCTTCCATAATACTTAAAGTTTTATTATAACTTATAGAGCACACTTGGTATTTCATTTAACAAATGTTTAAATTCAACTTCTTGCAGACTTCCTTTTGAAATTATTCCCTACGAAAAGTATACAACACATGTACAGACATTCTAATGTCCAAGCTGAAATTAAGTGATTAAGATTATAACACAATGTTGACTGCTGTACCCCTATTTTTGACATTTTTATCTATTATGTCTGTTTGTTTTGTTCAAACATTGTTGTCAATATAATGGAATTATATGCAACTGTCATACAAGTAAGAGGTTTAGCTAAGTATAAAACCGGGTTTAATCCACCATTTTCTACATAAGGAAATGCCTGTACCAAGTCAGGAATATGATAGTTGTTTTCCATTCGTTTGATGTGTTTGAACTTTTGATTTTGCCATTTGGTAAGGGACTTTCCGTTTTGAAATTTCCTTTGAGTTCGGTATTTTTGTTATTTTACTTTTTTTCTAAGCTCAACTTGATAAATCCCAGTTGGAACTGAGAAAATCATCCTGGAACTTAAAAATATTATTTGACGGTTAAAAATGTCAACTTAAGAACTGCGAAATATCAGCTTGGAAGTAAGAAATGTCAATTTGGAAGTTAAATGTGTCAAAATGAAATAAAAACATTAAACAAAAGAATATCCCTACCATTGCCAAAAAACACGCATGAAGGGACAAAATTGACTAATATGAAAATATTTTTCAACCAGAAAAGTTAACCATGCCATTTATGGAATGTATATAGTAATGACACACACACTGATTTAACTTAAAAGAATAGGAATATAAAATACAATATTAAAATTTTAATTATTTTTTTCAACCACGTCTTAATTGCTAGGGCATGTTGCCAAAAAGATACATTGTGGTTGTCACGTGATATCTGTTGATTTTTTTTAATTTGGTGTTGATGACAGATCTTTCATACTTTCGAAATGCTTTATTCACAACGTTTTTTGTTAGAATCTGGAGGATTCAGATATTAACATATTGTATAGATAACAGCTCATTGTTCAAGACTCTGAAGATAATATATGGTGATGTGTGTCGTTAAGTAGCTCTTGTTGAGGAATCCTCTGTATTGCATTTTAAAATTTGTTTTAATTGTACATTATCTTCTTCTTTTATTATTTACATTTATACAGTGTCAATAGAATTACTCATTTACTTTGGCAATTTTCTACGTTCAGAGTATCATTCCTATTTATATAAATGTTCCTTTATTTCATAAATTTAACTTTTTAAATAATACATATACATTGATTTACTTGTCTAGTGGACTTGTGGAATAAAAGATAGATCCGGTTTTATTCAGATCTTAACACTTTTAAATACAATAATTAACTTGAAAGATGGATTAAATTTCCGTCCGGTTGAGATTTGAACCTAGGCAAAGTAATGTTTTCTTAATTTAGTTAATGATTCGTCTGGTATTTTTTACCTACTTTTACCTGTTTTGTAAAGAAGTCAACAAATAATACTACTTTTGATACATCACAAAACACATTCATTTTTTTCTTCTTCTGAAATTCAAACGCGAAAAGATTTCTTATACTCAGATCGTTTTAACTAAAAGACAAGAGTAGATTATTGAATTTTAAATCAAAAATTTTATCACTGGAAGTCACGATAATAAACTGTAAAAGTGTTCAATTCACTTGACATTTATTTCTGAAAATGTCAAGCCATGCGTGTTTGCTGACTTAGCGAAATGAACAATGATCTTTGTCTTTCTATATGAATATGTCAGGAATCTCATTAGATTATTATGTAAACTGTAAATGTTTATTCGTGGTGATCAGGGGCGCATTTGTGTCATATGTTTAACCGAGAACATCAAGAATTACTTCACTACTGTCAACAGCTAATAGACTATCACCGTGCGCTTGTCAATCCATATATGTTTGGTATTTTTTTTTTTTTGCTGATTTTGTAACTTTGTTAAATATGAATTACCTTTCATTAGCACCTTCTTTACGACACACTCCATTGACCTTGAAATGTTTGAATAGTTATGCGTAAGTTCATTTCGTGTTATTTCTTTTCCAAGCGTGAATAATATGTTTGTTGAAAAAAAAATTACAAAGATTTTTTGTACGACATATTATACCAGCAATTGTTTTCAAATCGAATTCTACTCTTGTACCTCAATTTTTGACATTTTTACTTATATGTCTGTTTGTTTTGCTCACACATTGTTGTCAATACAATGGAATTCTATGCGTCTGTCATACAAGTTAGAGGTATAGCTAGCTATAAAACCAGGTTTAATCCGCCGTTGTCTTCATAAGGAAATGCCTGAACCAAGTCAGGTATATGACAGTTGTTTTCCATTCGTTTGATGTGTTTGAGCTTTTCATTTTGCCATTTGATAAGGGACTTTACGTTTTGAAATACCCTTGGAGTTTGGTATTTTGTTATTTTACTTTTTTCATCGACTAAATTAATCTTCTCCTCAGATACAGTGTCTTCATTTTTTGTTTTTGTCGCTTTTTTCCTTATTGAATATAGCATCGTTTTAATTAAATGGAATTGATGTCCAATTAATCGTATGCTGTAGAAACATGTTTCAATCAGGATCGCAAGGAAAAGAGTTGATACAAAATTGAGTAAAGCAAATTCCATCAACTGCCAAAAGCCAATATCTTTGACAGAAAATATGATCTATTCATTACTTTCATGAAATAAAACAAGAAATTAAAACATGAATATAATACTTATGAATGCAATTACTTATTTGAACTTAAAAATAGTATTGGCAACAAGTATCATACGTTTTATATTTGAATTATTCTCATATAACAAACGTCAAAAAAAGTCTTACGTTTAAACGGAAAACATGATTTAAAGAAATGAGCCTGAAGTATCTTGAACAATATTTATATCTTGACTAAATCTGACACTTATTGAATTAAAGTTCGAATCGGAAATTAAGATCAGTAAAACTGCCAGCAACAAAATATTTCAATTACATTTTGAGTAATGCATTTTATCAGACGAATTCACATTTTGTTAAAATGTTATCGCTGAAAATAATTGTCATTTGAAAGTAAAGTCTATCGTACAGTTTTTTAGAACGTGTATGTTTTATTTAGATATAAGAAGATGTGGTATGAGTGCCAATGAGACAACTCTCCATCCAAGTCAAAATTTATAAATGTAAACCATTATAGGTCAAAGTACGGTCTTCAACACGGAGCCTAGGCTCACACCGAACAGTAAGCTATAAAGGGCCCCAAAAATTACTAGTGTAAAATCATTCAAACGGGAAAACCAACGGTCTAATCTATATAAAAACGAGAAACGAGACACACTTGTGAACCACATCAACAAACGACAACTACTGAACATCAGATTCCTGACTTAGGACAGGTGCAAACAAATGCAGCGGGTTTAAACGTTTTAATGGTACCAAACCTTCACCCTTTTTCTGAAACAATAGTGTAACATCACAACATAGAAAGACACACTATACAATATCAACTGAAATAGCTTAACTCAATCAAAGGACATAGTAACACCATTGAACATACACTGAACAAATAAATTTGACCTATGATACAATGTAAATTCAAAATAAATAAACTAAGGAAGAATAATAAAAGTAACATGTTATATCGGTATGAAATGTTAAACAATTTAAGAAAAACAATATGCTCGAACAAAATATCAGCCATTTGCAATAACTTTAAACACAGGTAAATAAAATAATTTTATTGTTAGGTATACGTTATTTGTTCACATTTAATTTTCATCCTGAAAGAAAAATAGAATAATTGTCACCAAAAATGAACAAATAAATCATACACGTTCTAAAAAACTGTACGATTGAATTTTAATAGAAAAGAAAGGAACTGGGGAATCCAGCAATGACACAAAATCAGTACTTGTTCAACAATAAACACAAAAAGCAAAGGAACAGCGCTTGTATTGCTGTTCTTCATCTCAAAGTCATAGTGTCGCCTTCAACATGGAGCAAAGAATTCTTATACCTCAATACAAGTTTAAGACAGCCCCTAGCACTGGTTTAAGTGGAATTCTTGGCAAACTGATGACCAGGCCACAACTATGAATTAAACAACAAAGCCTTGGAGTTATATCAATAAAAATAAATCTGGCAAAAGATATCAAACATTTACTGTTTAGCATCTAAAAAGTTTTACTAAAATAAGTATATACTGTCATAATAACAAAATCTGAAGAGAATTACAGAAATTGACACATTTATTCTCTCGGGAGGAAACAATAAATTTTGTAATTTGTTTAAACTGACATTTTTTCTTAATGAGCCAATATATTTCTGTTCATTTTACTTAGACATGAGACTTTGTTGTGAGTGATATAAAATGTTCAACACTTTTGATTAAATATACTATACGCATATAAGTCTATGAACAGATTCAGTTTATCATAGAGTCATATAACACCAGTGTTGATTCTGATATATTCTATTAGTTTATCTAATCTATGACCCTTATATCTAGGATATTATTGTTCAGTTAGAACCAAATGCAATACTATATTCATGACTTGAAGGCGGAATTAAATAAAGACATATAAATTGCAAATATTTGTTCACCCTTTTAAATTAAACTGACAGTTATCATGTTGCTGAGGAAATCAAACACGATTTAGGACAGAATGACCATAGTAGTTCATATTAATTTGAAATCCAATAAAGTCACACGATGTATTTCTATGCAGACATCCCTTAATATTCTATTAACTTATTAGCACTTGTTCTACGTCCTCGTTTTCAAAATAAACACCGTAATTATAGGGCAATATTTGTGTCGTGAATATGATAGGCGTACTAAATTCGCAAAATTCACAATCCTCTTGTTGATTATATATATATATACTGTTCAAAGCATATATATATATATATATACGACAAATATTTTTGATTTGAAAATAAGAATGTATACATGGGACCAATATTTCGGAAGCAACGAATATTTCATTGATTTTCAAATTGTCAGGACTTTTCCTGTAAAACTTAAAAAAAAAAAAAAAAAGAAATAAAACATAAACAAACAAAATTACAAAACGCTCAATTCATTAACTGACTATTTTGTAGATAGGCATTTTAAAATATAAAAAACTTATTATTACGTATACAGTTGAAAGGATCTTTTTATACAAGTGAGAGGTTTAGCTAGCGATAAAACCAGGTTTGATCAACTATTTTCTACATCAGGAAATGTCTGTACCAAGTCAGGAATAAGACAGTTGTTTTCCATTCGTTTGATGTGTTTGAGCTTTTGATTTTGCCATTTGATAAGGGACTTTCCGTTTTGAATTTTCCTTTGAGTTCGGTATTTTTGATATTTTACTTTTCAAGTTATCTTAGATGTCCAATATTGATACAATGATCACTGACAGCAGTAAATATTTGGAACAACGAAATTTTGAGTTTCGCCACTTCTGGTACACATTATTGTTTTGAGTCAGGCTATCACTGTATTATTTTTCATTTTTACTTGTGTGCTTTATCAGTGTGACTTTTTATGTTTGTTTGATACATATGACGTGTCTCTGTACTTTAAACATCCCGCCATTGTGTTATTGTTCTATTATAATTTTTTGCTTACTTTGAACGACAAAATTATTTTATATCTCTACCTGTCTGACGTCAAACACGCGATTCTACGCCAGAGTTAATGTTAAAATTACGATTCGGTTCCATTGCTTAAAATCCTTCGATCCTTTATGGGTTGATTTTGCATACATAAATAAAATACAAAAATAAGTAAGCAATTGTTAAATGGGATATATGCTTTTTTGTGCTTCTTTGTTAAATATTTGTTTTATTTTTGTTGTGATTAAGATTATGACACGGTGTTGAATGCTGTACTCCTATTTTGACATTTTTACTTATTATGTCTGTTTGTTTTATTCACGCATCGTTGTCAGTATAATGGAATTTGATGCGACTGTCATACAAGTGAGAGGTTTAGCGCTTTAAAACCAGGTTCAATCCACCATTTTCTACATAAGAAAATGCCTGTACCAAGTCAGGAATATGACAGTTGTTGTCCATTCGTTTGATGTGTTTGTGCTTTTGATTTTGCTATTTGATTAGGGACTTTCCGTTTTTAATTTTCCTCGGAGTTCAGTATTTTTGTGATTTAACTTTCTACATAGATAATTAAACCACTAAAAACATTTACTTAATTCTTCGATACATTGTTTTTACTGTATGGCTGCACTTTTAGGAATATTATTGCAAACGGCATACTACATCATAATTCTTACAGTAATGTTGTTTATGGAGCTTGTGTATTAAGTTTACGATCCATATAATCTAATCGGCCCTTTGAATAAACTTATTCTACAAGTAATCAATTGAACATTTTTGGAAAGATCTTTAAATATTGTTTTCAAACGGTTCAGAATTGAAATATACATTGTGTATTTACGACCCTTATCTCTATAATACTTAATTAATTGTATATTAAAATTAACAGGGGGTGGAAATTAATTTCGAGCCTTATAAGTACCGACTAGGAATAATGCAAAGAAGCTTGTATTGACTAAACCTTCATTTGCCTTTTTAAAGATATAAATGTACACACATACAAGCATATTAACTAAGGTAAGAAAAGATAAAAAAAAAAAAAAAAAAAAGATGTAAATCGCTTCGTTTAAAATACATGTTAAGAAATTCTGTTATAGGGCTTCAGTACTGGCATGATTTGAATTATACATTTTTGTACATAACACTATTCGTTCAGCCTTAATTTTACCTAGAGGAAAGGATGAGTTTATACCCTTTTTTACCTAAAGAAAAAGCAACGTTAAGCCCTTATTTTGCGTAATGCAATTAACATATATGATTGCTACATGAGGAGTATGGAAGCGTCTGGTAAAGTTTTAACTGTATGATTTCTCAAATACAATCAATATTCACAGCAATTACTAAGTTAAAAGATGACTTATATTTATTTTCTTTAGAATAATAATGATAAATATGTAATGCATATATTTAAATGATATTACTTTGAGCTCATGCCCTAATCCCTCCAGCAAAAAGAGTCAAAAGGTGTTTAAGGAATTCGAAGAAATTATTTATATAGGAAAAGACTTCTTCAACAGCTTATTTTTCCAGTTGGTTTCGAATGTACTCTGTGTTAGGCAATATCAGAAACCAAACGAACTTCTACAAAATGTATGAGCACAAAAAACGTTCAAGTCCCCACGAAGTGCTTATCTGCTTGGTGGTTTTTAACGACTTTGACTGGCTGGTAAGCCCTCGCACGGTCGGCTCGATGCCCGAAGGCGTTTGTTGAGCATTAGAATGTTGTTGTTGTTGTTGTTGTTGTCAAGTTAGAATAAGGCGGCCATTTTGGTTTTACGTAGATAGATTTTGATTTGTTTACCATTGTTGTTTGGATTGAAGTATTCCTGTCTTCACAACGGCTGCTTCCAGGGCCAGGTTGATCGGCTGGGCAGCCCACTAACCACGTCGTTGTTTCGCTGGTAGATGAATCGTGGACATAGTAATAAATGTTTACAGGAAGCCTGGTCAGGATTAGTTTGGTAGCTCGATATCATGCAATGTATCTAGGCTTAGGTTAAACTACCACGGTGGAAAATTGTTCCATTACCCAACACCTCGGATACAGGGTCCTCGGACGTCTGCGCTACATTACACTCCCCCATTCACAATGGGTTTTGGAATGCATGCTGAAGCGGACCATTTACTTATTGTACTGTAAGGCGTTGAGTTAGTTTGCTGTAAACATGGATTAGTGTGTCGTTGAACCATACGACCAGCGAAAATCTTGTAGTTAGCAGATAATAAGAAGCTGATCAAGCACGTCCTTTCAGCTGTAATGACTGAGACGTGACTGAATGGAATGATGATGAGTGCTTATCTGCTATTGTTTTGACAGCTTCAAAACTGTTTATTGCCACAAAGTACCATACTGCTTGGTTAAAGGTAAGCATAATTGACAAATGCTATTCCAAAAAGAGACACAAGAGTCCTGTGACCTGTAATCGGAATGTGGAAACAAAAATAAAGATTAGAAAATTTTGAATCCTTACTAAGGAACTTCATTAACATCAAATGAATTAGAAAAGATACATTCGTCCACGTTTTAAGTATTCCATGACAAATATTAAAACATCACATCGGTCAAATTTCAGATTACAATCTGTTTACATGTCTTATTTAAGGATAAACTGTAGGCGTTTAAGAAGAACCATGTAGAATGTATTCGTAAATTTAATCTTGGTATTTATGACGAGTTTATTCGTATCATGAACGTATGATTAATTAAGATACCCATGATTACTGTGAGAAAAAAAAAATAGACTGAAAAATATTCAGATAGATTCTCTAAAGAAACCGCCATGACGAACTAAATCCTTCAAATATTCATTAGTTGTTTAAATACATACCACTTTACTTTATAATTTAAAGTACATTTGATTATATTCTTTAATTATAAGTTTTCTTTATTTCAGATTTCTTAAGATAGAAATCTAAAGGTGGTATTATATTTATGTTTGAACTGGTTTATCTTACAAAAAAATAAAATATCGTTACAACCACAAAGCAAACTTTTATTGAATAATATATAAGTCATCTTCGATTTAATCACTTCATGTTCTATGGAGTGTGGTTTTACATCTGTATCGGTATTGCGTAATGTGGTTTGTGTCATTCGCAACGAAATTAAGATTATATAACGTGTGCATCAATTACCTTTATCAGGGTTACGTACAATAGCATGAAATTCTGCTTCTTTCAATAACAGGAATCTTTACTTCCCCTGAAGTGGTTAAAACGGAAGCATAAGTGAGCAACGCTACAGGATATGACGGCTAAATACTTTCGATTTCTTCTAGATTATACAAACAGTGCTGTACAAGTAATGCATTTACATTTTGAAAATCATAAAATCAATTACACTGTGGTGAGAAAATAACGCCAATTACAATGGTATTTACTTATATATATTATATTATTATTATATGTAACATACATTTCAGATTCTTTTAATACTGAATTGAGAGTTTTAAATAGTTTAAGGATAATTTACCGTGTGGAAAGGCTGTTCGATGACCCGTATATTTTCATTCTTTTTTTCTAGGTCTTTGGTATTAGCAATTGGTTGACTCAATAATTACGTCACAAAGAGTGAAAACTACTGACTTAGAATAATGTCGGTGAAAAATAAATGTAGTGTTTTTTACGATCTAAATTTATTCTACTGCTATCTGTCTACATCCCTGGAACACCTAAATTCTCCGTATAAGAATAAGAATAAGAATATTTCATTGACTCCAATTTAAGGGCGCGTTTCCGAGCATATATATATATATATATAAATTCTACCACTGTATCGAGTGTGATACGATATTTATCCACTCGAGAAAGTTTAATTTTCAAATTTAAAACGCAAGGCTTGTCGAGCGTTTTAAATATTGAAAATTTAACTGTCGAGAGTGGATAAATATCATATTGCACAAGATTTGCTGGTGGAATCTATTTCTCTACTGATTTTTAAACGATATGCAGACAAATTCAATCCTTCCTTTCGAATGATCAGCAAAAAGATGTGTTCTTTCTATGTGACGTCATCAGGCATGATCGCCATTTTTTATGACGTCACAATAGGACATTCAGAGGAAAGCAAGACAATTCGACGTCATAATCGAATTTTGACCAACGAAGAACTGAGATCAAACGATCCACACGTTGATTAGATAAAAATAATCAACAGGTCAGGAAAAGGATAAATCGTGTAAGAGTAAGAAAAATATATATATAGTATTAATTATACAGTATTTTTTAAAGATATATTCCATACCAGATGGTGTTTGAAAATAAATAAAATAGAATATTAACCCTCTCTTATACATAAAATTTAGTTACTGGAATGCAAATTTTCTCTTATTTCAAAACAAATACTAATAAATCTTGACACTGACATATTAACATTTTCAGACTCACTGGACATCAACTAAATAAACAGTTTGTACTTTGAAATATAAAATATATTTGTGTACATTTATTACGTATATGTACACAAAGGAGTGAAAGGACTAACTATCAAACACGTCGATGGATATCATCAAAAATAAACACTTTTGAATTTAAGTCACCAGGCAAATTGAAACTGACATTATTCAGATACAAAAAATCAATGCGAATAAATCAAGAAGATCGAACATATATATATTACGTCATACTTTTTAAAACATAGTAAAATCCTTTAAAAAATAATATTTGAAATAACAATATTTTCTTTATTTCTTTAAGCATAAATATAAAACACCAAGAATCTTTAATAAAGGGATTTTAATGTTATTTTGATGTTAAAGCCTTTAAATTATAAAACAAAATACATTTGATTCCCGTCTTACCCAAAGAAGCTTTACACTCCACAAAAGTGCATTTACTAGTGCATGAAATAAAGTCTGACACGATAATTTTAATCTTAATATCATTTAAACAGTCTTAACAATAAATTATTAAGTCATGTTCACAAAGGCTTACACAAAAGTCTGCTCCAACAGAGAGGAAGAACGACTGAAATCGATAATACACAATTTAACTGTCACCATCACAAATTGGTTGACCAATTCGATGTGTCGGTGTATCAACTTACTAGCGATATGTTTTCGCGGTCTTAATACTGTGGATTCATGATTATTCCTGAAATACCAATTTTCGTTGATTTCTTGGATGTCAATTGACCACGAATTTAATTGTTCAACGAAGTACAAATTTTCTAAAGGCTTGTATATAGACTATAGTAGATCCACGAAATCAAATATCCACGAAAATACATTTTTTTTCTCAAATCAAGAAAATTAGTATCCATGAAAACAAATGAATCCACAATACCAGTAAAGTTATCTGATCTCTAATTTTACAGATTGTGTCATATTTTCAATTGTGACATTTTTACTGAGTGTGAATTCGCAATAACTAGCAATCCTTTATCAATATTGTTTCAACTTGGTAAGATATACTCCATATACCAAAAAAGGGAACTTGTACAATAGGAAAGCTGAATCATATTCTTTTTGTTAAGTATAGATCTCAACCGATCCTCATTGTCAGTTGTTAGATGTAATTCAAGATATGAATTGGACTTCCCTGTATCCTTTATTTCAAATACGATGGGATAGATGCGTTCATCAAAATCCAAAAATAAAAGGTAATACAAAAAAATAGCTTCCAGACAGAAGTTTGTTGAACGAATGAAGTCGTTTTACGTTTTCTGATTGGAATTTTATCGAGCAAAAGAGTGAAAACGCGAAATCGAAAACACTAAAACACGAAAAGGCGTTTTTGCCTTCTCATTTTAACGATTCTATTTTATTGTTGAAAACACTCGCTTGAAATTATTCTTGTTATGTAGAAAAGAGTGTGTTATACAATGGTGAAATGTAGCAAACTATTCATCATTTGCTAACGTTTAGATACATGTAGCTTGTAAGCTATCGTGAAAATATCTGCCATATTGAATATCGACGCCGTTACTGGAGGACTGTTAGTCCCCGAGGATATCATCAGCAAAGAAGCAAGTGTTTGGTCACTAACATGATTTATTGCTAACAGTTTATTGAATATTCTGTAAATAAAGTAAAAGATTATTAGAAACTTAGGTCCCAACTCCCTTAGTTTAAATAGACCGTAGATGGTTATTGCGATTCGATTTTGAACCTTTTTTGTCATATAGTTCGCAAAGTTTCTTTGCATCCTACAATTATTGGTTAACGTGGGTACATCTTCTGTTATGCATTAATGAGATTTAAATATTGTAGAGCGTATCCAATTTGCGAAGAAAAAACTTTAGTCATTATGGCATTATAACATTTGTTGTAATACTAAATTGTAACATTTCTAGTTAATGCTTAAATGTGACTATCTAGAAAAAGAAAGGTTAAAAAGTGAGTGTATACTTTTTTTAAAAATCTTATTTTGAAACTGATATATTAAAAGAGAGGCTAAGGATACCAAAGGGATATTCAAACTCACAAGCCGAAAATGAACTGACAACGCCATGGCTAAAAAGAAAAAGACAAATTAAACAACAGTACACAAAACACAACATAGAAAACTAAACACTGAGCAACACAAACCTTACCAAAAACTGGTGGTGATCTCAGGTGCGCCGGAAGGGTAAGCAGATCCCGCTCCACATGTGGCACCTGTCGTGTTGCCCATGTTAGTACAAACAAGGTGATAAGTGTAATTCGGTAGGTCTCATTCGGGGGAAAATGATTGATTTCCTTTCCAAAACATATATAAAACTAAAGGTATAAATAAGTGTCTTCTGCTAGCAACCATTTTGACAATAACTAGCTGAATACAGAATATGCTTTGGCCTGACTTTATTTTTTAAACAGATTGTTAAAATTCTTAAGCTTTTGTTAATTAAAATATATTTTGTTTTCCTACATATGCAATAGGGATGAGCCGCAAGTTAAATATACTTATAAAAACGTTTCCCGTAAACAATTTGTGGCAATATTTAGAGAACATGTATTCATTTGTTGATAAAAATCAAAACGGAGTTAAGACCAAAACATGACAAGGAATACATGAAGAAGATAATTATTTAAAATGATTTTACAATTGATAACAACAAATCTTAATTAGACAATATCCGTATTGTCATGCAGATATTGACGTACTGTACTGGGGTGGTGATCCCTCTACCAGGACATTTTTTGCAAGATACACTCATGGACAAAATAAGAAACAGCACTTTCATGCGTCCGACGCGCTTTTCTGGAGTTATCTTCATCGGGAACGCTCAAAGCCGAATATTTGAAAGCCAAGATTGTATAAGAACTGAAAATGTTGAAAAGATATATGACGAAAAAGGACCTAAAAGTAATAGCCAAATCCATCTCAGGTAAACTTTTCCTAAGGTAGTTATGATTGCAAATAATACCTCATCTTCTTAGTTTTATACGGGGTATGATGACGGGAATGGTTGTAGTCAGTGCGCACATTATTGCGGGAATTATTATTATTGATTAATTATTAATACAATTAAACCTCTCTTACCCTTTAAGAAAACTTCGATGTTTGAAATTTTACATTTTGGTCCCATTTCTAGTTATGAACAACGGAGGTTTATCTGCTCACATTTAGTTGTCAGCTCTCGATCATAAAATAGTATAATTCTTATATTGCCTTATTATTGACATTACAAAAGTGGTATGGATTTTTACGTTACCCACTACAGCAACTATGAATCTGAAATAATACTTACTCCATGGAGATCATAATTCATGACAATAGCTCAGCATTCAAGATGTGTCAAAATGATAAGGAATTAACTATTTCCTAATCCGTTATATAAGGAGGCTGAGTTTTCAAATTAGATTTCATATTTTTTATTCTGGATTTGAATAAACACAAAGCTACACTTGTACGAACAGAAATGTTTGAAGGTTCTAAAGATTCTTTGGTCAATGATAATCTACAAAACGGGTATAATCAATCATTTCCCTGGTGTAAAGGGTCAACAGGTACTTTGAAAAGTTGATGAATAAAATTTCAAAAATAAGCTGGTAAGTTATTATGTTGAATATTATAGAACAAGTGTAACTTCCACCTTTCTTTTTCTTCAGCAACAATTGCCGTCCAATTGTATCATAAGCAATAATATAAATAGTTCAAAACATCATCCTGAAGCTGCAGTTGCTCTTATTTGTTATAATGCTCACACCCATATTTCCCAAAGACTCACATTCAAATTACTGTCTCATAATGTCAATTACAGCTTTTCTTACTTCTTTCTAATCTAGACCTCAGTTTTCGATGTATATTAAAATGATATGTTCCACATTGATGTTCAATCAAGCATCTCTGCTGAACGTATCAACTACATATTTATGTTAATCTATGGTTTTAAGATTTTTACCTTTAAATATTAAATTCAGTTCTGAGGTTAAAATATAAAAACAAGAACACAATTAGTTGAGATCGGTCCTCATGAAGGTTACTCCAGAAAAGCACTTCGGAGGCATGGAACGTGTTGTTTTATATATATATTTTTTTTCCATTTTGGGGGTTTAAAATTAACCATTTCCTACGGTTTTGAGAATTCAGGCTGAAAATATTTTTGGTAGTACTGCTGGTAATGCTTGCTAACATTAAGGTGCTTTCTGAGCTTTCCATATAGATTGTTTGCCGCAATTCGACCCCAAACACAATAACTTTGCAATCCTTTTATTTCGATACAGATGGTACCCAAGAGGTCAAACTTAGTTCATGAACTTTTACAATAAATTGCAGTTAAAACGTACCATAAGTAGATTAAAGTTTGTATGAAAGCTTTGAAGCAAGTAATATGTCATATGGAACAAAATGATTTCATGAAACTATTAATGAACAACTTTAAAGAGAATTCTTTCTACCCACAAGACCTGTATGAAACGTACAATCTCAAATAACAATCAGCAAAATCCCAAAACAAGGAAAAACAATTAGCTTACACTAAAAGGTAACATCAATTTGTCAAGCCGTAGGTCTTTGACATGCTTCTAATGAAAGATAGCAATTGTTTTTTTAATAAAACTTAACGACAAAGTCAATAGTTTTGCAGTGTTGAATATTGATTAAGTTTTTATCAATCTAAGACAATGTTGACAATAACCTTGTGTATCTAAGACAGAAGAAGACCAAATCATACAGAATCTTTGAACATTTGTTATAATTTAATAAATGTTTCAGAAAAGCTCTTGTCTTGCTGTATGATAAAATATATGCTAACCTTCCTAAAGTTAATTTTTCAGTCTTATCATTTAAGTGTTCTTTTTTAATCAAATCGTCAGGTTTTTCTGGTGTAAAGTGCTTATGAAATATGAAAATTTAATCAACCGGACAAGGTAATTGACATTTACTTTTCATCATATTGTTTTAATAATACAATATAAACAACATCTGAGCACAGTATAAAAACATTTATGATTTTTTGATTAAATAGATATAAGAAGATGTGGTATGAGTGCCAATGAGACAACTCTCCATCCAAGTCAAAATTTATAAATGTAAACCATTATAGGTCATAGTACGGTCTTCAACACGGAGTCTAGGCTCACACCGAACAGTAAGCTATAAAGGGCCCCAAAAATTACTAGTGTAAAACCATTCAAACGGGAAAACCAACGGTCTAATCTATATAAAAACGAGAAACGAGAAACACTTATGAACCAAATACATATATTAATAAAGAATTCGAATGTTACCTTTATATATATATTAGTATTCTACTGTAATAATTGATCTGACTATTTTTGACATAAAAATAAGGAGATGTGGTATGATTGCCAATGAGACAATTATCCACCAAAGTTCAAATGAAGTGGATGTAAGCAATTGTAGGCAACCGTACGCCTTTAACAATCAGAAATAACCATACCGTATAGACAGCTATAAAAGGGCCTGACATGAAAAATATATAACAATTCAATTGAGAAAAATAACTGCCTAATTTATCACAGTTTAATTTACAAAAAACAACTATGCCAGACATGAACCAACGACAACCACTGAACTACAGGCTCCTGACTTGGGACAGACAGGTATATTATGTGGTGGGGTTAAACATGTTTGAAGGCGCCAACCGTCCACTAACATGGGACAGTGATATAACAGTACAACATTAGAACAAACTATAAAAATCAGTAAATTTTTTGTATGATTCTAATTTGAATATAATTAAAGAGAAAAAAAAAAATCACAGATTGAAATGAAGTTATGGAGATAGAAGGAATATATATTGGGAAAACGTGAAGGGTTGTAGATTCTTAATATGTTAACATTGGTGCAACTGTTTTGATATATTTCTTTTGGTAAAATGTAATTTCAGAATTCGTTGAAATAAATCATATGAAATCTGAAACAAATGTTACATGATTCATTTCCAATCTAAATTAATATGTAATACGTTATATTAACATTACAACGTACACTTTGTTCGAGAGATTTTTTTTTATAGAATAAGATTTACTAGAAAAGAATTCATTTGAGCATGCATTCTTATTTTCTGTTGAATGTAAACAAAATAAATTATTTTGGATAATTGACACATCAATCATTTTGATTTATGTAATGATTTTTGTGCCATAAATGAAAATAAGGCAACAGCAGTTTACCAGTGTTAAAATATTATAAATCAATAAATAATACAAATTAAGGTAGCTAATAAATGAAGTAATCGAAAAAACTCCAAAACTATCGATACCGGTTGTGTCGAAAGGGTAAGCATCTCCTGACATGCATGCATCGGTTGTCATGCCAATTCATGCAATAGACTACAGCCGGTAAAATTACTGATTGAACAAATCTTGTGGTATCGAAAGATCTAAGACTGCAAAAACATGTCGCCAGTGATTTTAGACACAGATATATATTATCGGTCATCCAATTCTTGAAGGTGACTGTAAAAATTATGTAGTGTCGATTTCAGTCGTTCTTCCCCATAACTTTGTTGGAGCAGTTTTTGTGTGAGGAACACACCCTGTTAACGAAGACTTTATTTATGAATATGAACGAGTTAACTGATCAATTGAGATATGAAAAATCCATACAATAGAACAGAGGATATGTTACTGCTAAGAAATTTGAAGTTGACAATTGGAAAGCTGAAATCATTATTGTTTAATAAATTGGATTTCCATTTTGAGGTAGTCGATCAGTGTGTAAATAGCCAGAAACAGGTCAAAATATGATGTAGAAATTCGAGTGTTAGTAGTATTCCTAATTTCAAGTTCACTTGGATAAATGGGATGCAAGCACTCACTAAAATGAGGGTTATTGAGTTAAGGAAATAAACAATATGTTAAAAAAAGCAATATTGAAGAATTTTGCACGATGTCTTTTTTCTATTTGTCTTTGATAATGTTGAGGATGAATTTTGCTTCGTATAAGTACAAAAATAAGTCGGCCAGTAGGGGTGCACAATTAGTATCTATTGAAATGCCGACTGTCTGTTGAAATATCAATCAAAACTTAGCAAATATGCTGTTGATCAAAAAGTTGAAATTTTCGGAAAAAAGCATTTTCAGTGCATCTTTTTTTGGAATAAGTGAGATTCCTCTGATAGCAAATGTCTCATGAGACAAAACAAGAAAAGCTTTTCTACGATTCCAAGTTTTGTAGAAAAGCTCGATTTAATGAGACGATTTCTTTTTTCTTTTTAAAGAAACGCGGGCAATGGTTGCATAAAGCGTAACAAACTAAAAGTTTTTACATTGCTGTAAAATTATAATGGTAGTGTTTAAAGATTTGCAGTAGATTTATAACATTCTTGAGAATTCGTATCTGAATGACACCACTGGTTGAATATACCTCATCACAATATTTCTGAAGACCATCTTTCAGCGTAGAAAGAATGGCAGTAAGAACTTTATTAACAAAGACATCTCGACGATCCTGCTATATATCTTTGTTCATAAGGATGTTTGTGAAGTTTGGTTATGCAGTATTTAGACGGGAGATATTGATTTTAAATATGAATGCAAGTATTGTTAGAGGCTTTGCTGCTGGAACAACATATTGTTTGTCACAAAGAGGATAAGTCATCCACCACCTCGGGCTTCTTGAAAGGGGTAGAAAACCGTGCGTTCATTGTACATTGTAGATTTTGAAAACGCAAGACCGAACATGTTTGATCCATTCAGATAAACTATCCAGTGTTGGTTGATCTTGCTCGTGCCTTACCCATTGTCTGGCATAGTCCTCAACTACATCCTTCAATAACATGATGTTTTTTTCTACCAGTTGATGGGCTGGAGAATTAAGCATCGATACAATACTTACATGTGTACGTGTGTTTCATTTAATTAAAAGTATAATAATCAAGTTTTTAACATATTAAACTATTATTTTTTTTTACATAGATAAATCAGTGTCATTCGTATTATGCAACGATCCTCTTTGTGTTTTTAAATTCCTTGAATGTTTTTGTGCATATCATGGTGACTTAACTGAAAGCTCATATTTCTGAAACTATTTTTATTTCTTATTGTACTCATGAATACGAAATTTAGCCTTTTTCTATATCTGTAGATTTTGGCATCTTATAAACTTTAAATAAAAAAAAAACAAATTTAGTACTAAACCATACACCTGCATGGACCATCAGAACAGGACAGTACAATTTGAAAGCTGTTGTACATCAAATATTCTCTTTATTTCAAGGAATAAGTATCATAACTTAATCACTAATTTAACAGAATAAACCGCCTCTTGCAACCCAAGACTCTGTCAGAGAGAGATAAGAGGATTATACTATAAGCCTGAACAAAATTATACTGCAATACGTAGATTTGTTAGAAATGTATATTGAAATATTGATTAAATGATTAAAACTTGGAGTATGAAATGTGCATAAACAACCAGACTTTCCATACTGACAGACGAATGATTATTCATTAGTCTACAACGGGTTGACCAAAACATGTAATTTACGGCGTACAATGAGGAACAAGAAGACGTTTCCTTGTGTTCAATCAAAACTATAAATTGATGGAAAAATATAATATCATGGTAAAAGGGAAAACCTAACAGAACAAACAACAGAACTAAAACACTTTATTAACATTATGACCTCCATGGAATTTTCTCTGATGTTTCGGAAGGGTTAGTAATGCCTGCGTAACTAGCGGAACCCGTCGTGTTGCTACGGGAAATTTAAAATACGACGCGTTTCTATTCTGTAATATAATAAACAAGGATTGCTGGACAAATTTGTAGCTACGACAAGTATATCATTTCTTGGTCATCTGTAATACCGTTCGAAACGAATGGCTAATATTGCCGATACTCATGTTGCATTTATAATGATTGTGGCATGCGGTGGTTCTTGTTGTTTATTTTGTTGGTGTATGAGCGGAAAAGCCTGACCAATAATTATGAGAAAAAATTAAACAAGGAAAAAAACCACATCTCAATTCTAAAACCACTGGAGTTCACTGCTTGATATTGAAAACATTTTATCCAAAATATTCAAGACGAATAGTTTGAAATAAAACTACCTTCTTAGAATAAATGATTGCTTTGTAAACAATATACCACTTAATTTGATGAATGATAAAAAAAAAAATTCCTATTTATGAATCTAGAAACTAATTGTACCGGTGTTTTTATTATTTCTATGTGTATAATCGTGAGCCTTGGTGGTGATAAATCCAAACATCATAATTACTCTTCTGTATTGTTTAGATAAGAAGAAAAGAATTAATTCCTATGGGTCGTATTATCAAGTGCTATTGACATTATCAATAATGATATTCGTCTAGCACTGTTGGCCATGAACCCCAAAATATCGGATACCCTAACCAATCAACTGACAAAAGACATTCAGGCTGTTGATTGACTTTTTTGAGGGCGAAAACTGAATACATAGAGCTGGTCCGAATAGATCAAAAACAGTAAGATCATTTATTTAAAGACCAAAACATACATACGGTGACCTATAATTGCTTGTATCCACTTATTTGTTCTATGACTGATTGTAATCTTTGAAATCTTACCACATCTCCTTATTTCTATATTAGAACTTTTGATGAGTAACGAAGCTTGAAATAATTTTAGTGTTCCAGTGATTGTAGTTGTTCCGAATATCCTAAAATTCAAACAGTCTGCATTTTCTGCTGATCCAGCATATAATAATGTTTCATTTTCAGATATCATTATTTTAAATGCCTTTATAAAGAGCTTGAAGTCAACAATACAGCTTGTAATTCAACTTACACATGTGCATCGTCGTCCGTCCCAAATAGAGGATTAAAAGACTCAAAATACTCTTTTTGTTCATCTTTACGATAAATATTCATTTGATTTTTAAGTAGAAACTAGGATTACGTAACAACCCACAGAAAGACATTCAGATAACAGATCTTTTAGATGTTCCACTAACTAGATTTAACATTTTGAGTCGCTATAATTTTTAATAATATCAATACTTGTCTTACATCTACACTATTATTCTTTATTCTAAATAAGAAGTTTGAAACATGATAAACCAAAATACCTGTTTCTTGGGGGAAGGATGTTAAGAGTCACGGTGATCCTAAAAATTATTTTCATCGAAGTAAAATCGTATCGACACAATATTTGTTCATTTGGTGGATTGATATTCCAACAGACAGTCAATGTTTTCCAATGGCTACTTAATTGGCATCCCTGCTAGCTGAGTAGTTCTTATGCATGTTATGTTCAACTAATGATATTAAGGAAACAACATAAAGACAACAGGCAGCATCATCTGAAATAACCATTTAAAACACTTTCACATAAATTCACTTCTATGATTTCTTTTCGAGTAGTCATCCATTTTTACAGTTGGTAAACTGTATATTAAGGGAACTGCATTTAAGGAGATCTGCTTCATATCTAGATCTTTTTCATGAAGTGGACGCTAATAGAAACCTTATTTGTGCTAATGGGAAAATATATATAGATATATATATTTCCTGCACAACTAACCCTTATATCTTATCCATAATGAATTGGAAAATAAGCGAGCTAAGCTACATTTTGACTTGGATTAACGTCATTGTATTTATCAAAGGTGGGCAGCTGTATTTTCCTCTCATAGAAATAAACCATTGGTTTCCCTACGGGTTTTACTGGGTGGTTTAATAATATAGAACTTAATTTATTTATAGAAAGTATTTTTTTAATATATGAAAGATTTGCAAGTAGAAAATTTAATGTGTTTAAGAATATGTAAGAATTAAACTAATAATTAGGATGAAGAATAAATAAAAATATGTTATATTCTCAGTCAAACTTATTATTTAGATTAGACTTATAAAGATGAATTAATCTAAAAGCTAATGAATCTCTTTTTTACTACTACTTTATTCGCAGACTGTTTATTCTAATGTAGTTCAGTTTTTATGTTCCCGAATAAATTTTAATAATGCGTCAATCCATTATAAATGATATTATTTAAAAATGAAGTTTTCAATCATTAGATATTTTAGTGCAATTTAAAAAAAAAAAGGTTTTAATTTTAAATAACTTAAAACTCAGGGCATAAATACTTGGAAACTGTCTAAATGGAATGAGGTTAAGGTTTACATAACTGGAAATTGGGCACCAGATTTTATTTCATTAGTTTTCGTGTCGAATAGAAAGTTGTCCCTTAAAAGACAAACAGTTCATAGAAACGCTTTCATTTTTTAACAAAAATAACATCATAAGATGAGAGGCTACAATACTTAACTGATGTTCAAATCTGGTTAATTCTTTAAAAAATCCATCTTAATCTCCAATTTAATCGGGACAAGGTATTCGATAAGAAAAACGTCTCTTGCCAGTCGTGTATCACCCGACAAACAAATCCACAAGAAGCCAAAATGTTTCAATAAAGTATTGGACACAATCGGTAAATTCACTGTTACAGTTCAGATGACTTTTCATGTATTTGAATAGCTAAATCTACGAAAAACATATCGCTGGAGTTTTGAGACACAATCATATTGTATTGATCAACCAATTTGTGATGGTGACCGTAAATATTAAACAGGGCCAAGTCCAGTCGTTCTTATATGATATATGCATGGGAAAAATTGTAACCACAATCAATATTAAGCTTTAAAAATGGGCTGTTTGTGGTGCATTAAAGGGTCAGTTATAACGGATTTATAGATTTGTTTATTAAGCCTACAAGAATGATATTTATGGCTTAACTATAAAAATAAAAAGTGACAGGAAACCGCCCTTTTTCATTTTGGATTTAAATTTTGGAAGTCGAATGTTTCTGTCTTATAAGTCCATGCAAGTATATATGTGATATAATTAGAAAAATATTAAATCACTGTATCACGTCGACGTCTTTGATATATAAGTGTCTATTAACTTCTTAATTTCTAGCTATCCAAAACCTGACAACTTACTAAAAAAAGATAAATCCACGAGAAAGAGCCAATGAATAAAAAACTATGAAGCACAATAAGTAGTTGATTTTGGGAGAGAGAAACGTTGTATTGTTAGTTTTAGTAAAAATGTCTTCAACTTTTGAACAAGCATAGGATTTTATGATTTGTTTTATAACAATACCTTGTCCTGCTGGAAATAGTTAGGGGTCATGGCATAGGTCTATAAGAACGTTTAGATATGGAAGCATTTGTATCCGGTAATTATTCTCTGATGTCTATGAGTACTATTTGGTTACCGTAATCAGAAGGATTGATTGATACTTCGATGTAGAAAAAGTAACACAATCTTCAGGACGTGTTATCATGATCTTTAATCTATAAAGCTTCTCTCAATGATTTAAACTCCTTCATAATACTATGAACAACTTCCTCATTATATCAAAATGGAATCTTAGCGGCCATTGGCATTATGAGTCTGTAATAATACTTCTCCCGATAAACTTATTTGATCTTCTCGCTAATGAATGAACACTTGTAAAACTTCTTTAAGAACATTGTAGAATATTAGTGTAGCGTTGATCTGATATCACAAATGAATTGGCACTTGTTCAATATTTCTTGATTCTTCAAAATCTTCCAATTAAATTTTTGTTGACAATTACAGGGTTTTCAGTGGTTAAGGTAAAGTAGCGTAATCTGGTTATAAAACAAACTTGTTGGATTTTGTCAGCCTAAAATCTTTCTACTCTGAAATGGTTCAAGTTATCAACACATTCTGTGGATATTGCATCACATTTTTTTCAGTGAGAATAATTTTTTTTTTCGATTAATTTGTGTTCTTGTGTTGGTGACTGACTGATCATCATACCATATTTCGTTTATGCCTGTAAAACTTAAGTATAAGAAACGTTGAAGTTATCCTCTAAAATTTGTAATGTCAGATTTACTATAAGTTCGATGTAATTGTACGACTTTGCCACCAGCAGAGCTATAGAAAAACAGTACAATAACGGGTGTTACACGGACACTTTTTATGAAGTTACACAGGCACTTTTTATGAATAGAGTCACTCGTGCATTCAGTGAGTTCATATGCACTTCATCGTACACTTTGTGACCTAATTACCTTGTTTTATAAATATAATTTATATGAAAAGTGTTCATAAAAATTATAATTATAAAAAAGCGGCGATCGATGTCTTTCAAAATTACTTTATTTTTATCAATAGTACCGCTTAAGTCGACGCTAGGGGCCGTCTTGACCTTGTCGTAGGGTATGAATGATTTGTTCATTGTTGAAGACCCTACATCAACTGTCAAGATGAAGAACAGGAATAAAAGCCCTGTTCATTGATAATTTTCTATGTTTTCTATGTATTGTATGCGATTTTGTCCCATGTACATTTACTCCATATCCTTTCATTTTCTAACTATGTCCCAAAATGCTGAAATTAAATAAAGTGTCTACGAACTTTCTGACTGCAAGAGTAACTGCAACCATAAAATGTTTCCATGTACAAACCCCTCGCGGGTTTGCTTAACAGTTAAGCTGAAATCTTTTAAATCGTCAAAATCGAACTATACGGAGGATTTCCCCTTTTCTCTTCATGTTCAAGGAATTTGCATAAGTGTGATAGCACAAAAATCAGTTTCAACGTCAATAAACGTCCACCCATGTTGGATATAGGGATGGAAAATGAAAAAAAAAGTATTGTGTCACGTGATCAATACTTGGGTCTACTCGAATTTCACACTATTGTAATGAGCATGAAATTAGACAAACACAAATTTTATTTCCAAAATAAGTGGATAAAAAAATTTAAAACGAGACAAAATGAATTATTTTTCATTGAATGTTATTCCCTATTAAAACATAGAAACAGTTTTTTTTTATATTTATATATTTTGTTCTTTATTTTATTGATTTTGATATATTAATACATGTTGGATTTACGTTTGTCTGATTACTCTTTCTTATTTTATTGCATACGTCGTTAAATTTTAAATGTCGCAAATCTGTTATTCATTTTTGTTTGTTTATTTATTTATTTTTCTCCCTTTCAAAATGGGCGATGGAGAAGGCAAAACATATTTCTTTGTTTGTTATGAACGTATGTATGCTTTTTTTCATGGTGTGGAGGGGTAGTCAGGGTGTAGAAGCCCATAACTTTCAAAATGGGCGATGGAGAAGGCAAAACATATTTATTTCAAGAATATGACTTATGAACGTATGATTAAAAGCTTTTTTTTTGCATGGTTTCAATCTACTCCTACTTCACTGGTATCAAATAAACAGCAATAATTTTACTCAGCCGATAGTTGAGAAGCGCTAGTGTGAACGCAAAATACCTAATTCATTAATGAACTCAAACATCGTGGTACATAACCGTATGCAAATAATCTTTTATATGCAATCGTCTTAAATGCAAAGGTATTATTTTCTAATTAAAAACGTCGTACAAGTCAGATACAAAAGAAAAGTAACAAATAAACGGGATGGTAACAACCAGCCGTATGGTTTTTCTGCACTTGTAGGCTTTCACCTCGGACTTGACCGGACTACTTCTGCAGAATAACTATACGGCAACAGTTGTTACCAGCCTGTTTTTTGTTACCTTTGTTCTGTATCTAATACTTATATCCTGAGATACGACAAGTTCAAACTAGTTTGAAAAAAGCATCATCATTATTCTGATGAGGAAAATGGTTTATTATCTTTTATCAAGAACTTCGAACAAAGACAAAATGTACATATTGGTATTATTTTAGTAAGTATATGAATTTGATTTTGAATAAAACAAAATATTCACCAGAAAGAGAAGTAATATTTTCAGTGCAAAACGTCACCTGTCGTTTCATGTATAATCGTGGTTATATGTTTGAAAGACAATTGGTTTGTGAACATTATTGTCATTTAGTACATTTTTCTTTCGGAATATGAAATAAAATGATAAATGTCTTTTTTCCGGAAAAGAAGTGATTCAATACACCTTATCGCTATTTGTCCGTCATTACTGGATATCACAGAAGTTTCAGTAAATTTTACGCCACAAGAGAAAATGTCTGACGCCAAAAGGAAAAGTGATTTTTGTATGACATCAATTGTTCAAGTGTCGCAAATTCTCAAGTGTGATTCCCAAAAGCGATCAGGTCTATTGACTTTTGAAAAAAATCTGATATTCACTTCGTCGTGCCTTCAGTGAATATCAGTTTTTTCAAAGTCAATAAAAAATAAGATATTCACCTCATTTTAAGAGATCGATTGTATAACATCAAGTATAACTCAATATTTGTTTAATGTAATATCATAGAATTATAGGTTGCATTTCTGTAAATATAGACAATGAAATTTCCCGTAGGAACTCCATTTCCGGCTAAAAATGTGCCACTTTGACTATGAAGTTTCGTTAAAAAATATATCCTAGAATGGAAAGTTGATGTGCACTACTATTTTATTCAAAGGTCAAAACATAGGGCTGTGCGGCATATTTTCAACATTAAAAGCCCCGAACTTGTTAGGATTTAAACTTATACTAAAATTATGTACTATCCCTACCATCACTTTGGGCCTACTTCAGAATTCAATTTTCACCGCATACATATGTTTTTCATACTAGAAACATTCCCAAGTTATGTCTCTATGAGATGAAACATAGAGATCATATCTGGGAACCAGTACGTAAACAAAACTAAATATCTATGAATATTATATATCTCCCCAAAAGAGACGTGGTTTGAGAAACAGCTGTATTTACAACCTAATAACCAACAATGTAAATCTAAGATTTATGTAACTTTTTTTTTCTGTAGATACATTAAATATATTGTCCCGTCGAGTTGTTTGTAATTTTATCATTTACTTTGATGTTCTCCTTTAGAGATTGGTATTTTTGTTTGTGTACATATAATGCCAAAGTTGCCAGCGTAAAAATATTCCAATGTTTGTTTCCAATTTACTGTTTCATTGGATATCAAAGTCCAAAAAATATGAAGCAGTAGAAAAGTGCTTGGAAAAGAACAACCCTTAATGTTTTCTCGGGAGAAATATTTTTTGTATTCAGCTTATTTAAACAAACGAAAACTCATGCACAACGATAAAATGGTGTAATTATTTAGGAACATGTTTCTACACAAATAGATATATCTACGCATTATTTCCTTATTTCTCATGAGGACAATAAGCGACTTATATTGATCATGTTTTCATAGTAGATTATGATGACGATAGCGCCTAGCAATTATCTGAGGAACGTTTTACTTTAATGACCTGTATTTATTTCCAAAAGTTTAATAGCAAGGATAATAGTAATAAGGTATTCTATTATTAAGTATCAGACATTGTTTTTCTTCTGCGATTTTTTTTTTTTTTCAAATCTCCTTATTTGCAACTCTTTTAGTCATTGCTGCACGTTTTTGGTTCTAAATGACAGAGTTTAAATTAGTCGCAATATATGTTTCGATAACCATTCTTTTATCCGTCAACACTTTGTATATCTTTATTCTATACAGCTCCAATTCAATGTCTGTCTATAACTTATTACAGTCTGAAGTTTTTATAAGCACCATACTAGAATAAGTATTCACTCAAACGAAAGTGACAACAACACGAAAAAGGGAATTAAAGAGTAATCTTAAAGAAAGTTGTTCTCCTTGGTATTTTCATTTGATTTTGTTCAATAACTTTTCATGTCAACTATATTCAACACGGGTATATCACAAGTTCTGAACACTCTGCAAATATACTTATCGTATTTTGCTTAACCGCAAGAAAATAGTACGGAATTTGTTTTCATTTTTTTACGAACAAAGGTAAAATCGTAACACATTTACAAATTTTGAAAGTTTATTTTATTTTTATCTCAATCTTTACCTTTTCTCTTTTAATAGTCGGTTTTTTTGCCATGATTTGTCGGTCTCTTTTCGACTAATGAGATTTGATCTTCCGTTTTGGTATCTTATCTTCCCCCTTATCTTTGATACAAAATCAGTTTAAAAGGTCAACATCAAAAATAGACAAACACTGTAAAAAAAAAAAAAAAAAAATTAAGGCAACAGCAGGTTACCGACGTTCAAATCTGATAAATTAATAAGATAGACAAATTAAGATATTAACAATCAAAAACTTAAAGAATGGCATGAACACTAAGAGAAGAAGCTGGGTGCGCCGACACGGAAACCGTATCATATTATGCATGCAAATCCACTCTCAGTCAAATTGTCCAAATCGGGATTAGTATGCAGTCGGTACAATTACAGATTAAACGACTATTCTAGTACCTAAAGATCTACGTCAGGGAAAACTTATCGGTGGTCAGTTGTTCTCAGATATATCGTATCAGTTAACCAATTAGTGATTGAGACCGTAAAACTCATGTAATGTCGATTTCTGTCGTTTTTCTCGTAACTCTGTTGGAGCTGTTTTTGTGTAATGATCACACCCTTGCTAAAGAAATCCGTTTAGTGTGAACATGAACGAGCTTAAAGTATCAATTGAGATATGTAAACCTCATATGATGTGACAGACGGCATGTTACTGCTGAGAAATGGGTAGTTGACGATTGTAAATTTGAACTCATCACGTTTGAAGTTATCCATCTATATAAATGTCGCGGAAAAGATCAAGATATAGAACAGTTTCGGTAGTATCCTCAATCTCAAGTTCACTGGGATATATTACATGCAATCGCTTACCGAAATGTGGGTAATTGATTGACATTCATCTGAAAGTGAAATTAAAGAACTTTACCAGATGTATTATCTATGCTCTTACAGTCTAAATCGCTTGAACTCTAAACATATTGAGATCAGGCGGAACCCGAATCAAGTTAAGATACCTTTGTCATGAGTACAACAAATATAGACTTTACAAAAATTAAAAAAAAAAAAAAAAAAAAAAATTAAACGAAACAATCAGTTTGTAAATTACTTTAACTGCTAATTGCTTGAAAATATTAAGTTTATTTAAACTGTAGATGATTTTACGATATTTCACTTTGTAGTTTTCGTATATCATTTCGTTAGGACTGAACAATTATGTGAAAGACAAACCTTTTCATTAGCCTCGTGGGAAATTACATTTATTATCTTTTATCAAGAACTTCGAACAAAGACAAAATGTACATATTGGTATTATTTTAGTAAGTATATGAATTTGATTTTGAATAAAACAAAATATTCACCAGAAAGAGAAGTAATATTTTCAGTGCAAAACGTCACCTGTCGTTTCATGTATAATCGTGGTTATATGTTTGAAAGACAATTGGTTTGTGAACATTATTGTCATTTAGTACATTTTTCTTTCGGAATATGAAATAAAATGATAAATGTCTTTTTTCCGGAAAAGAAGTGATTCAATACACCTTATCGCTATTTGTCCGTCATTACTGGATATCACAGAAATTTCAGTAAATTTTTACGCCACAAGAGAAAATGTCTGACGCCAAAAAGGAAAAGTGATTTTTGTATGACATCAATTGTTCAAGTGTCGCAAATTCTCGGGTCAAGTGTCTCTGATTCCCAAAAAGCGATCAGGTCTATTGACTTTTGAAAAAAATCTGATATTCACTTCGTCGTGCCTTCAGTGAATATCAGTTTTTTCAAAGTCAATAAAAAATAAGATATTCACCTCATTTTAAGAGATCGATTGTATAACATCAAGTATAACTCAATATTTGTTTAATGTAATATCATAGAATTATAGGTTGCATTTCTGTAAATATAGACAATGAAATTTCCCGTAGGAACTCCATTTCCGGCTAAAAATGTGCCACTTTGACTATGAAGTTTCGTTAAAAAATATATCCTAGAATGGAAAGTTGATGTGCACTACTATTTTATTCAAAGGTCAAAACATAGGGCTGTGCGGCATATTTTCAACATTAAAAGCCCCGAACTTGTTAGGATTTAAACTTATACTAAAATTATGTACTATCCCTACCATCACTTTGGGCCTACTTCAGAATTCAATTTTCACCGCATACATATGTTTTTCATACTAGAAACATTCCCAAGTTATGTCTCTATGAGATGAAACATAGAGATCATATCTGGGAACCAGTACGTAAACAAAACTAAATATCTATGAATATTATATATCTCCCCAAAAGAGACGTGGTTTGAGAAACAGCTGTATTTACAACCTAATAACCAACAATGTAAATCTAAGATTTATGTAACTTTTTTTTTCTGTAGATACATTAAATATATTGTCCCGTCGAGTTGTTTGTAATTTTATCATTTACTTTGATGTTCTCCTTTAGAGATTGGTATTTTTGTTTGTGTACATATAATGCCAAAGTTGCCAGCGTAAAAATATTCCAATGTTTGTTTCCAATTTACTGTTTCATTGGATATCAAAGTCCAAAAATATGAAGCAGTAGAAAAGTGCTTGAAAAGAACAACCCTTAATGTTTTCTCGGGAGAAATATTTTTGTATTCAGCTTATTTAAACAAACGAAAACTCATGCACAACGATAAAATGGTGTAATTATTTAGGAACATGTTTCTACACAAATAGATATATCTACGCATTATTTCCTTATTTCTCATGAGGACAATAAGCGACTTATATTGATCATGTTTTCATAGTAGATTATGATGACGATAGCGCCTAGCAATTATCTGAGGAACGTTTTACTTTAATGACCTGTATTTATTTCTAAAAGTTTAATAGCAAGGATAATAGTAATAAGGTATTCTACTATTAAGTATCAGACATTGTTTTTCTTCTGCGATTTTTTTTTTTTTTTTCAAATCTCCTTATTTGCAACTCTTTTAGTCATTGCTGCACGTTTTTGGTTCTAAATGACAGAGTTTAAATTAGTCGCAATATATGTTTCGATAACCATTCTTTTATCCGTCAACACTTTGTATATCTTTATTCTATACAGCTCCAATTCAATGTCTGTCTATAACTTATTACAGTCTGAAGTTTTTTATAAGCACCATACTAGAATAAGTATTCACTCAAACGAAAGTGACAACAACACGAAAAAGGGAATTAAAGAGTAATCTTAAAGAAAGTTGTTCTCCTTGGTATTTTCATTTGATTTTGTTCAATAACTTTTCATGTCAACTATATTCAACACGGGTATATCACAAGTTCTGAACACTCTGCAAATATACTTATCGTATTTTGCTTAACCGCAAGAAAATAGTACGGAATTTGTTTCCATTTTTTACGAACAAAGGTAAAATCGTAACACATTTACAAATTTTGAAAGTTTATTTTATTTTTATCTCAATCTTTACCTTTTCTCTTTTAATAGTCGGTTTTTTGCCATGATTTGTCGGTCTCTTTTCGACTAATGAGATTTGATCTTCCGTTTTGGTATCTTATCTTCCCCCTTATCTTTGATACAAAATCAGTTTAAAAGGTCAACATCAAAAATAGACAAACACTGTAAAAAAAAAAAAAAAAAAAATTAAGGCAACAGCAGGTTACCGACGTTCAAATCTGATAAATTAATAAGATAGACAAATTAAGATATTAACAATCAAAAACTTAAAGAATGGCATGAACACTAAGAGAAGAAGCTGGGTGCGCTGACACGGAAACCGTATCATATTATGCATGCAAATCCACTCTCAGTCAAATTGTCCAAATCGGGATTAGTATGCAGTCGGTACAATTACAGATTAAACGACTATTCTAGTACCTAAAGATCTACGTCAGGAAAACTTATCGGTGGTCAGTTGTTCTCAGATATATCGTATCAGTTAACCAATTAGTGATTGAGACCGTAAAACTCATGTAATGTCGATTTCTGTCGTTTTCTCGTAACTCTGTTGGAGCTGTTTTGTGTAATGATCACACCCTTGCTAAAGAAATCCGTTTAGTGTGAACATGAACGAGCTTAAAGTATCAATTGAGATATGTAAACCTCATATGATGTGACAGACGGCATGTTACTGCTGAGAAATGGGTAGTTGACGATTGTAAATTTGAACTCATCACGTTTGAAGTTATCCATCTGTATAAATGTCGCGGAAAAGATCAAGATATATTACAGTTTCGGTAGTATCCTCAATCTCAAGTTCACTGGGATATATTACATGCAATCGCTTACCGAAATGTGGGTAATTGATTGACAGGACATCACCTATTCATCTGAAAGTGAAATTAAAGAACTTTACCAGATGTATTATCTATGCTCTTACAGTCTAAATCGCTTGAACTCTAAACATATTGAGATCAGGCGGAACCCGAATCAAGTTAAAATACCTTTGTCATGAGTACAACAAATATAGACTTTACAAAAATTAAAAAAAAAAAAAAAAAAAAAAATTAAACGAAACAATCAGTTTGTAAATTACTTTAACTGCTAATTGCTTGAAAATATTAAGTTTATTTAAACTGTAGATGATTTTTACGATATTTCACTTTGTAGTTTTCGTATATCATTTCGTTAGGACTGAACAATTATGTGAAAGACAAACCTTTTCATTAGCCTCGTGGGAAATTACAACCAAACGTTCAATATTACAAAAGCTTTCCTAAGACATGAAATCATTCAGCTGGAGATAGGTTTGCAAGCAAAATATCAATCAATCTCATATAGTTCATATGTTGTCATATTATCACTGGGTATAATCATTATTGACTGACACATACAGAGAGAACAACAAAAGAAGACAAACATTTCCTTTTCAAGATTTTACATATTGTATTTCTCTCATTGTACAATCAAAAAACATTTTGCTTCTTATTTCACGCATCTCTGGTGTAACAATCTCTAAATAATAAGTGTAAATGCATCTGACTCGTGCAGCTCTACTTAGATTGGTCAAAATATACATCAAAGACATAGTCATGAAAGATACGAGTATAACTAATGCAAAAGGGATTCGTTGCAACAATGAACGATATTGTACTGGGATCACTATACGTTCCAAAGTCAATAAAAAAGTCTTACTTATATCAGCATTTGCTTCAACGCAAGATGTTATAATCATAACAAAAAAAAAAAAAAAAAAAAAAAAAAAAACAAACAAAAAAAAAAAGCAAAAACAAAGAGGCAATCACTTGGCATCATACAGACCTTTTGTACTGGACATAGAACGGTCAAACGGGGTAATACAATTAACTGGATGGTCTAAATAAGATTTGAAAGCACAGTTATATCTTTAGAGATGTATAATCACGATAAATATTCTTATAAGGATAAACATACACACATATAAAGAGCACTCATACTTTTATTCCCAATTGTCTATATATGTTTTAATCCTGGTGAAGATAAATCCAGAAAAAAAACCTTCTAAATGTATGAAGTGTTATTTTCATTTTCAAATTTAAAGAAAAACCTGTTAAGGATGTTCGCTTGTCATGTTTTGGGATTTTTGTCAGATTTTCGGAACCCTCTGGTTTTATCCATTTGAATACCTTAAAAAATTTTGCCCATTGACCCCCATTTTTCTTTTTATTAATCTTTTACATGTATAATTATAAGCCATCTGTAAAAGTATTATAAAATCTTTGTTATTTTTTAATAGTTTTTGAGAACTTAAAGTTGTCAATGATAAAGCTATGAAAATCAAGAGAGAACATTTTCCCGCAAAAATTTCAATGGCTTATATCTCGAAAACAAACACATTGACCTATATATTTTTTCGGCTTTTTTGGTTCCTTTATTTATCCCCTATCAATATATACCAGTGTTATAAAGGCTTGTTATTTTGAAACTAAGTAGCGAACTTCCTTAAACATCTTGTCTCTTACACTTTTGTGAAGGCGTAGAACGAAATCAAGTAGCCTTCAAAGTGCAACCGGAATTTAATTTTCTTTGAAATTGAAAACGTCAAGATTTTAAATAAGATTTATTGTGGCAAAACAATAACTCTTAGTCATATGTGTTATCTTTCATTTCAACTTATTGATTGATGTATCCATGATTACGTATCTAGTTGCTATCATGTACGTGCTACAATTTCACGAATATATATATATCTAACCTTTGTCGCAAGTTTATCATATTCAATGTGTTTAGTATTGGCTACCTTATCACTATAACTGTCTTTAATTTTGCCATGTTTCCTCCAACGTAAATTCATTTCCATTTGAAATTGCATACCAATTAAATACAGATACATATTATAAAATTTGTTTCCTAAAACAAAATAAGTGTCACACTAGAACCGATTTATAGATTACTTTCACACTCATTTAAGCTCTAAACAAGTTTCTATAGCATCTCAATATACCAATACCAAATATTTTCAACAAGAAACTTGATTTTGTTTATTGATAACATATTTGTTACATTCCGAGGACTTGTTTTTCAGCAATTGTCATTGCTACGGAAATCAGGTTCAAGGTGCCGTGACGATGCTGATGTCATTTTCACATTGAATTTATAATAGAGGATATAACATAATCAGCTTAGTTTGCTTTCTTATCTCGACTTAAATTGAGAAATTGACAATAAGGCTCTGATTGGACAGATATCAATTTCTTCATTTTGAACTTTCACATTCAGTGTAGCAATATTTAAGAAGCACCTGCATATTGTTTGAATATTTCTCATCTGATACGATATTCAAAATCTTGCGTTTTATTTAATGATTTCGTTGAATGGGGATTGCAGCTAAACAGGAAGCTTTTGAACCAATTCAATAAACTATTAGGTTAAAGTTAATCCTTTAAATGTGTTAGGAATTCCTTTACGATTTCATTGACTGCTATTGTATATATGTGTCCTAAAAATTGTGCAACATTGTTTATACTGTAATTTCTAGAACTTATAAAATAAAGTCACAAGAGAGTTTAATTGGTGCACGCACCAAATGTTTGGGCCGGGAGTACGGAGGTTTTTGGTGTAAAAATGTGCAAAATGCTTATATAAACAATCTGTATATTGAGTTGACTTGAATCCTCAATTGCCAGAACTGCCCCAATCCAATTAGTTAGGATAATGCTATAAAATATTACTAAATTGTACAGTTGATGAAATCGAATATCATTTAAGTGTAGTTGATGAAATGGAATATCATTTAATTCATTTTCAAGTCTTGATTATGAAACTCGTGACTATCAAAGTTGCATCTACTGACAAAATTTTGTATTCCTCATTTCAGATATGGATTTTAACTCAGCCTTTTACCTCATTTACTCATCCATGAATTTTATGTCAAAATGACTTATTTTTCTATGACCCTCCTGACTATTAAAGACGCATCTACTGACAAAATATTTTTTTCACGAGTTGTATCTCAGATATGGACTCTAACGCAAACTTTAATCAGTCACTCATATATGAAATGTAGGTCAAGATGACATTATTTTTATCAGGACCCCGTTTTTGAACTATGACTTATGCTTCCACAGATAGATGGACTTTAACTTTGTGACGGACAGATGAAACAATATATCCCTTCCCCAACTTCGTTTGACAAAAGGTATAAAAATTTAAACCAAACAAATGTCAAATTATTCCTCTCAGTAAAGGTTGAGAAAATGTTTTCATTTCTATTCGGTGTTGGTGAAAGTTTGAAGTTTCAACAAACAGACATTTAAATATATGGATTTAGCTTTGTATGATATTTAACAATGAATTCTGCTCAAACCGATGTAAGGGGTCAATTTGAACTTACTACCAGTTATGAGGAATATTGCTCATTGTTGAATACCTCATGGTACTTGAAGATGAAGGACAACAATAAAAACGTTCCATTTTTGCGTTTTACCATGTATTGATAATAATATTGTCTCGTGTACATTTACTCCTTATCCCTTCATATTTTCATTAGGTATACAACAGACTAAAAAACTGCTTACATACTTCAACTAAAAATCAGAAAGCGTCAGACAGTAAAATTGCAAAGTATTAACAAACACCAAATGGATATTTGAGAATGGCTTGAACTTTGACCTCTCTTTGTATTTGTGAAAAACCCGCGAAACATGGAAACATGTTACCTATTAAATTCCCGAGATCGTTTACGTTGAAAGTAAAGATATTTTTATAATGATTATTTTTCTTAGTGATGAAAACTGTAAATATAACAATCAAAATAGAATATAAAATAACTATTTTAAGAAAAAAAAAATGCAAACTATAAATCATTTGATCAAATTACTTCCAAATGATTTGCACCACGTGACTTAGTTTAAGATTGAAAATATAATTTATTTTAGATTTGCGGATAATCCAGTGCTTTTCCGTCATGTATCTAAAACTAATGTATCTTTTAAAACTTCCTTTGGCGGATATTTACAAAAATGCTGTGTAATTCTAAGGGAAAATGCTTAAAATTTGACTTTTTACGAAATGGGAAGGTTGAAATCATCAATGTTTTTAAAAGAATTTGGCCGAAAACTTAAGAAAGCAGGTAAGTTAAAAGTTATTTAACTTTAAAATTCAATCTACAAGGAGGTTCCCAATATGCGAACAAATCATGAATAATATCTTCTTGCATGTGTATTTCTGTTTTGAATCTTGCTATTTTACGATTTTACGTCATTTTATTTGATCTTATATAGCAATTACACAATGGTTACGCTTCCGATTTTTAAACTAAAAAGGCCGAAAGATTTCAGAGTAGACAATGTCCATTTGTACACGGACAGAAGCCTAAAAACATGTACAATTCGCCTATATGCGAACAAATTGTTCATTCGACATAGGTATTTGCATATTGGCATTTTTATTAAAAGGGCTTATATAATCCTACTGTAATGGCTGCTGTCATGATAAGGCAAAATGGCCGCTATGCAAATTAGCAAATTTTGCCATATGAATAACAAGGTTAGGGAATTTACGCAAATATGAGTCACGCATTCTGTGCATAAAAAAACAATGAACATTCATTGTTATAAATGTATTTAAGTTTTTTTTTGGCATCTTCTTCTTTTATAAAATATAATAAAAATGAATTCATTTCAATTATCTAAAATCTTTAATTTTGCATATATACAGAAAATATTACATGTCCGCAGATTATCATGTAACAATCTCAAACCCATATCATATGATGGACCGGTTTAGTGCCGGCCCATCATAAAAGTAGGGTTTTTTTTTTAACTTATATTTGTTTAAAGAATAACAGACATAACAAACCACCAAACTAAAAGCATAGACATTTATATACAATGCAGTATAATATAATTGTTAATCTGTATTTGACTCTATGAAAGCTATGATACTGTGTTTTTAAATGCGTTGCTGCAATCCTGTTATTTGATCTTTATTTTCAAGAGTTCATCTTTGCTTATAACCTTTAAGTAAAATTATTAGATGTACCATATTTTTTTCTAGTAAAAACTATTGATCGTTTTATCATCCTTTGTATACTAAATATTGATAACAAGATAATGAATATAATTAAATATTAAATATTAAAGAAATTACTTAATACTAATCAACTACGTTTGTACAAAGCAATAATAAAAACGAGTTCATTGATATTGAAAACACACATTAAAACCAACATCAACTAAAAAAGAAAAACCTCATATTCTTTTAAGTTTTCATACATATATTTATAATATTACTGTAACTGTTATGTCATTTTTTGTTATGCGCTTAATCTAACAAGCTGTCGTAGACCCTGGAGACATTTTGCCTGGTTCACGGTACATAAATGCTTTTGTAAAGGATATTCATATTTCCATCACTATTATAATATATACGGACAAACATACTTAATTCACAAGTCCACATGATTCAGTGTGAAATAGTCATATAGAATATCGGAACGTTAAAATGGCCAAATGGAGTATCTGAATGTTGAAATTGTCATTTTTGTGTTGTTGTAAGTTTAAGGACTGTAACACTGTAATAGATAAAATAAACTTAAGCTTTAGTCCTTCTTTAGATCGTCTTATTTGGCATAACTATGTAATATCAACGGCTTCAGATTCATCTGCTGATACTTAATGGATGTTTTATACATACACGTTATCTAAATGACAGCACACATTTTTCGTAGTGTTTTGCTGAACAACTAAATATACCTTCAGTGTATTATAGACTAATGTTTGTCGTTTCATATTTTTTTCTTTTAATCATGGTATTGTCTGTCTTTGCAGCTTTTTGTTATTTTTATTTTTCCCTTTATAACAAACAATGCAAATCATTGTGTTGAAATATACATTTGTAAATCAAATTTTCCGATACGCAAACGCAAAGCTTTCCCTAGTCTAAGAAATAACGAAGACGTGATTATCACAAAGGCTGATTAGAACTCTACTGCAATAATATCGGATAAGCGGGAAAATCTGCATAACGCTGAAAGACAGATAAGTAGTCGCATTTACTTTCAAGAAGATTGAGAAGTTCAATAATTCTGAAGTAAACAACGTGTATGGCATAATTAACAGAATGTCTTGTCAGAATATTCTTGACAAAAAGACAAAAAATATTTACGAATTTACTTCCTCTCCTAAAAATCATAAGTTTGATTAGAATTTAACTGAAAGAATGTAACAGGATAATTTGCTGGATAAACAGCACAAAGTAATGATATCAAAGCATGATGCACCTTATATACATATCTTTATTTATCAACAAATCATATTCAGTGGAATGGTAAAGAAAACACTTAAAAGGAAAGATGGAATTATCTTGAGAAACTGATCCTACCTGGAGTTCTCAAGCAATATGCCTAAGCAACAGTCTTTTTAATGTATTTGCAATAGATCGAAGAAATGGAACTTTGCTGTTGAGTTTGGATATCCAGTCAATGACCACTTACCTTAACCTTAATAAAGTATGCAATATTTAATTATGGAGAATAGGCATCTAAAGGGAGTATGAACCACATCAGTGTTTAAACAGTTGCAATAATAAGCCATGACCCGCCGAAAAATAGACAACACCATGGCCAAAAGAAAAACGAAAAGAAAAACGAAAGGAAAAACAGCTGTCAACAAAAGCTATACAGAAAACCAAAGATTGAGCAACTAGATCCCGAACAATGTACAATTCCCCGGAATTGTTAGTAGTTCCGGCTCTAATATTGGCAACCCTTGTGTTGCTCATGGCGAGTTAAATTTCGGTGATAAGTAACATTTGCTTATGACAAAGTTGAGGTACAGACGACATTTCTGTAGTCATCTGTGACAAAAATATTCCAGAAAGATCAACCAAATCATGATGGTGTCTGTAAAGCTTTGGGAGTGTAGCTTCTACATTTTACGGTACTTAACCACTATAAACCCTGTTTTAAAGGTCTTTAATAAACTTCAATTCTCTATCAAAGAAATAATAATAGGAAACGCATGGGTGACATGTATACTTCATATGTACTTACTGCTGAAATGGTACTACTCAGGATTTCAAATAATATGTTTTGTCGCGAAGATTAGTTCTAGATATGAGTCAATCTTTTGTTAGTTAACCCTTTAGTGGCACCATAGAAGTGTCTTTCAATGGAACAACATTGATCTTTTTTATTATTCTCATCATATAAATATATAGTACATTCCGGAAACAGTGACCTTTCTTTAAATAAGCGGGCGGCATGCAGTCAAGACATTAAATAATGTGCACTATATACCAGTGTATCTCTTCTGGGTTTTGTATGGTTTTCAATTAGTATGCCAATATTGGACGAACACGTGCGGTGGCCTATAGTTGTTAATTTCTGTGTCATTTGATCTCTTGTGGAGAGTTTTTCATTGGCAATCATACCACATCTTCTTATTTTTATATTTGTCACAAGTTAACAATACTAGTATTGCATATACATTTTATCTCGATCTATACATTCTCGTAAAAACAATAAAAATATTTCATTGTCTTCTGAAAATTCTTAACATCCACGTTAAACCCCAGTTCCGCTACCAAGTGAAATAATGTTATGTATAATATGTTTTTCTTCTATGCAATTCATTCCAAATTACATCCTAGAAACCCAAAAAGCTTCGGATTGTGTTAGAACAAACCTAATTGAATTTTATCTGAAGTCTAATGTGTACAGTGCAAAATATCACAATCAGTATCTTTAACAAGCTGAAAGTAACTGCAAATTAACTAATAAAATAGAGAATGGAAATGGGGAATGTGTCAAAGAGACAACGACCCAACCAAAGAGTAAAAACTTTTACCAAAATCTTCTCATCTGAAAATAATGGGCCAAATTTAACCAAACTTGGCCACAATCATCATTGGGGTATCTTGTTTTCAAAATGTGTCCAATGACCCCGCCTGCTAACCAAGTTGGCCGACATAGCTAACAATATAACATAGGGGTAAAATGCAAGTTTTGTCTATTATTTTGAAAACCGTTATAAAAAGGGAAAATCTGACAGTAGCAAAAATGTTCAGAATGTTGAGCTCTACCAATTGTCCATTTACAAATAAAAAAACTTTTTATTATTACGGGAAATGGGGAGTGATTGATGGAGAGGGAAAAGTTAACCTTCTGTAGCGGATTTTTTCCGAAATTTCCAAAATGCAATTATTTTATTTACGATGGAGCGTGGCATTTCCTTAATTACATACGGGTCCGCAGACAAACTCTCCGTAAAACAATATTATGTAAACTAGGAACTCGTGAAATAAAGGTATTATTATTATTATTATTATTATTATTATTATTATTAATTTAATTTTTCTTATTATTTTTCTTCTTATTATTATTATAATTATTATTATTATAATGAGAGGAACCTAGTAAAGATAAAATGTTAACGCAGAATTATATTCACATGCTAAAAATCAGAGAGGACGATCTCTCACTTAGTATTCAACTGTAATTAAGGACACACAAAGACAATAACGAATGCAAATTTATATACAAACTATTAAGAAAATCTACTTCTTATAGGCCTAATAATTGAACATATATAGGTATAAAACTAGCCATCACGCGTAATATAGACCATCGCACATCAGCGAACGGACCATAGCACTTCATCGCAAACGATCCCACTTCAGCGTGACCATCGCACTTCAGCGTTGTACATCTTTTTTTTTTTCTACATAACTGTAACTAATGACAAACGTGGACGATAATGAATGAAAATTTATATACTAGCTATGAAAAAAATATACTTCTCATAATAATTGCACAGCAGTAGATTTTAACTAGCCATCACGCTTCATATAGCTTTATTTATTACATATAGACCATCGCACTTTGGCGCAGACCATCGCACTTCAGCGTCTCCATCGCACCTCTGAGTCCTACATATATACATGCATTTTCACAATAAGCACTCGTACATATAAAATACAACTAACAAATACAAAACTCGTCTTTTAATTCTAAAAACGATCATTGGGCTGATTATTTTTTGTCATTGAGTTGTTGTTCCATCGACGTATATACCACATTTCCTTTCATTATTTTAATGAGATCGAATTCGAAAATGTTTCCAATTATTCTTAAACAAATACATGTAAGTTACAATCAGTAAATAATATATATTGACAATATCTAAAAAAGTAGGTTATATATTAAAGTCATGGCTTTATAAAATAGTCACTCATTTCAGAATGTAGTATGCAAATCAATATTCTTACACAATTTTCCAATTTAAAGAGATAACTGTTGATGATTAGACTATTCTGTCACTACCCCTTTAATAGTTTTTTGATGTTGTTGTTGTTGATAAAAATAAAGATAGTGTACTTCTGCACTTCCGATAACACTAGTAAATGTTTCTAAATTGAAATGGCTATTCTGGTCGAAAAGCGGAAATGTAAATGATTATGATTTCTTTATTAATATTACCGTATTATCAAGCGTGTACATCTCATGTGACGCTTTCAGTCTTTATAACTTGCATATAACTCGATTTTAAGAGTGTCTTGTAACTGTTATTTCACATGTGCTAAACAATTTACGGAAATATTTACTTATTATGTTTGACAGCATGCGTTGGCTATATTTGAATACAAGCTAAATTTATTACAAGACAAGGTTTGTTTCATGGAAATACCCTTATATTAGCTACTGGCCGATCTTTTCAAAAGATCTTTTAGATGAAAACTTAACGTTTCAGTCGAAATTTTATTTAAATATAACTGATTCCTGGGTGCATGAAAATGCCGTCTGTTGTATTGGTATTTATGATTGACGAAAAAAGAAAATGTTGTGTATATCTGTTTTTTTTTCTGCTTTGGAAAAACGATGAACCAATGTTACATTTATTCTTTTGAAAAATCATGTACCCAATTTACTGATTTATATTCTGATGATTAAATAACGATAATATACTTGTACTGGAACGAAGCGGGGAAAACATTTAGTCATATGAACAAGGTAATGGCAAGGGCTATAACTGCGGTCAAAGAAAATAAAAGAATAATCTATTTCTTTTTTTAACTTGTTTTTTTCCTTAAAGTTTTTGACTAAAATTTACATCGAATTGTATTCTTTGTTAACGCTCTTTTCTTTACTTTTGCCTATTTCTTTCCGGGAAGAAAAAAGTATATTCGCACTCTTAACATCCTGAACAAATTATATATATATATAAAAAAAAAAACAATTAAAATACCTTGCTTCTTTTTGGAAGAAATTTCAGAAGAAATAAAGCACCCTATTTCTAGCAGACAAAGTCCAAATAATCATCTTTAATTAGTTATAATAAAAGTAATGCTAGTGATAATTACTTTATCTGTCCTAATGATATCTAATTGTCGCCTACGTATGGTAGTAAAATGAAACATTTTGAGGTATTTGTCACGTTTATGTAGATGAAACCGTAAATCCTTGTCTATCAGAATTTGTCTGGGATCATAGTACAGAAAATTCAATTTCCGCTACTAACATTTATAGTGGTATAAAGGTTTCGTGTTTAATCTTAATTCACAATCAAAGACAGCAGAAATAATTTAATGAAATCACGTTCGTAAAATCTTAGTCGTTCCTGACCTTTGCGTCTTTAAAAGGTTAGATGTTCTTACAGATTGATTTAATTGTGTCTTGAATAATGTATTGTTGTAGTGTTTCCTGTACTTATATAGAAAAAACAAAAGTCAATTAGCATATCTTACAAAAAACAATTAGGAAAATAGATGGATACCTAGTATATAAACTGAGCACAGTTGCCAACTGTAATATGTTGGATGCCCGCTTACATGTTTAACTCGGCAACATTCTGTATGTGCCTGTCCAAAGTCAGGAGCCTGTTATTCAGTGGTTATCGCCTGTTGCTGTATATCATATTTGTTTTTCGATTATTGTTCGAATTGTTTTACATTAGTCATGTCGGTTCCTTTTATAGCTTGTTATGCGGTATGGGTTTTGTTCATTGTTGAAGGCTGTACGGTGACCTATAGTTCTTAACCTTCTACGCCATTTGGTTTTTGGTGGATAATTGTCTCATTGGCAATCATACTACATCATCTTATTCATATGTGTACTGTTTTTAATACTACCGATATTATTATTTTTTAAACTGATTCGTACATAACGCTTTTATCTATATCATGGTATAATTAATTAATTTTGTTTGTCCTTTCTGCATTTTGTTGTTGGCACGTGCTCAGTGCTTATTGTTAGATAATTCACATCATGTTGGGGACCTCGGTCACTGAGTGGTCTAAGTAGTCAATCTACTGTAACCCTAGTCTCTCAACACTGAGGTTGTGAGTTCAAACCCCGCCGCGATATAGCCAATAGTGTTGAAAGTGGCGTTAACGCCAACAATCAATCAATTATCTATGCTTGTGGTAATTTAAGGCTGGACATGTTAACCTTGAGATATCTTTTTTACTTTCATTGTGTTGTTTGATTTCATGTTCCATTGACGTGTACCATGCAATCTCTTTATGCCTTTCATAGCATGTGTTTAGAAAAGATATTCTTTAATGGCGAATTTGAAGAATCAGAAATATTACCTTGCTTTAAAGTACACTCATGCAGTTTGGGAATCCAATATAATTAAAAGAGATCTATTTCTTCACGTTTGCTTTTAAATATCAAAGGAAAATAAAAGAGACCTATGATTATCAACGATTTCGTCATTTGTATTTATGTAAGGTTATCTAAGCTATTAAAGTACATATACCTCATTCCTTTATCAACCAATTATCAATGATATCAGTTATCAGTGTGATATCGTTCGAGTTTTTCGTAATGAGGAACTGCAGTATGTGTTTCATTCAGTAAAACAAATGTAGCAGAATTGGAGTCTTTGATAGTTTGACATTAGTGTTCAAAGACAACAGCTTAAAAGTATTTTAAATGAATATCTACGACCTCTTTTTACGTAAGACTAATGTCTGGTATAATCCTCGATTTTATCTAGTGTAACTTTAACATTATGTTTCTAAAGTAGAAATTTGTGATGTGTTGTTTTAATTTTTCTTCCTTCAATAATCTTTATTTTCTGATCTGATTCTGACGATAAATGATCAAATGTTCCATTTATCCACTATCTACGACTTGAAATTTCTCAATTTCAACTTTTGATACAAAGTTAGAATTTGACAACAATAGACACTTCATACGTGTACGTATTACACGCGTACATATTTCTACTGAGTTTTTAAGTACATTCGGTAATTCTAAATCGTATTCTATTTTTTGTTGTGGGTATGTATTTTCTTTTTTTTAATAATATATTTTATTAACTTTTCTGGTTTTTAACCACTCCTTCCTCTTTCTTCACTTTTTTCAGATTCTCATTTGATCAATTATTCTTGATATGATCACTTAGGAACACTTGTTTTATCATTGAACTGTGAATACATAGACATGTACATGTGCCTAGGGAACATGTATCCGTCAATGAGACAACAACCCAACGACAAAATAACCAAAACACACCTACTGTCAGTACAGAATTGATTATGTTCAACTTGGTATTCCATCAGATATATTGATTCAAAGAGACTTCATGTCAAAGTCGTAAAAGCGGTTGGTAACATTTATTATGTAAATTATTTTCTAAATTAATTAAACTTATCAGTAAACAGTCCCTGTCTATCATCCTAACTACATGCTTCCATCAGTAAACAGTCGTCCCTGTCTATTATTCTAATGCATGCTTATATCAGTAAATAGTCCCTCTCTATTAATCTAACTGCATGCTTCCATCAGCAAATAGTCCCTGTCTATTATTCTAACTGCATGCTTTTATCAGTAAACAGTCCCTGTCTATTATTCAAACTGCATGCTTCCATCAGTAAACAGTCCCTGTCTATTATTCTAACTGCATGCTTCCATCAAATAAACAGTCCCTGTCTATTATTCTAACTGCATGCTTTCATCAGTAAACAGTCCCAGTCTATTATTTTAACTACATGCTTTCATCAGTAAACAGTCCTTGTCTATTATTCTAACAGCATGCTCCCATTTCATGGTTCGTATCTTTTTTTATCAAAACGGAAAGTCCGTTACTATACATAAATAACCCCCAAAAAAGACAGAACAAATAAAACATATCGGAATTGGGAGTATGACTACAAGTCAGAAAAATCATAAATGATCTGGAAAACAAAATTACCGCGTCTCGTAGCTAGGAAAATCTATGTGCACGTTTCTTTAAATGTTTAAATAGGAGCATTATTTAGTAAAATGGATTTGAAGAACGATATGATGCAAATTTAGTTTCCTGAAAATAATGACCAAAATAGTTGTTTTATTCCAGTAATTTGGTTCAATTATGAACATTTGATATTTTCTTATTACATTGTTTGTCTAATTGAGTTCAAATAGTGTTTTATGCATTTATAATTACACTTGGAACCCATCTTATTAATTCTGTTATTCTTTAATTTTCACATAATTGTGATAATAAGTATCAAAATTGCTGCAATGTTAGTGTTCTCTTTTACACATTCATTGCTTTGATTTGATTGCCTCAGACCGTTATAGTTTAACCAGAAACATTATTGATTTTCGTAGAATTGTTCTTGTAGATATTAGGCACAAATTGCTGAACTTCAATAAGTGTTTGGCATTTGTAAATTGAAACATTCCAAATTCATCATGAGTTTTACTGCCGACGGGAAAAGTACAAGAAATTAACATATTTATATAGCCCAGTCAAGACTTGGGGTTTCCTGTTAATGAAAAGTTTCATTGAATTACAACCTTGATAAATGTTAAGGAACTGGTCTTTTCTTAATTCGTCTGTGCTAATGACTTTCTTTGTTGTAATAATCTGACAGATCAATAACTCAATCATTAGGATAATATCGTAGAGATTGTTTTTTTATAATCGGAAGGACAATCAGAACTTTATTTACAGATATTACAAAAGGAAACACTGTAAATAATTTTTTGTTTAAAAAGACATGCAGTTAGAATAATGGACATTGGGCCCTTTATAGCTTGCTGTTCGGTGTGAGCCATGGCTCCGTGTGGAGGACCGTACTTTGACCATAATGGTTTACTTTTATAAATTTTGACTTGGATAGAGAGTTGTCTCATTGGCACTCATACCACATCTTCTTATATCTATATAAATTCTCGAAAATGACATCTGTACCAAAACCCTCTAGTAATTAATTTATCAACTGATATAATATACAGAGAAGTACTCACAAATCAATTTATATTATATATATAAAAAAAACGCCTCAAAACTTTTTTAACAACATAATAATATTTATTCATCAAATCTTGCTTGTTAAAATTTCACCAAGAGTCCAAGCTTCTCTTGATTTACCCTGTTACACTCCACTGATTATCCAGGGAATAAACAGCTGATTCAACTTTTAACTTATAAAATAATATAAAGGATGTACAATTGTCCTATACAGAGACTAATTAATGCTAAAATTCTTTTAATTATCTTTTTACTTTCATTGTGTTGTTTGATTTCATGTTCCATTGACGTGTACCATGCAATCTCTTTATGCCTTTCATAGCATGTGTTTAGAAAAGATATTCTTTAATGGCGAATTTGAAGAATCAGAAATATTACCTTGCTTTAAAGTACACTCATGCAGTTTGGGAATCCAATATAATTAAAAGAGATCTATTTCTTCACGTTTGCTTTTAAATATCAAAGGAAAATAAAAGAGACCTATGATTATCAACGATTTCGTCATTTGTATTTATGTAAGGTTATCTAAGCTATTAAAGTACATATACCTCATTCCTTTATCAACCAATTATCAATGATATCAGTTATCAATGTGATATCGTTCGAGTTTTCGTAATGAGGAACTGCAGTATGTGTTTCATTCAGTAAAACAAATGTAGCAGAATTGGAGTCTTTGATAGTTTGACATTAGTGTTCAAAGACAACAGCTTAAAAGTATTTTAAATGAATATCTACGACCTCTTTTTACGTAAGACTAATGTCTGGTATAATCCTCGATTTTATCTAGTGTAACTTTAACATTATGTTTCTAAAGTAGAAATTTGTGATGTGTTGTTTTAATTTTTCTTCCTTCAATAATCTTTATTTTCTGATCTGATTCTGACGATAAATGATCAAATGTTCCATTTATCCACTATCTACGACTTGAAATTTCTCAATTTCAACTTTTGATACAAAGTTAGAATTTGACAACAATAGACACTTCATACGTGTACGTATTACACGCGTACATATTTCTACTGAGTTTTAAGTACATTCGGTAATTCTAAATCGTATTCTATTTTTGCTGTGGGTATGTATTTTCTTTTTTAATAATATATTTTATTAACTTTTCTGATTTTAACCACTCCTTCCTCTTTCTTCACTTTTTCAGATTCTCATTTGATCAATTATTCTTGATATGATCACTTAGGAACACTTGTTTTATCATTGAACTGTGAATACATAGACATGTACATGTGCCTAGGGAACATGTATCCGTCAATGAGACAACAACCCAACGACAAAATAACCAAAACACACCTACTGTCAGTACAGAATTGATTATGTTCAACTTGGTATTCCATCAGATATATTGATTCAAAGAGACTTCATGTCAAAGTCGTAAAAGCGGTTGGTAACATTTATTATGTAAATTATTTTCTAAATTAATTAAACTTATCAGTAAACAGTCCCTGTCTATCATCCTAACTACATGCTTCCATCAGTAAACAGTCGTCCCTGTCTATTATTCTAATGCATGCTTATATGCTTATATCAGTAAATAGTCCCTCTCTATTAATCTAACTGCATGCTTCCATCAGTAAATAGTCTCTGTCTATTATTCTAACCGCATGCTTTTATCAGTAAACAGTCCCTGTCTATTATTCAAACTGCATGCTTCCATCAGTAAACAGTCCCTGTCTATTATTCTAACTGCATGCTTCCATCAAATAAACAGTCCCTGTCTATTATTCAAACTGCATGCTTTCATCAGTAAACAGTCTCAGTCTATTATTTTAACTACATGCTTTCATCAGTAAACAGTCCTTGTCTATTATTCTAACAGCATGCTCCCATTTCATGGTTCGTATCTTTTTATCAAAACGGAAAGTCCGTTACTATACATAAATAACCCCAAAAAAGACAGAACAAATAAAACATATCGGAATTGGGAGTATGACTACAAGTCAGAAAAATCATAAATGATCTGGAAAACAAAATTACCGCGTCTCGTAGCTAGGAAAATCTATGTGCACGTTTCTTTAAATGTTTAAATAGGAGCATTATTTAGTAAAATGGATTTGAAGAACGATATGATGCAAATTTAGTTTCCTGAAAATAATGACCAAAATAGTTGTTTTATTCCAGTAATTTGGTTCAATTATGAACATTTGATATTTTCTTATTACATTGTTTGTCTAATTGAGTTCAAATAGTGTTTTATGCATTTATAATTACACTTGGAACCCATCTTATTAATTCTGTTATTCTTTAATTTTCACATAATTGTGATAATAAGTATCAAAATTGCTGCAATGTTAGTGTTCTCTTTTACACATTCATTGCTTTGATTTGATTGCCTCAGACCGTTATAGTTTAACCAGAAACATTATTGATTTTCGTAGAATTGTTCTTGTAGATATTAGGCACAAATTGCTGAACTTCAATAAGTGTTTGGCATTTGTAAATTGAAACATTCCAAATTCATCATGAGTTTTACTGCCGACGGGAAAAGTACAAGAAATTAACATATTTATATAGCCCAGTCAAGACTTGGGGTTTCCTGTTAATGAAAAGTTTCATTGAATTACAACCTTGATAAATGTTAAGGAACTGGTCTTTTCTTAATTCGTCTGTGCTAATGACTTTCTTTGTTGTAATAATCTGACAGATCAATAACTCAATCATTAGGATAATATCGTAGAGATTGTTTTTTTATAATCGGAAGGACAATCAGAACTTTATTTACAGATATTACAAAAGGAAACACTGTAAATAATTTTTTGTTTAAAAAGACATGCAGTTAGAATAATGGACATTGGGCCCTTTATAGCTTGCTGTTCGGTGTGAGCCATGGCTCCGTGTGGAGGACCGTACTTTGACCATAATGGTTTACTTTTATAAATTTTGACTTGGATAGAGAGTTGTCTCATTGGCACTCATACCACATCTTCTTATATCTATATAAATTCTCGAAAATGACATCTGTACCAAAACCCTCTAGTAATTAATTTATCAACTGATATAATATACAGAGAAGTACTCACAAATCAATTTATATTATATATATATAAAAAAAAAACGCCTCAAAACTTTTTTTTTAACAACATAATAATATTTATTCATCAAATCTTGCTTGTTACAAATTTCACTAAGAGTCCAAGCTTCTCTTGATTTACCCTGTTACACTCCACTGATTATCCAGGGGAATAAACAGCTGATTCAACTTTTTAACTTATAAAAATAATATAAAGGATGTACAATTGTCCTATACAGAGACTAATTAATGCTAAAATTCTTTTTAATTGACAATACCATTGGACATCTTGATTTATATGTATCTACCCTTTTATTAAATTCATTTTCAAAAATACTGAAGACATCAACATTTTTTGTTCTCTGCTCGGATACATAATATGACTTATAAATAGAAAAACTTAGTACTGTTATTAGATAATTCAAAAGTAATATTTACTATCTGTGATTGTATATCCAAATACAAGATGTTGCAATTTGATAACAAAATCTATTTTACTTCTTTTAAAGAGGTCATAGATTTTTTGTCAAAATCTATTCAAATATGTACAATTCAGAAAATAGTGAACATAATCTTCTTCTTGGTTACAGAAATTACACTTATCTGTCTTAGTTACTTTCCACTGCAATAACAATTTTTTCGTTGGAACAATATAATGTAATAGTTTCCATCTAAATATTTTTAATTTATTTTCAGTCATATATTCAAAAATAAATTGGTACAATGAATTCATATTAAGAGTTTCTTGTATTTGTAAAACCGCCTCAAAACTACAAATTCCTAATTTCTAACAGTGGAACTATATCTAGTTCCAGGAAATTTTCAGACCTGAAATACATTTTGCAATTTTACCATGATTTTCAAAATTGTTAAAAATTTAATTAGAAATGTGTTTCTTATTTATACACAGCTATTTTTTCATATTTTGCATATTTTGAGAAATAACATGCACACGATACCTTTAAAAAATTTTATTTGTTTACTCCACCACAAATATGGTATACGATTTATAGCAATGCATATGATGAATAAGAGAAATAACAGATAAAAAATGTGATGTTGTCCGCATAAGTTGATAAGATAAAGATGATTTTGAACTAAAATACAAGGTTTAATGTCAATACATGTGTATTTTCATGATTGTAGTGCTTACGATGTTAACGTATGTGTTGTTTCAGATGAAAGGTTAAAACTGTATTTTACAGAGTCATGAAAGTGTCTATGTGAAATTCCAATCTACAGCATCAGCTGTATTGGATACGTTTCAAAAGAATAGTTAATACTGGAATATTTCACTTTTACAGTTATTTAAGAGACAGTCAAGTAAAAAGAATACTAATCGTTAAACATCATTAAAGACATGCAAGTTCCGATTCTTTTTTTTTTTTTCTGTAAAAGTCGCCTGTAAAGTAATAAATATAAATAATACAAGTGAAGAATTTCGGAAAGCCGTATGGATAAAGATCTTATTACTAGTTATTGTTGACAACAGGAAATGGCGGTTCGATAGAAACTAGTAATTGGCAAGCATATGATGACGACAATAACAACACTAAATTTCATTTATTAGATAATTCATGCAAGACATAGATTTGTTGGAAATGTTCACATGGCCTTAGCAGTTATATTCGAATTTTATCCCGAGCGTTAGCGAGGTGATGGACACGTTTGAGAGTGTACATATATATATTTCCCATGTATATACAAATGTATTTTATAAGTAAATTAAACTTAGGAGGATAAACTGCGTACTTTATCGATGACTACAGCAGGAGTTTCATCTTTGAGCAGTTCATTAAGTAGCATTTAACGATTCAAAGATGCATGTACCAATGTGTGTTGTTGGGAGTATATATATAGTATATATATGCTCGTATTGGTTTTAGTGTGTTTTTAATACACCAGTTTCACATTTAACTGCGCATGTCTAATCTAATTAGACAAACTATGAAATCACGCGATAATTCCATAGAGTTCATCAACTGGGGGCTAACGGTGATAAGCATACAGTGACCATGCAGACTTCGAAAAAACAATCATCTGATTAAGTGTTTGCGTTTACATGTCCATGCAAGCAACATTAGCATTATTTGAAATCAAAATATTAAAATTATATTGACGAGACAACTTTATTAACAATGACACATTAAAAGATTCTAAAACGGACTACTGCTGTGTTGTTGGTTGCAGTAATATACGATCTGATATGCCGCCTGGCTTTAATTGTACCTTTTATTGTCACGAATTCACGCTGAGGTCGTTCACTTAACAGGAAGAATAAATTAGATAAATAAGCGGGACTCACATAATGTGCACAGATAGATTAAATTATAGAATATTTAAATGGTGTTATAGAAATGCTCTTAATAAGAGAAGAAATTGGTGTTTTAGGATTATGTCTAAGTTTAAAGAATGTAATTTAGATTTGTATACTGATTTAAATAATGTATTGTGTAAACAAAATATTACGCAGATAGAAGAATTTTTACTTGATAAGTATATAGAAATCTGGCAAAATAGAATATTGACACAAGATGTTGGTAAAAATTGCGGACTTATAAATTGTTTAAAGACAGTTATGGAAGTGAATTATATTTATCTAAAATTTATCTTATAAATATAGAAGTGCTTTTGCTAAATTTAGATGCGGAGTAGCTCCGTTGAAAATTGAAACAAGGCGGTATGAAAATAAAAATGTAGACGAAAGAGTGTGTTTTATGTGTAATGATAGCATAGAAGACGAAAACATGTAATACTATCATGCCCTTTATATACAGATTTGCGCTTTTGTCTATATAGCGAAGCTATGAAATATAATGTAGATTTTAATGATTTGCCTGATGATGGTAAATTTGTTTATTTATTTAAAACATTAATTGTTATGATATGGTTGCCAAAACCTGCTTTGATATTTTAAGTAGAAGAAATACCTTTTATATTCTTAAAATGAAATTATTTTAATAATCGTATGTATTTTAACTAGTTTTATATAGAAATTGTTTTACAGTCTCTCATAATTCTTAATAGAATGGTACTTGTATTTTATATTTGTGTATTGTCTGTTTTATATTGTGTATATACTCTGTATGTACTGTATATTTATGTATTGCAAGTAGTGAGACTTTAATAAAATATTGAATCTGAATCTACATAGTATTAGGTCATAAATTAAGAAGTCAATTAACACCTTAGCCATGTGGAATCCTCGTTTTACCTTGTACAATCTCACCAGGGTCATTCAGCAATTTGATCTTATTTTACGGCAAAGCGTGGTAAATACAGGATATTTATTTACTTTTAATGGCATGAAAAATGATAAAGTTGAAAATATGTAGAACTCTGTCCGCTGGCACTAACCTCTGCTTAGACGAAGTCGATCATTAACATAGCTTAGAAATTAAAATTGTATTGAATGCATTTTATTATAGTGTGATGTTTGAAAATTGAAGATAAACCTGACGTGTATTTCTGATACATATTGAAAACTGCCATATATATCTCACTTTATTATCATGACCGTCTAAAACATCACTGAAACAGAAATATTTGAAACAAATGTACATCAAAATAAAAAGATGTGGTATGAGTGCTAATGAGACAAGTCTCAATCCAAGTCACAATGTATAAAAAGTTAACAACTACTAGTATAGGTCAAAGTATAGTCTTCAACACGGAGCTGGGGCCCGGTCTACTACATGTCTATTACAATTAACAGGAAAGTGTTCTATTGTATGTTATATGCCATGTATGCTAAACAGGATAAAACGTATGGTGACTCAATTTCTTCTGTTGGTATTCCAAGCTGAAAGCATTTTATAAGAGCTATCTGCTCACATTTTATCTTGAAATTTTATCATTCATTTTACCTTCAAATATTCATATAATGATACCTTAAAAATTTTCTCTGTATAATCCATTCAAAATGTTTCATATTTTCACAGTCTGTACCTTGAAAACAAACTCGGTGACCTTTCATTGGGTTTTTCATATTCTTAACATAAATAGACTACATCTTTGAAAAAGGATATAAGGAAAAATTCTATCAATTTTCGTTTAAACTTTCATAATACCAGTAGTGGAAATTTCGATTATTTAGTAGTGCCGGTAACTTTTCCCTGTACCCATAAAATTTCACGCAAAAGTCACCTTACAGTAACCTTTTTTTGTTTGAAAGAAAATTAAAAGTTCGAGTCTATGATGCTAAACCTATATGTAGGCCGTAACCATTTACATGCATGTCACAAGAAGATGTAAAAACATATTTAAGAAAAACTGCGAATTGATACTGGAACAGAACTGAAATTAAATGTATTTCTGATGTTTATGTTGTTTTCTTTTTATCAAAATATTTTTCTCTTTTCACGAAAAAACAAACTGACATACAGCAATGTACATAACGCAGTAAGCAAAAGAAAGCAATTACAAGACTAATACTTTTTTCAAAACAATTTTACTCATAAACACAACTGTTATGAACTCTTTACAGCAACAGGATGATTTATTTTCTCGTTTGAATTGTTTTGTGTCGGGACCTTTTACTATTCGGTATTGATTTTCTCATTGTCGAGGGCTGTATGGTGACATATGGTTGCTTTCATCTGTCATTTGGCTCTGGTGGATAGTTGTCTCGTTTGCAATCATACCACATCTTTTTATTTCAAATTTATGTTATTCTCTGTATAAACGGTCAAACTATTTATTCTGAATATATAAAATAAACGATTATTAATATCTTAAAAATTAAATAATCTCCAGCATATACCAAGAGAGAGAGATGTGTATTATCGGCTGAATTATTATTGTGTTGCTAAATATCAGAGTCAATTTGATGTAGCCCCCTGTCACGTATGGTATCGTTAATTATCGCGGGATTTAAACTCAAACGCGCATAGGATTTAGAGATCAGCGTTGATAATTCGCTTATGTGAAACTGGTCTAATAGCGAGGTTTATAATTCATCTTTGAAAGCCTTCGTGCAACTATCAAGATAAAGCAATAAAGGCACTTTTACTTTTGTTTATCTTAAACAATATTTCTTGAGGTGTTTGATTATCAAATATCAAAGTACATTCAATACATCAAATAACATTCTTCATATGTTCACAAGACGTTTCGGTGTCAGATAGCAGTATTAATATCGTTAAATTGTGTCGTTCGTGTTACCTTAAGGGCTTTAAACAATTTCATTTGATGCAAATCTGAAAAACAACCAAAGAAGCCTCATTTTTGCTCTTGTCTTTAATGTTTACATATGAGCCTTACTAATTAAATAATTTAAAATAAGATGTCTTATTCGAAGGTTTTAACGTGGATACAGCTTGAAATGGCAATTTTCGATAAAAATTTCGACATATTTATGACATTGAAACTCGCATGACTGTTCTAAAGTGGTCAGATTGTATACACAATTCGTTATTAAAAACTCCCATGTACGATTTTGAGGGAATACTAATTTCATTATTGTAGAATTCCAGAGGCAATATAATGGTTCTTAGCATACCTCCTCCTTTAAAAAATACCGATGATCAATGGTTTTACATATCGTTTGCCCTTACAGGGAAAATAGGACATGCTTCTGAAATTGAAATAGCAAATTCCAAAAAATAATACCGAAGTTTTATAGTGTCAAAATAGTTTGTATTTCATGTTTACATACAATTCAGAAAAGGCAGTCTGGGAATTATTTTTTTTACAGAATTATGCCGATCTTTGACATGATTAAGGTAAATCCAGAAAAGCGGTTCGGACGCAAGACATTTATAAAGCGCATTATTAAAATTGTAGTTATCAACCGCTGGATGTTAGTTTAAACAATTCTTATTCAGATAAATCATCACATAAAGATATAATACAATTGAAATAAGTATCAAGGATTCAGAAACAAGTGTGTTATTTGTGTACTAGGAGACAGATTTCTAAAAGCAAATTTGCTTTTAGAAATCTGTCTCCTAGTACACAAATAACACACTTATTGAGCAATACATAAATCTAAATACTGACATGCTCTGCAATAAATATATGAATATGAAAAAGGTGAAAAATACAATAGAGAAAAACGAAAATAAACATAAATTTTATAATGTATAGACAGGTTTTCCAATTATCTGCCTTAGTTTGTGACGCGACTCTAGGCGTCGTCGTAGTAGCGATCCGCCATTACAACCGTGAAAAAAATGTAAATAAGATATACATCTATTTCCCAGACCGCATATAATTAACGTAAACACAAGAATGTGAAGCGTACTTGACCTCGGAAAATTTAAGGAATAAATAATAAAGTAATTAGATAAGGAATGGGTATTAAAATTATAAGTGTATTGCCGGCCAGGTGTCATGTCCTTAAAATATAACTCACGGTACTAGTATTTGATACGTTACACCCGGGACATAATATTTACGAATACTAATCCCAGGTTACATATCGATTATAATCATTTGGTAATCATAATATTGATTATTATAACACATACATAAATAAAAATAAATTGTCTTGCCGGTTCGAATGTGATATATCAGAAAAACCAGGTTCAATTTTATCATCTCATACAAATTTCTGTGGTCAGACCTATAATGAGGCAGTCCTAAAATTCAACAATCCTTTAATCCGACGGTCCTTTAATTCGACAGCCAGTTTTCTCCAGCGCGCGTTACTTACATCTTCTGAAAAAAATATACCTATAGACATGTACTGTTTGGTGATAAACTTTTTTTTTGCCAGTGGTTCGACTCACGTATACTGCTCAAAATGGAGTGACGTTTTCGTATCACTTTGGTCTCCGCATGAATTGCACTATATGCTATCAGTGCGTCGGCCATATGTAGACTTAACTTTGCGATTTAATTGGTACGAAGAAGTTTTGAACGTTCACGGCCCCTGTTATATAGTTATTAGGTGTTCGATTCCTATTTCTTTTGCAGAAAAATTACTTGACATAAAACTACTAGTATGCATAGTATAACATCATGCTCCGGCCCGTGCTTAAAATAAATGAATGTCATTAAACCACAAAAGACGCAAACGTGTAAATTAAAAGCAATGATTAGTTATGTTTTAAAAGCGTCATTTAGTGTTTTGCCAACTCCCCCGCCCCACCACCCCAAAACAGAGGTCTCGTATATTTTCATCCTGAATCTGTATTAGACTCCTGTATAAGTCTCCGATGTATATAATACAGTGAAATACAGTATTACAGTATTACATTAGAGATGTATATATTGGACCATCGGACTACTGAACTGTCGGAATTTCGGGTTGTCGGATTATGGCTACACTTCCGTAGGTTCTAGTAAACTATTTGATTACCAAGACCTTTGAAAAATCCTTTCTAATGTATAAAATTTATGATTCATCATGCACAGAATAATCGACTGAGGAAAGTTCAAATCAAGTTTCAACAGAAAATACTGTATACGTCGTATAAAGACAGCAAAGTGAATATATACTTTAAGCACACATGCCTTCATATATGGACCATGAAGACGAGGTTTATAGAAGTGCCCTTAATAGTAAGTTTTGCTTGGATTTGTCTATGGATGCAGCTGTTGGTAAAACCTTTAAGTTTTTCAGCAAGAACTGGCATCCAGTAATAAAATAGTTTACAAGCCTTACTTTTCGAAATATGAAAGCGCCATCCCAAATAACCAAACATCAAACTAAGTGTTAACCTCATCAGTACAATCGAGCAACAGCTGATCTGCAATATTGTAGTTGAAAATTGAATTTGTGTAGTATTTCCACTTAAGTAAAGAAAACTTAGTTACATAAGTATACAATAAGGCGTAACTGCCATTCATAATATGTCTATACGCTGACGTCGTTTCCCCCTTTTATTCAATTTTAAACTCCTTACTCCTCTTTTAACAATATGTTTGTCTGAGTTAATGTTGTCGGAACGTCTGTCCATTTTGCAGTATAAAGATAGTCGTCATTTATAAAAAAAAAGTTCGTCTCTTCATACTTGGTTGATTTGCATTCAATTATAAATACATGCATGTAGCCTCGGGGTAGGTTTCATTGTTATTATATAAAGAAATGTGCAGGAATGGATTTAGGGGGTGCCTGGGCCCCCTTATGAAGCTTCTATCATGGTTAATCCATACTTTTTACCGCTTCCACTACAAATTGTGTCTTGTTTGGGGACCCGCGTCCCACCCCCCTTTTCAAAATCATGGATCCGCATCTGATGTGTAGATCTTCTATACAAACAGAGGCAGATGCACTGTAGTCATCGGATTAATTTTCATAGATAATTTAAGTTTTTTACAGTCGTTTGACGATGTGTCAACATTCGTCTGCCAGTGTAATTTACTTTCATAACAAGTTTTATTTAAAAAGAAACGGATTGTGAGCAGTCGGCACAACTTGTATAATTCACATATTTAATTTATTGATTTTTTCCTGCCACATCTGAAATTTTCTACGATTATTTGTACAACTATTTACTGCACAAGAAATGCATCCACCTTTTTTATAACTTTCGGCAGTATCCATAGTGAAATAAATAAGAAAATGAAGGAAATACAAATGTAAACAGAAAATCGATAATGTTTTGATCAATACACGTGCGTTATTTTTCACGGTTGTAATGGCGGACCGGTCACGTGAGAGGTTAATGGATGCGCCCATGTTTTCTAGGTCAATTATAGATAAACCCGTCTATACAGTGTGAAATGCTTGGGTTCTTATTCCTATACTTCGTAATTAAGTAGACTCCCCAAACTGTCGTTGTGGTGATTAAGAAACAAATGCTCACTTCCTGTTATCTTGTCCCATATATATACCGATTTAAAACATGAACTATGAGCTTCCGTTTCAGTTCTTCCTGTCCAAGTTGACACACAATTTTTGCTTTATGGCTCTACGGTTTCCATTAGACGAGCAAAATAGTGATTTATTTACTTTGGTTCAGAAATACATTATCAAAAGCAAACGTTTTAACCCTTGATGTTACTGCTTCATCATCTAACAGCTGGACGTTAATGGACATACCAAAGTTTTACCACTGTATTTCTATGCCTTCACTTTTGATTTAATTCATAGTACATCACATTATACTATTTTCCCTGTGAGGCCAAACGATCAATAGTAAAGATTTTCACAACACTTGACATTTTACATTAAATGGTTCTTACAAATACGCAGAAAAACGAAATCCTTTTGATTGTTTTCATTACCAACCAGCAGATAAGTCACGAATATGCATAAATCATTATAATGCTTGTGTATCATCCATTTATCTAAGAATCTAAATACAGAACATGAACCATTTATTCAGAGATTCTGTCTGGTTATATATGTTACCATATCCCTTAAACAGTATAAAGACAAGCTTTTTAAATGTCAATGATTTTAAAACAAAAGGGTTGTTAATGTGGGAACCTCTTACATTTATTTAATTATATTCGTAATTTGAATTTTGCATTGTTACACAACCTTTTGCATCCTTTTTACAGTAGTTTAGAACTACAAGAAGCATATTACATATAGGTCAAAAAAACAAAAAAACAAAAAAACAAAAAAATAATATTTTATTTAAACAAGATTCTTACTTTAAAAAGAAATATTGTATAATGATTAAATCATCCAATTCGATTCGCTTGTTCGCGTGTTGTCGACCGTCTTTGAAATAAGAAGTAGCTTATGTTAGATAAAAGAGAATGAATTGTCGCGCTGTCTTTCAAATCCTCATTACACCAATTCAGACAAATGGAGGTCAGAAAAGCCTCATTTCTGTTTTTATACAGCTAATATATCTATTATGTGTTACAATTTAAAGTGCACTTTAACGATGGGATTTTCATATGACTGACACTTCGAGAGAAAAGTTAAAGACATTTAATCACTTCCGGCAACCACATTCCACAACAATAAATTAAATGCACAAGAAATTGATGAAAAGAATGTAATTTATCGCAGTGATTACATCAGTTCCTAATAGGCATCTAATTGCTTCATTTCGATTCCGTGTCATCCTATGAATACAATGACAAAGATATTAAGTCGAACGCATAGGGATTTCTTTGTATCATGACAATTCGTTCTGAAAATGCAATCAAAGTGTCTGATTATAGTAATCAGCTATTCACAGAGAAAAACCAAATACCAATAATTTGTAATTATTGCAGTTAACACGTGTGTTGTCTCTCAGGAGTGGTTTAAAAGAATCTGTTAGCGATTGCGGTTATCACCAGACTTTCCGATCTTCGCATCAAGATAGGTGCGACCTTTAATTGGCGAGAGGTCAAAATACTGAAAAAGGCAATAATGCATCGTTCTATCCTAGAGTTTTGCAACTAAATTTTGCAAACGATAGGCACAAGATAGTTTCCTACACATTATTATCACGTAATAGAAACACAACGAGGCCTTTATTATCTTATTTATTTTATTTTGTTTCATTTTTTCTTTTCTCTTTTTTTACTTTTGTTAATATTAATAAAACATTTTACAATGAGTGAAAATGCAAAATTTACCATGAGTAATTGTTCGGTATCGAAACAATTTAACAGAATTAATCGTGACATGACCAATTTGCTGTACAATATGTTTTGGTGTGAGAATAATAGATCGCCAGCGTGGTTTGTCTGAAAATGTTTTTATTCATTGGAATTCTACTAAATATTGTTCATCCAAGGATACTATTTTTTTCTATCTTGAAAATATACTTTATTTGCAAGAAGTAGATACATTCTATGGCAAAAGATGATATATACAGTACATCACAAACAAACAACAGACAGCAGAGAACAGTAGAAACAAAGTATACAATAATATAATGACAATATATGTATAGATTATCGGGTTTTCTACACATTGATATCGTTAAATATCAGCCACGAGCCACAATGTGAACCTTTTGGCGAGTGAGCGCAGCGAACGTGCTAAAAAGCTTCACATTGTGTCGAGCGGCTGATATTTTACGATATCTATACGAAGAAAATCCGATTATCTGTTTATCGTTCTATTACTGGTCTTTTCTCCCTCCTTAAGACACTTTTACGCTTTACGAAAGCAAGCTTGATAACGTCTCCTCACACATTGTGATGTCGCTGATAACTTCTCCTCAGACATTGTGACGTTGCTGATAATAAAATTGAGAATGGAAATGGGGAATATGTCAAAGAGACAACAACCCGACCAAAGAGCAGACAACAGCCGAAGGCCACCAATGGGTCTCCGACGCAGCGAGAAAATCCCGCACCCGGAGGTGGTCCTCAGCTGGCCCCTAAATAAAATTGTGTACTAGTTCAGTGAAAATGGACGTCACACTAAACTCCAAAACATATAAATGAACTAAAATTAAAAAAAAACATACAAGACTAACAAAGGCCAGAGGCTCCTGACTTGGGACAGGCTCAAAAATGCGGCGGGGTTAAACATTTTTTGTGAGATCTCAACCCTCTCCCTATACCTCTAGCCAATGTAGAATAAAGAAACACATAGCAATACGCACAGTAACTCAGTTTAAAAGAAGTCCGAGTCCGATGTCAGAATAGGTAACAAAAGAAACTAAGCAAAATGACAATGATACATACATTAACAAAGGACTACTAGCAGTTACTGACATGATCCAGACCTCAACTAAACTGATTGAAATTATGTCTTCATCATATGAAAATCAAGTACAATCCCTCCCATTAGGGGTTTAGTATCATACAATCATAAAATATATGAGAAGAACATAACCCGTATCATGCCAACAACTGGTTTTAGAATAATAGTGTTTATTTCCGATGCAAAGACCCTATGAGTGAATCAATATTAGTACCAAAATATGCAATCCTTAATGACCTGACAACAGTATCGTCACTATATCCTTTCCGAATAAGTCTGTTTAAAAGTTTGGTTAGCTTTTGAGGTGAATGCCGACATTTTTGTGCTTTGTAAAGAATATTACCATAAAATATTGGATGTGAAATACCTGAACGTATGAGATGTCTACATGTTGATTTATATTTACGAATGATGTCCTTGTACCGATGATAAAATTTAGTAAATGTTTTGACTAGTTTGTGATATCGAAAACCCTGGTGTAATAATTTTTCAGTAATACAGAGATTTCTTTCGTTGAAATCAAATACGTTGTTTTTACAAACACGAGCGAATCGAAAAAGTTGAGATATATCAACACTATAATGCCTGCTCTCGTCTCAAAGCCGTGATACGAGAATTACGGAGCGACTGAGCAGGGTGATATAGGCGTAGGGAAGGACGATAATGCCTGCTCTCGTCTCAAAGCCGTGATACGAGAAATACGGAGCGACTGAGCAGGGTGATATAGGCGTAGGGAAGGACGATAAGTGATATTATTGTCTTAGCTGCTTTCAAATACCTTGTGATTTTTCATGAATACATTGGAGCTCCTTAAATGTTAAAGATTACCTTTGTTTGAAATTATTAAGAAACTAAATATGGTAAAAATTGCTACATTACATAACCGGTAAATCTAAAGTTAATCTATTACACAAGATACATGATATGAATACGTTTATTCACATACAAATTATACCGTACGAGTAGCATGTACATTTTAAAGATTATTTATTTCTTTAAAAAAATCTAATAATTTGAGATCTTAAGTTTTACACTTTAAAACGACAATACACCAAATGTATGTAATTGGTGAGTAAACTAGTAGTTCGTGCAATAACTTCTATCCACTTTTCTGTTTTGTTTTGTAGTATTGAAAGTTAAAAATTCAAGTTTTAAAATATCTTGAAAATTAAACTTTTAAATAAAACAAACGCAATACCATTAAAGGAATGCATTTATAGGAATGTTGAATAAAATACCAAACTTTAAGGAACATGTAGTTACAGAATTCCAAATCAAAATCAATATACAGTGACCACCTGGAAAATCACTTCAAATACAAAAATGTCCACTGGAAGCAATAGGTAATTGACCGTCATGATCCTAGCTAGGACAGACACAGGGCCACGCTTATTCATGGACGTTAACTCTGACATTCTTAAGTTATTGAAACTGAAATAACTGTCATAGTAGTGCGTATTTTTGTAAATGTTCGTATAATGGAACGCTTTGTAATCCCTCAACCTATAACATTTATTTGTTGTCATAATTGCTTTCTGGATCTCATAAACCCTTTTGATTTGGTGGATGTCTTTTCTGGTTCTATTGTGTTTTATTAGGGCTCTTTTATTGTTACTGTCTTGGACAGTATTCGTACACAATGTCGAAAGCAAAGCACGAGTCTTATACAAGTCATAGTAATCGTGTTTTTAAATGTTCATGTTTATCAACTAATTGAGCACACGTCGAACGCGAAACCTTTTACATGTAGAAACAGAAAAAGGCATTAATGTTCGGTGTATTAATTCATATGAATAGACAAATCTGACAGTGCCAAACTAATGTCTTTTCTATTTGCAGGTTGTTCGAATGTTAATAGTTATAGTCAGTGTATTTGCTACTATGTGGCTTCCGTACCGTGTGATGGTGGTGTACAACTCTTTTGCCAAGACAAAATATTTAGATATATGGTTCCTGTTATTCTGTAGAGTAATGGTATATATCAACAGTTCCATAAATCCTATCCTGTATAATGCCATGTCGGCTAAATTCAGAAGGGAATTCCAAAAGATTCTGAGCTGTGGTACGTGAAGGTATCTTTCTTGTTTTTACTTTAAACTTGAAAAGTACACAGCATCGTCATTTATTTTATCGAGGCTCAGATACATTGACCGACATTCTAAAAGACGTCCGTTATTTGTGGCTGTACTTGAACTAAGAAATACATTTTTTTAATTAGTTTTCCAAAATCTTTAGGGTAGAATAAATCTTTTTCCTTTAAAGTTTAAAATTAGCAACTATTTTTTTCTAAACGTCTATTTTATTGGAATTGGAGTTATAATCATGTTAAAGGCAATACTTATCTCAACCTTTCTCAACAATATTACTTTCAGCGGACTCCTCTTTATTTTATCCTGATTTGAATGGTCATTACGCAATACTAAATACTCGATAGACCAGATGTAATTCGATTAATGAATAGATCAATAAAATTGAGAATGGAAACGGGGAATGCGTCAAAGAGACAACAACCCTACCAAAGAGCAGAAAACAGACCAAGGCAATCAATGAGTCTTCAACATAGCGAGAAAATCCCGCACCCCGGAGGCGTGCTTTAGTTGGCCCCTAAACAATAATGTATACTAGTTCAGTTGTTAATTCATACACTATAAGTATCGAAGATTATAATAGAACAAATAATGTCGGTATTGCATGACGACAAGCAACAATGTTTAAAAAGATTTGGTTTGATATCTTGATACCTGAAGAAACAATATTCCAAAATATTTTCGATAATCATTGCAGGAGATATAGAAGGTGGTATATGCAATTGTTAAGAAATAAATTCAATGTAAGCAGTGAGGTATATTACTCTATGAAAGAAACATATATTCATATTCAATTTGAATAAGGTCTTTGAATCTTTCTAAAAAATCATAGTATTGAGGCTTCATTTGTATACATAAAGGTTATGACATCATGTAATATGTCGGAACATTTTATAAAATGATTTATACTCAAATATTTCTAAAAGCTGTTATCTTGATAAATTTTATTAAGAATTATTATCTATATCTACAGTGGGAGATTTTCCTAAACAAATAACTTGTGACATTCTGAAAACTTTTCTTCATAAAACAACATATTTAGTTTGGTTGGGATGTGCTTAGAAAAAAATATGTAAAAAAATCCCAAAATGTGTTTTTTTTCTCTCTCTCTCTCTTTTATTTCACATTCAAATACTGAACCTATGAATGAATACACTGACAGATACTGGATACAGTGGCTTTACATTTTACATTGCTTTAAGTAGTTGGTTGTAAAATCTCAGAAAAATTGAAAACAACACGTTATAAATTTCATGTGTCCGAAGCGCTTTTCTAGATTTACCTTCACCAGGAATGCTCAAAGCCGAATGTTTGAAATGTTCCCTTATTTGAAAAAAAAGCAATTAATGATATCAGGCAGTTTAAAAGTTCTGTGCAATAAGAGCTGAAGTACAATAAGCATTTCTTAAAAATGCCTTTTTGTAACAAAAATTAAATTGACGTATTGTACATAATATATCATGGGTTACTATAGAAACAAACTAAAATGGGAGAACTCATATAAACACATTAACTGTACAGTTAAGATGCTTTGTTCAACCTTTTAAGGAATTCATACATAGAATAAATCTAGAAAGGTAGAGATATGTGCTGTATAAATATTAATGGGCCCAGATAACAATATTAGCAGAACTGAGTATAATAGTGTGCTAAAAACCTCTCCTTCTGTTAGAATAACATTTTGATCACCATATGATTTCATGAAAAGATTCTATATTCCTAGCCGTGCACAGGTGAAAATGACAGCTATTGATTTTTGAAGAAAAAAAACTAACTACGTCTTAATTGACTGCAAGCGAAGTGTTTGATCAGTACTTTATTAACAATAATTGGATGAGTCTAAACTTGAATGACAGAATAATAATTGTAGAAAACATGATATACTTTTAAATAGACTAACCTTCTATGATCGATTCAAATTAATATAGTAATAAAAGTTATTTATAAGTAATTTATTGGTGTGTAAAGTCGGTCGACTAACCCATAAATTAAATTAATTCACTAAATTAGCCTTCTTCTACTTCTTATAAAATGCACTAAAAAACTATGTCCAAATCTCACAAAACTTTTTCTTTTGTATGGGAATTTGAAGTCGTATCGTCATGAAATGGGTTTATATATGATTATTCTCATTTTGGTTGTCATGACATTCATCAATGAAATATGTTCCAACAGTCACGATTTGAATTATAAGATGAGAAAGATGTGGGATGTACGTCAAGGAGAAACTAACCCAATAAAAAAAAACTAAAGTTTGATAATGTAAATTTTGTGAGCTCTACATTTCATTAGGAAACTTTGATAGGCAATCTATTACAAGTTAAAAGACATCAAGAGATCATCACGATGAATGTAATAAGACATGATGACCTCAATGTACTAACAACTGATGATATTCTTGCTGTCGACCTAGTAGTAGTAAATCAAATTAAGTCTGATTAACCCTAAACACGAAAACTTAAGTTTAGCACAACCAATTATTTAATAATGTGTTTTGACTTGCAGAACAATTGGAAGCAATATCTGCTAAAATCATTTAAGGAAAAAAAGTCAATCCAAACAGTATAAATTTGTGTATATCAATAAGCACTGTTTTTTATATGTAAACTAAGTAGTTAAGTTGTCTGTGTAAAACCAGTCCTCTGGGGATCTTAAGATAAAATTTATATTAAAGCTTCATAAACATTGGTTAATTATTACGCATAAAGAATTGAATGTACTTTCGTGTTTTACAGATACTGGACGATACAACAAGCCACAAGCCACGTTTAGTATGGAGTGTATGACAAACAATGTTGAACGGAATGTTCTTGTCATCAAAAATCATCGCAGCAGAAATCCATCCCCGTACTCTTCTTCGGAAAGAATAACTTCTGTAATTCAACTGAAGTAACTTAATTCTATCTTGTCATTTTCATTCATCATATATGGATGAAACAAAAAATATCATTTCACACGATTTGTTTTATTTTATTGTGCAACCTACTTTTAAGGAATTGATCAACTGTTCCAGTTGTTAACTTTATTATTAAAAGTCTATGGCTTCTAAATGCTGTTTTTCAATCTCGTCAGCTTTTAAGATCTTTATTTCATTATAAAATGATAAGAAAATCTGTTTTAACTTTGTGAAATATTCTGTTCTAAAAATGTATTCAGTGTTCATTTCTTCTATTAATGTACCTGTAGTCAGAATTATAATTCCGTCCTCTTTTCCCTCGAATGTTGAGACCAACGATTTAGACCTATAAGCGAGTTTGTACTTTCATGACCAACAAGACGGGTGTCATATGTGAATCAGGATCTGCTTACACTTCCGGAGCCCTTTGGACCACCCCGGTTTTAGTGGGGTCCGTTTGCTTAGGCTTTAGTTTACTCTGTTGTGTTTTGTGTACCGTTGCTAGTTTTTTGTCGTTTTCGTATTTTGTCATGGTGTTATCATTTTGTTATCGACTTAAAAGTTTGAATTTTCCGCCTACTTGTCTAAAATACTTATTTCACATTAAAACTTTATAGATTCCAACAATTCCCTACATTGTAAGCGTTGAAAAGTCCCTTTTCAAGTGCAAGAGGATGATTACACAATCTTATAAACTTTTCTGACTTGTTTGTCCAAAATCAGGAATGATCTTCGAGCACCGTCCACTTATCATTTGTTGTAGTTTCTTTGCCATCTCGGTTGAATTCTAAACACTCGATCCATGCCATATGAGACGTACACATTGCAATTCTGAACATGTCTATCTGCAAAGAAAACGGTATGGTCATTTATAGTTTTGAATGTTTCTATATATTTGTTTTTGTTGATATAAATAAACAGTATACATTTTTCGATTATTTCGTGTTCGGTGATATCATTTTAGCATTAATAATAATTAAGATACCAAGGGCCAATCAAATATACGCAACAGCAGTTTTCCTATGTTAACATCTCATAAATCGATTAAGAACATACAAATCAAGGTAGCAAACATAATTTAATGGAATCGAATGATTTTCAAATGGAGCGGGACCGGCTACGTCGATAGTGTAAGTCTTCTTGTTTTGCATGCATCACCCGCCATGAAAATCCACACTCAGTCTTAATGTAATAATTGGAAAGAGGACACTCAGTCTTAATGTAATAATTGGAATGAGGACACTCAGTCTTAATGTAATAATTGGAATGAGGACACTCAGTCTTAATGTAATAATTGGAAAGAGGACACTCAGTCTTAATGTAATAATTGGAATGAGGACACTCAGTCTTAATGTAATAATTGGAAAGAGGACACTCAGTCTTAATGTAATAATTGGAATGAGGACACTCAGTCTTAATGTAATAATTGGAAAGAGGACACTCAGTCTTAATGTAATAATTAGAAAGAGGACACTCAGTCTTAATGTAATAATTGGAATGAGGACACTCAGTCTTAATGTAATAATTGGAAAGAGGACACTCAGTCTTAATGTAATAATTGGAAAGAGGACACTCAGTCTTAATGTAATAATTGGAAAGAGGACACTCAGTCTTAATGTAATAATTGGAAAGAGGACACTCAGTCTTAATGTAATAATTGGAAAGAGGACACTCAATCTTAATGTAATAATTGGAATGAGGACACTCAGTCTTAATGTAATAATTGGAAAGAGGACACTCAGTCTTAATGTAATAATTGGAAAGAGGACACTCAGTCTTAATGTAATAATTGGAATGAGGACACTCAGTCTTAATGTAATAATTGGAATGAGGACACTCAGTCTTAATGTAATAATTGGAAAGAGGACACTCAGTCTTAATGTAATAATTGGAAAGAGGACACTCAGTCTTAATGTAATAATTGGAAAGAGGACACTCAGTCTTAATGTAATAATTGGAAAGAGGACACTCAGTCTTAATGTAATAATTGGAATGAGGACACTCAATCTTAATGTAATAATTGGAATGAGGACACTCAGTCTTAATGTAATAATTGGAAAGAGGACACTCAATCTTAATGTCACAATTGGAAAGAGGACACTCAGTCTTAATGTCACAATTGGAAAGAGGACACTCAATCTTAATGTCACAATTGGAAAGAGGACACTCAATCTTAATGTAATAATTGGAATGAGGACACTCAGTCTTAATGTAATAATTGGAAAGAGAACACTCAGTCTTAATGTAATAATTGGAATGAGGACACTCAGTCTTAATGTAATAATTGGAAAGAGGACACTCAGTCTTAATGTAATAATTGGAATGAGGACACTCAGTCTTAATGTAATAATTGGAAAGAGGACACTCAGTCTTAATGTAATAATTGGAATGAGGACACTCAGTCTTAATGTAATAATTGGAATGAGGACACTCAGTCTTAATGTCACAATTGGAAAGAGGACACTCAGTCCTAATGTCACAATTGGAAAGAGGACACTCAGTCTTAATGTCACAATTGGAAAGAGGACACTCAGTCTTAATGTAATAATTGGAAAGAGGACACTCAGTCTTAATGTAATAATTGGAAAGAGGACACTCAATCTTAATGTAATAATTGGAAGAGGACACTCAGTCTTAATGTAATAATTGGAAAGAGGACACTCAGTCTTAATGTAATAATTGGAAGAGGACACTCAGTCTTAATGTCACAATTGGAAGAGGACACTCAGTCTTAATGTAATAATTGGAAAGAGGACACTCAATCTTAATGTAATAATTGGAATGAGGACACTCAGTCTTAATGTAATAATTGGAATGAGGACACTCAGTCTTAATGTAATAATTGGAAAGAGGACACTCAGTCTTAATGTAATAATTGGAAAGAGGACACTCAGTCTTAATGTAATAATTGGAATGAGGACACTCAGTCTTAATGTAATAATTGGAATGAGGACACTCAGTCTTAATGTAATAATTGGAAAGAGGACACTCAGTCTTAATGTCACAATTGGAAAGAGGACACTCAGTCTTAATGTCACAATTGGAAAGAGGACACTCAATCTTAATGTAATAATTGGAAAGAGGACACTCAGTCTTAATGTAATAATTGGAAAGAGGACACTCAGTCTTAATGTAATAATTGGAAAGAGGACACTCAGTCTTAATGTAATAATTGGAAAGAGGACACTCAGTCTTAATGTCACAATTGGAAAGAGGACACTCAGTCTTAATGTCACAATTGGAAAGAGGACACTCAGTCTTAATGTCACAATTGGAAAGAGGACACTCAGTCTTAATGTCACAATTGGAAAGAGGACACTCAGTCTTAATGTCACAATTGGAAAGAGGACACTCAGTCTTAATGTAATAATTGGAATGAGGACACTCAGTCTTAATGTAATAATTGGAAAGAGGACACTCAGTCTTAATGTAATAATTGGAATGAGGACACTCAGTCTTAATGTAATAATTGGAAAGAGGACACTCAGTCTTAATGTAATAATTGGAAAGAGGACACTCAGTCTTAATGTAATAATTGGAAAGAGGACACTCAGTCTTAATGTCACAATTGGAAAGAGGACACTCAGTCTTAATGTCACAATTGGAAAGAGGACACTCAATCTTAATGTAATAATTGGAATGAGGACACTCAGTCTTAATGTAATAATTGGAATGAGGACACTCAGTCTTAATGTAATAATTGGAAAGAGGACACTCAATCTTAATGTAATAATTGGAATGAGGACACTCAATCTACTCAGTCTTAATGTAATAATTGGAATGAGGACACTCAGTCTTAATGTAATAATTGGAATGAGGACACTCAGTCTTAATGTAATAATTGGAATGAGGACACTCAGTCTTAATGTAATAATTGGAAAGAGGACACTCAGTCTTAATGTAATAATTGGAAAGAGGACACTCAGTCTTAATGTAATAATTGGAAAGAGGACACTCAGTCTTAATGTAATAATTGGAATGAGGACACTCAGTCTTAATGTAATAATTGGAAAGAGGACACTCAGTCTTAATGTAATAATTGGAATGAGGACACTCAGTCTTAATGTAATAATTGGAAAGAGGACACTCAGTCTTAATGTAATAATTGGAATGAGGACACTCAGTCTTAATGTAATAATTGGAAAGAGGACACTCAGTCTTAATGTAATAATTGGAAAGAGGACACTCAGTCTTAATGTAATAATTGGAAAGAGGACACTCAGTCTTAATGTAATAATTGGAAAGAGGACACTCAGTCTTAATGTAATAATTGGAAAGAGGACACTCAGTCTTAATGTAATAATTGGAAAGAGGACACTCAGTCTTAATGTAATAATCCGTAAAACTACAGATCAGACGACTGTTCTGGTATTTTAGCCAAAAGTGGAAGTATAAAAAACAGAAACATGACCTAGAGAGAAAAAAAATAATAATACAGACAAACAACAGTTCCAAAAACCTCTACACATAACATAAGAGATTGTGGATACACTGGGCTTAATACATGTACCGCGAAACAGTAAATAGTTCCTACTCGACTAATGGCCAATATATCATAAAATTGTAATCTGTTTTTAGTTGATTCAAGTTGCCTTAAATCTGACATGTGTTACCATTTTATGGTAGATAATAACAGTGTATATGTTTTTGTTCATTCCAATTTATTACAAAACATGTAATGGCATGCTTTGTCTCGAGTTAAGTGTACTATAAAGCTGCGTGATCGATATGGAAAAATCTTAATCGTTATCTTAAATATATAAACGAAATAATATAAACATTCCGTGTATATTATCAGTTATATTTTTTTCTTATCAAATAATTATCTTAGATAATATGTATTACACACAAGAAAAGAATCCTAAAAGCGTCATCAGTTCCCTGTTGTAATAAATATCATTAATACACTATGTTTGTATATTTCCGTTATATTGCATAATAATACGAATTCACCTCAGGACGTTTTTCTGTGCCCAGGAGAGCCACCGTTAGCGCATCACTTTATATAACTCTCTACTGTCCCATATTAATCTCTATCACTGAACTTAAAGGGAAAACGGTACTATTTATTCTGCCATAGGCGACAATACTAACATTTTCTAAATTTACCACTTTTTATAACAAAAACCTGGACAAACCAGTTATGTGTGGTGTTAGTACTTTATTACTCTGTTTTAAAAATTGAAGCCAAATAGTATCATGACCAACTTCCAACGGAGCTTGTTTATGTTATCCATGCCCACCGTCATTTTACATTAAATTTATGAAATTTTGGAAGTCTTTTCGAATAATTCTCTAGAAAATATTTCAATGGGTTTCAAAATTTATATTGTAAATAAACACACTGCAGTTATTCATAGATAAATAAAAAATATATTGTACCCTTACATCCAATCACAGCGCTCCTAAGTTGACTTCCTTCACCTGCCTTGGGTACACAAAAGGCCAACCTAATGCTGGGAAAATGTAATAGTACCGTTTTCCCTATACTGTGACATAAAGATATAAAGAATTCTTATGACACAATTAATGCAATACTGGGTTATTGTGAAAACCTTGGTTATAATAAATTCTTGTATGTCCCCATTACTCAAAGAAACATGGATCATTTCATGTCCCCACCCCTATATGCTGGTTTACCTCTTTCTGTACTTCTTTCAGATAAGGCTTAATAAACTACCTGTATCCAATCATATCTTATCTTATTTAAAAAGAATAATAAACAGTACCATTCAAACAGATAAAAATGACAGTTCCTTTCAATTTGTATTCAATTTATTCAAAATTTACAACATAAGCACAAATTCAAGATTTTTCATACTAATCTCCATTCCATGCTTTAGTAGATGCCATATTGTGGTTCAAAATTTCAGAACTTGTTATAAAATCCATTATTCTGTCTTGGGATGATAAAAACAAAGATATTAGACACTTATAACATTAAATATGCAAAATACTCAGCTGTAAAGTTGCCTTTCTTGCCTGTATCAGTCTATGAAAAAGCTGAATTATGTCCCTTGGTAGTATTCATTTCAACAAAAGTCCTTTCAATACAGTAGAAAATGAAAAATATATAAGCTTGATATAATAAAAGATAGAAACTACAAAATGAAGCACTATTCAAACATTTGCTGCATGAATTTCCAAGAATGTGACCAAATCTTTACACTGGAGAATATAAAATCTACCTAAATTTAGCCTCAATTGGGCCTCTTTTTCTTAGATGGACAATTTTACACTGAAAATGCTTCTATTATCACCAAATATTGCCTTACTCCATAAACAGTACTAACTTAACCAGACAATTTCCCAATTTAATAGATTATGTCTTGAGAAATACCCAAGGGATACATTTAGGAATTACACAGCAAAAAGGCAAATATTTCAGTTAAAATATTTGTCGCGACTTGAATTCTGGTGTTTCGAATTGAATTAATCATTGCGAAAGGTGAAAACAAATACAAAAGAACTAGAGTTAGGTGCATTTTATACAATATAGTTAATATTGAAATCCTAGAATGAAGTTTTATATCAGTACCCATCAATTTGACTTATTATGATGACTCAGCACTTTTCTCAATACAGTATTGTCTCAGTGAAAAATTTCTATTCTTGGTGATAAAAATCAAATGTATTAATCAAAAGCTTCAAAATAGTGTAATATAACTGGAGTCTGATTGATTTTGATTTCCTTGCTATCTTCAGTATAGGAAAACGGTACTATTTATTCTGCCATAGGCGACAATACTAACATTTTTAAATTTACAAAACAGTTATGTGTGGTGTTAGTACTTTATTACTCTGTTTTAAAAATTGAAGCCAAATAGTATCATGACCAACTTCCAACGGAGCTTGTTTATGTTATCCATGCCCACCGTCATTTTACATTAAATTTATGAAATTTTGGAAGTCTTTTCGAATAATTCTCTAGAAAATATTTCAATGGGTTTCAAAATTTATATTGTAAATAAACACACTGCAGTTATTCATAGATAAATAGAAAAATATATTGTACCCTTACATCCAATCACAGCGCTCCTAAGTTGACTTCCTTCACCTGCCTTGGGTACACAAAAGGCCAACCTAATGCTGTGAAAATGTAATAGTACCGTTTTCCCTATAGGCACATACTATAACTTAAAATAAAATTCGGTATAGGATAAGAATAGGAATGACGGAATAATAGATGACAAAACAGGTACAAACAATTCAATATCAAACAATCATTATAATATACAAAGCATGCTCGCAGCTACCGAAAAATTTAAATCACAAAAATACTGAACTCCGAGGAAAATTCAAAACGGAAAGTCCCTAATCAAATGGCAAAATCAAAAGCACAAACACATCAAACGAATGGACAACAACTGTCATATTCCTGACTTGGTACAGGCATTTTCTTATGTAGAAAATGGTGGATTGAACCTGGTTTTATAGCGCTAAACCTCTCACTTGTACGACAGTTGCATCAAATTCCAAAAAGAGAGTCGAACGATACAAAAGAAACATTCAAAGTCATAAGTCGAAAGTAAACTGATAACGCCATCGCTAAGAACGAAAAACAACCGAAAGACAGCAACAGTATACAAAACACAACATAGAAAAACATAAGACTGAGTAACACGGATCCAACCAAAAAAAACCGTGGGTGATCTCAGGTTCTTTGTAAGTAGAGTAGTGGTTGTGTACACCCCTCCCCAATATCATACATGGACATGACTCATTAACGGCAGATGTCTTTATTTGGGGGTTTATAATATTATGGGGTTTATAGATTTTAGGAATATAATTGCGAGGTCATAAACACCTGTTGGGCGTTATAATCTTACCGATGGTTCAAAATACATTCACCTGTGTTTTCCTCTTCTATTAAAAAGTAAAATCACAAAAATACTGAACTCCGAGGAAAATTCAAAAAGGAAAGTCCTCAATCAAATTGGCAAAATCAAAAGTTCAAACACATCAAACGAATGGATAACAACTGTCATATTCCTGACTTGGTACAGGTATTTTCTTATGTAGAAAATGGTGGATTGAACCTGGTTTTATGGCTAGCCAAACCTCTCACTTGTATGACAGTCGTATCAAATTCCATTATATTGACAACGATGCGTGAACAAAACAAACAGACACAATTGGTAAAAATGTCAAAAATAGGGTTACAGCAGTCAACATTGTGTTATCATCTTAATCACTATAAAACAAACAAATGTTACGAAGAAGCACAAAAAGGGCATACATCAAATTTAACATCCTCATTATGCTTATATCATACGATTTTATTTATCTATGTAAAATCCACCTATAAAGGATGGAAGGTTTTAAGTACTGGCGTAAAATAGATTTAATCATAAGATGATTACTATATATAGAAACCAGTCTTTCGTTGTTTTTTTAAATCTATGCAATTGATGTGAAATGTCAAACGTACTTTCAAAAGAAATTAAGAGGGTGAGTAAAATACTAATAATGTAGAAAATAAAAAAAAATAGTTTTCTCCTCCAATAATTTTTTTAATCTTTACATTTTTTTTGTCTTTATTTTTTTCTTTTCTAAACTGTGTATTGTAAACTATTCCCCCCACCAATTTTATTATTGTGAACATTTTTTAAAATAGTTTCCCCCCTCGTGTTTTTAATGTTTTAATTCTTTTCGCCCCCAATTTGTTATTGTGAAAAAGCTATTTTGTCGCCCCAAACTTTATTTTTTTGTTTAAATATAATTCTTTGTAGGTTCGCTTTCTGTCCGATGAAAAAATTAAAGAAATCCACCCCATGATAGTCTGGTCGTTTGCAAACCGTGAGGCACGAAAGGGGCATTGGATGACAGGTGACTGACATTGTGTCTCCATCAAAATAGGACCCTGAGAAACCATTCTTAAACACAAAAATGTATAAACTGTATTATGAAAGTAAGACGTTTTCCTAATCTTTAGAGAGAGAGAGAGAGAGAGAGAGAGAGAGAGAGAGATTTCATTAAAACTTTTTTTTCACGTTGATATAACTAAATTTTGACTAGTAAATAATTATTTTGAGACTTACACACTTGGAGTTAAGCTTGCAGTCTGTGTACTTAACGGTAGCCATGGGTCATTTTCACGGTATTCAGGGCTCGGTAGAGTTGGAAATTTAAAATTCCTGGTGTTTTCAATTTCTTCACCAAGATTGTAAACTGGAGAGTCATGCTAAAGAGAAGGAATTCATTAGAATTGTAAAATAACACTAATAAAAAAAAAGAATGTATACATTTTGCAGAAAGTGAAATGTGTTAATTATATTAACATCAACGACATTTGGTTTTAGATGAGGGGGAAGTTGTCTCATTTGCAATCATTCCATATCTTATATTTTTTTAAGAATTAAATGTTTTATTCATTATCTTTAATTTGGGTGAATAAGTACCTTTTTCGAAAAGATCGCAGCCGTCACTTATTTCTCTTAGGAGTTTTTCAAATTCATCATGATCGCACTTTTCAAGAAATTCCTCTGCCATTTTCTTGATTTGGATAGTGTGTGTTGCTATACAAGTTTTAAAGAGTTTTTATATGATTTGAAGAAGAACGAAATGACTTAATATGATTATTTTTAGAAAAAAAAAATAACTTAAGCGATGACAATAAAAAACGCAGATGTGTTTTTGTCTGAAATGTAAAATCTTTACAGGTATTCATACATTATTATTTCCTTTTGTTCTAGGTATGGTTGACCGAACTTTCAACCCCCATGTCTGTATATATCGGAATTGCATACTATTGTGAAATGTCTCGGTATATACACCTGTCCCGAACTGGTCAGCTGAACTTTTTAATGTTGTCTTTTTTTTTTACAATAGTACAATTAAACAAAATGAATAATTTATTTGACTTTGGTAGAAAAAATAAAGCAGATGTCCAAAGAAATTGCGCCATCTTCGTGTTTATATAAATGGTCAACGTCTAATAAATGTAAAATCAAAGTTTCAGTAGGTGACATCCCATTTCACGGGAAAAGAACGAATGATTGCTTCAAACTTATATTTTAACAAACCGTAACGCGAAAACTATGAATAATCATATATTTCGTACTAGGTCTATCAAAATTGAAAAAAGATAAATTCATATCGTGTAAACTATGCATTTGACAATGCATGTTTTAGAAAGGCACGTGTATACTCACGTATACACAACTAAGAGTAAATGTTTTGACGAGAAAGGGGTTTTAGAATTACTCCATCTGACTATGCAAAATCCTTGTCAGAAAAAAGTATTGTCAGATAGGGTAGTTTTTTTATGCAACTAACAATAGGATATTGAGATGTGTCTCAACACCCAATGTCCGTGTGAACTTATAAATATTTTTATTTCTTCATGTAGTATTAGTTATGTTGTTTTGTATCATTTATTTTTATGATTTTTTTTTTTCAGTTTCAATATCTGTTCGTATAAGGCTACATTTTTGGTGCGAATCATATATACCGTTTTGTGCTTTTTCAACCGTAACATGTAAACATCTTTACAGTTATTTAAAAACAACTTTAAGGTCAACAACAATGAGTGAAATACAATACCCATTTCTCGTCTAATACTCGATGAATCAAATCAAATCAAAGGTTAAAGGGATTTTTTACGACTTTTATATTTATTTTTGATGGTGTTACAATTTTAAAGTTTAATAGACAGTGAGACGTGTTATTGTAGTTAATTTAATGTATATAGATTGCTTTAAGCACGATTTGATCTTTGAGGGTCGTTAGACGTTCACACTATCTGTGTGTGTTGAGAGATTGAAGAGAGTAGGAAAGATAATATTATTAGTGTTAAAACTATCTCTGTAGAAATTTAAAAAAAATAAATGTATTTAAATATGAACTAGTGGTTTGTCTTATCTACTCTAAATATATATATATATATGAACTTCAATTGGCCCCTTTCTGCTGTTATATCTTATTTGATCTTATATATCATCAAGATACCACTGCAACATGTTTTTGGTATAGTAATGATAAATAAGCAGGATTTGAGAAACATTGCCTCTACTATAATCTGAAGCGAGTTGCAACCACCCCCCCTTTTTTATTATCATTAAATTTTTTAACTTTTTTGTATCACATTTCTCTTCTCAGATGGAAGGGTGTCCGATTCTAACAGACATCATCAACTGTTTTACGTCCACTGATCAATTGCTGACTTTTGTTCGAGCATATGGTTTGGAGAACGATCCGTATGTTCAGCTCCGCTTAACTCATTTAAGACAAACCAATCCAACGGTGTTCGCTGCTCGATGTGTGATAAAAAGGACAAGAAAGAATTTAAAAAAGAACCATGTTCCAATACATGTGGTTTCAGGGAAAGAATAGTTCGCGGTGAATACGCCACTGATGCATTCTGTAGAAGGGTTTTCTCAGAGCAGTACACAATGGATCTGGCTACGATAATTATTTTCTGATTGACTGGTTGATAAAGAATTCTATTCGCCCAGACGTTATCTTCAATGGATCAAAAATCATGTACATGGCGATAGGTCGGGGTTTAAACATCCGTGTTTTAGATTCGTTAACATTCTTACCCATGAAGTTATCGAAAATTCCGAAAGCGTTTGGACTAAAGGAATTGAAAAAAGGCTACTTTCCATATTTTTACAATACAATGGAAAACCAAAATTACATTGGCCCATCCCCGGACAGTACATATTACGGTTGCGACTTCATGAGTAAAGATGTTAGGAGTGATTTCTTGTCGTGGTACAAAACGAAAACAAACGAAGTATTTGACTTTGCAAAAGAAATGAAAGAATACTGCTGCAGTGACACGACGATCTTGAGGGAAGGAGTGTTAACATTTCGTAATTTGATGTTGGAGGTGACTGGAACGGGGGAGACGAAAAACACTCACGGCCAAGGGGTTGATATTTTAGATTATGTGACCATTGCAAGTGTGTGCATAGGCGTTTACAAGACTAATTTTTTAAAAGAACAATATGACGTGGAAGTATTGAAACAAGACACTGACGATATCGACCTGATACCCATGACATTTACAGAGAAAGGATTCGACGTTTTGGATCATGACACTTGGAAGTCTTCCGAAACATTTCTCTCCGAAAATCCACAGAGTAAATTTGGTCAGCGAAAATTCGTCAAAAGTCCGCTGGCCTACGTGCCATCAGAGGGATACACCAAAAGATACAATCATAGCAAAAGCTCGATAGTATGGTTGGAATGGATGATGAAAGAAGAAAAGGTGTCTATTCAACATGCCTTGAATCGAGGGGAATTCAAAATTCCTGGAACAGTTTCATGTCGATGGGTACTGTCAAGAGACCAACGAAGTCTTTGAATTTTTAGGGGTAAGTTTTCTCTTTGTTACGGAAGGGGAGCCCGCCCGCCGCCGCCGCCGCCCCCCCGTCCCGCGCAGATTATTTATACGCGTTTTAACGGATAACTTAGATACGCGTATTGAGGGAAACGTTACCATGGGGTGTCACTTGATCACGCGTTTACTCATACCAAAAAGTGAACTGTCATTTACTGTTTTGTCTTCTGTTCCAGTGTCTTTGGCATGGCTGTAAAAATGTTTTCCATGTGAAAGAAGCGGAACAAAAACATCCTTCACGAAACAATCGATGGATGAATTGTATGTGGTGACCAAAAAAAGGGAGAAGACCATCCGAGAACTGGGCTATGGATATCGCAGGATGTGGGAGCACGATTTTGCTAGTCAATTGAAATCAAACGAGGGATTGAAACTATTTGCGGATAATCTTGATATCGAAGAACGTCTTGATCCTCGTCTTTTTTGTAAGTATATAAGCATTACATGTATAAGGCCTCCTTATTTAAAAAAAATATAAATGAAAAAATCATTTATCGCGATTGTTCTTGTCTCCATTTTTTTTTCTTCATTATTATTATTATCATTTTTCTTTTACAGGGCGGGCGAACAGACACGACAAAGCTGTACCACAAAGTTGAAAATGAAGACAAAATTAAATACGTAGATTTCACATCTTTATACCCAAGGACAAACAAGTACTGTCGCTATCCATTACATCACCCAGAGATCATTACTAAAGATTTTGAAGAGTTGGATACATATTTTGGATTGTGCAAGGTGAAAATTTTATCACCCAGACACCTTTATCACGCCGTTCTACCTTACCGTTGTCACGGAAAGCTCACTTTTTCACTATGTAGAACATGTGTTGAAACAAAATATTAAGGTAAATGTACACATAATGAACAGGAAAGAAGTATTACGGGTACGTATGCTACACCTGAAGTAATGGTAGCGAAAGAAAAAGGGTACCGTGTGTTAAAACTACGAAGTGTGGCATTTTCCGGATGATACGCAGTACGATAAAAACACTAATTCCGGAGGATTGTTCACAGACTACGTCCAGTTGTTTCTTAAAATAAAACAGGAAGCCAATGGATTTCCCCCACACTGTCGGACAGAAGAAGACAAACAAAACTATATTCGATTATATAAAGAAAATGAAGGCATAGACTTAGATTACGACAACATCAAGGTAAATCCGGGTTTACGTAGTCTTGCCAAACTGTGTCTCAACAGTTTCTGGGGAAAATTTGGACATCGACTGTTCATGAAAAAACACCATTTTTTCCACGAAACAGAGGGTGACAAATTCTTTCAGATAATATCAGACCCTACTAAAGTAGTTGACAATTTCCACATTGTTTCAAACGACACAATACAACTAGAATGGACACAAAACTCCAGGTTCCCCCCTGTGGATGCGAAGACCAACATCTTCATCGCTATTTTCACAACGATGTGGGCTAGATTAAAACTGTATGAAGTTTTAGACATGTTGGATGATAGAGTGCTTTACACAGACACTGATAGCTGCATCTACGTAAGCCAGAAGGGAAAACCTGAACCGTCGTTAGGGAATTATTTGGGGAACTCACTTCCGAAATACCAGCAGACGAGGGGCATATTGTAGAATTTGTGTCCGGTGGACCGAAAAACTATGCGTATCGGACACTCAAGACTGAAACGTGTAAAGTCAAAGGTTTACACTTAATTTTACGAATTCTAACATTGTTAATTTCAATTCGGTGAAGGAGATGATCACATTGGACAGGGACATGTCCAAAACGTTAACTAATCCAACTAAAATAAGTCGACTACCTCACAAAAGAAAAATATTCAGCAGGACAGAAAAAAAGAAGTATAAATTCGCGTATGACAAACGTGTTATTCTTGACAATTTCGGTACAGTCCCTTATGGGTATATATAGAAAGAAAAAATGACTATTACACCATGATTTTATTGAATAAAAATATAGTATATGTTGTACAATAAAGTCAGTATTTAACGAATCTGTTCTTTTTTGTGTGATGTGCCAGGAATGACGTCTCTTCCTCCCTTCCCCTTTACGAATAAGCCTCCCGTCTGTGTTAATGATATTTTCCTCCATTCTGCTATTAATCTCTTTGATACATTCAGTTTCCTCAAAAGGTCTTGAAACTCCGTACTTCCAATTGGTTTTTTTCTATGCCGTGTTGACACGATGTGGTGAATAAGATCTACAATATGCGAGCCAGTCATCGTTTTCCCGTTTACTAATAATTCGCCTTGCTCGTTATGATTTAGCAGGTTGTTGTCTTGAGCTGAAACGAATTTGTAACGTTCTTTCATTTTTTGGGGTAAAGAACGATCTATCATTGGCATGTAGTTAGTTATGGGTTTTTCGTCGTGGTCTTTTTAAATCTTTCTTTTTCCAAGTCTGTTTGATGGTGAGTTTCTGGTTGATTCATGAGACGTTCGTATCGTTTTCTAGACATGAGTATGAGCTCTTGTGCCATTACTGTTCGTCCAGAAGTAACAAAACAGGTTTAATTAAAAGGACGTCAGTGTGGGATGTCTCACTAAAATATTCCTTTTCCGTGTGTATGTGATCGATCGGGATGACAAGGAACGAATGTGTAGGATGTAAGATCTAAGCTTTCTTATATGAGAGAGGCTCATCGGTATGCTTCTTCTGTAAATATTTAATGCTATTTCCGATATATATCTATTTGATCGTTCGAAGCTGCCTGAATCAACACTTTCTGTTGTCTAGGGTTAGCATCATATACAAATTTCAGAAATGTACTGTATGAGGTGATCCTTGACAGCATCTTTTTGTCAACTGGTGCTGTACGTCTGCTCGCCCCCGGTTTTATTTCTTTGGGGCATATACAATGGTGACGTCATCGGTTGGAAATATCGAAGTACGCAAGCGGTACTTTTTAGCCGTATAGGGTGACAAGTCACATACAAGGTATCCACCAACGGAAACACAACTGATGGCTTTATCATAAGCGTCTTTGAAATATTTCGTCTCACCGGAAAATGGCTGACTTGCAAAGGCGAGAAATTGTTTTTTATCTCTGTTATTGGCCATGAGTACAAAAATGTGGGTGTTCAAATTTATCGATCTGAAATGTGTTCCTTTTTCAAACAGGTTTTGGGTTATGAAAATTACCGAACAGTTCCTGTGATGTGATAGCGCGGTTGCCAGGTGTAAAGCCTCATCACTCTTACTGATCAATCTCATCATGTCATCCAGAACAAGGAGTGTGTGTTTGTCCGGGTTGGTCCATATTATAATGTCACTCCTTATGGGAAGCCCTCGTACAGTACAAAATTGGGTATAGTTTGTTGAGCTTGCTCGAAAAGGGTTGAAACTCGGTATAACAATAAACTATTTGAACCGGTGGGGTCTTAAACATGGCAGATGCCTGCCTTAGTAATTTCATAACAAACGTAGTCTTTCCACTTTGAGTCGCTCCCGATATCATGAAAGTGGAAGGACTTTGAAAAGGTAAAATATCGTGAGAAGTTGTCATCTTGACGTCCGGATAAGGTATGAGAGCATTTGACACAGAATAGATAACTTAACACGATGGACACATGTATATATTTTATTGACACAAACTATAATAGGTGTTGACAAAATTGAATACAAAATGGTCGTTAGCATAAACGTTTGAATCGAAAATATTGACAATACAATCTAATGAATATTTAAAACATAGATTCAACATGAGAAAAGTTAACACAAAAATCCACAATGAGAAGACGACTTTGGTTGTACTTGAACATTACACACTCGTATTGTTTCACGTTACAGTTCAGAAAATGTTTTAATTCTTCTCCATAGAATTCCGGTGATTTTCTAAAACTGTCGAAAAACATCCCGTGCGATTTACTTTCTAACACAATTGCCATCCAATGTTCTCCTGGCAGATCACTCGTATGGTTGTTGACAATGTAGGCACTGTGGTAATGTATTTTCCTGTTGGTAAATTGTTCCTAGCAAATACTCCTTTCACTTGCCGTTGTATACATAAATGGATCGGATGGCACATTCTAGTTCGTATCCATTCATGACTGTATATAGCGAACGTTACGGGAATGGTCTATTTCTAGAAACGAATCGAATACTCCAAAAGCTATGCAAGTGACAGCAGAGGGTAGTCCAGTCTTGAACATTATTTCAGCGCTCACATTTCCATGCTTCACCAAGTTTATATAGTCATCTCCAAGTCCTTTCGGGTCCAACGGAAAAGCATACAAGGTGTACCCTTTTTCATAGTCTCTAGTAATGGTGAGTCCTGCATCTCTATTCAATTTTTCACAGACCTCAAATAAATTAGCGTATGCCGTTGCATACTGTCGATTATCCCCAAAGTCAAGCTTTAACGATCTCGCTGGAACGCTCTCTCCGTTTACGTACAGTCCTACATCAGTTGCATTGTAATGGTTGAAAAAGAAAGGGTTAGTACCGTACGTACCATTTCCACTTTCTTGGGAGATTAGCCCTAAGACCAGAGTACTTGGGCGGATGTTGAACATATTGTCCCAAATGAACTCCCTTGAGTGTTTATTGATAGTGTTTCGTTTCACTTCCGTCCTTTGAAAATAGTAACGGACAGGCTTGATTTCTATCTGTTTCATATGGTTAACAATGATGTCAGGATCGACTTTAATTTTGCATGCCTTATAAACACAATCTAACAACTGTAACTTGTAGGCGGGGGCGTCTTCACCGAAATGACAAAAAACTGGTCGCTACTACGATAAAGTTTTATATACAAATCAACGCATTGTATTAAATGGCGATCCAGTGAAAATATGTCTTCAAACAGCGGTCCCTCCATTTCAAATTCTCTGCTGTTCTTGATAAAATCGCGACGAAGAATCAATCTACTGTTTGCCCCGCCCTTCCCATCCGTAGATGCTAAATCACCGGAATCTTTCATGAACAATTGTGACTGAAGTTGTGATTTCTGTTCATCGGTACCACTGGTAAGAATAGTGTTAAGATAGGCTTTCAATGGGTAGTTTGACGTATTTAAAGACACTAGTTTATTGTTCATATACACATCCATCTGCGCCCACATAGCTTGAAGAGGCAAATTTACAATACTCGACGTATCGGTATCGTCTAGTGCCGTTCCATTGGCCTTGACAAGTTTTGCACGAACATATAATCTACTCCGTCTTAAATCCATGTATTCGGGACCTTGTCCAGAAACGAAAAAATCTTCTGTAGATACATCTGGCGAAGTAAAGTTTGACATTGGCCTAGTTTCCGAATAAAATATCCGATCAATAGCTACTTGATTTTTCGGTTCGTCAAACAAATCCAACTCCATCGGAATGCTAATGTCTTTATTTTCGTCGTTTAAATACGCCATTTCTTTGCTGCTCCTCTATTAAAAATGGAAGGTTCAGTTTCGAAATCTATCTTCCGAGGTTTGTTCCGTTTAGCGGGTTTTTTCTTGGGCGATGCACTGTTTTTAGCTTTCTGTTTTTTACCTGTTGCCATTTTGAGCTTTCCAACCTTCTTGGTTTTGATTTCTTTCCTTTTATACCGTCAGATTTAGCTTTTTTTCCTGTTGGACGTGGGGGTCTTTGTCGTACTTCTGTTGTTCGATTGCCACTGTTAGGGCTATGTGCTCCACCTTGGTTTCATTTTCAGGTAAGCGACCGGTGCGAAGCCACCGAGTGTACGATGCGGCCTTGCGTTGTACCCCTTGACCATATCTTGAAGGACATTTACGTATTTATACGGTTGGTTGTGTCTGAAATACCTGAATAAAATCGATTTAAGAGTTCGAATGCTTCTCTCGACAATTGCACATTTCGTATCGTTAAGAGAATAACACGTGTTTACCCCCTGGGTCGAAAGATACCTCCGTACGTATTGTTTTTTAAATTCTTTTCCTAAGTCTGATCGAATAGAGGTAAGCTTCCTGTTTCCACTCATAATTGTTTTCAAGGCATTTAGTACACTGGTGTGGGTTTTATCCACAATTGGTTGTATCCATAGAAACTTGGAAAACAATCAATAACAAATAACAAGAATTTGTATCCCCAGTTGAAGGTTTGAAATTTATCTAATTGGACCAAATCCATTTCCCAGAGACTATCTATTGTATCCACAACATATCGGCTTTTTTTTAAATTTGTGTATATTATTTCGTGATAGACTGTAGGAGTCCTGGTCTTGTAGCCATTGTTTTATTTTGTGTCTTCCTATTTTAATTTTTCCTTCTTGTTTAACTATGTTATACAATTTGTCAGAACCCGTAAAGGCAGCAGCATGTTTAGGGTCATGCCATATTTTATGTAAATAGTCCTCGTAGTTTAACGAAGTCATATCGAATAATAATTTTTATGTGAACATGTTATTTATAACGATTTTGTTTTTCGTAATTTCCGGTTGCAGATTTCAGTTTTGGGGTTGTGACTGCAAGATTTATTTATTATTTACAATATGACAAAATACATTAATAATCACATCAAACAAATTTATCATGTCTATTGTCCTAGTTCCCCACCAGCTCTTTTCATAGCACTGTTGATATTTGGTTTCAATCTCTGTAAATATTTCCATTGTTTAGGGGTGAACTGTATACCGCACTTTTTTAAATGTCTAATATCCACCCAGGCTTGTTTTCCGAATGAACACACAGTGACTTTATAGTACCCCGGAGATCAAACTGTTCAAAATATCTACATGTCCTGTTTTCATCATCATCATCTTATGTCTGTTCGTATGATCTATCGAAACCCTTTTACAGTCTGTCTGGTTATTGGATACTCTCCGAGACATTTTACTGGTTACAGCTAAACTTGATGACATCAGAGCAAGCAGTACAATGACACCAGTCCATTTTATCACGTCTAAGTGCATGGCATATTTTTCATACATTGAGGAAATATTGGACGCCAAACTTAACTGAGACGGCATTTTACGCCCCATAGTAAACCTAAAAGGTTCGTTTCGTTCTACAGACTCGAACGATATTTCTCATGAATTCATGTTGTGTTCTGAACCAACAGGAGACACAATGGAACACTCAGACACTTTTAACGTTTTTATACCTCGCCCCTTCATAAAGGTTCGGCGAAAGGGTTACAGTTTAAACACCTGAGCATCCCTTCTTGGTTTTGATGGTCTTCTGATAAAATACAAGGGGTCGTAGTTTCCAGTTCAGGAACACTCTCTCTGACGTCAGGAAATGTGCCTTTCAACGCTTCCCACTTATCATATGTGAGAGAAATACCCTCCTTTGTTGAAACTATCTGATTGGAATCAGGGATCTTCCAGCGTTGTCTGACATCAACAGTTGGGTACGTTTTGTTAACAGAGACGTACACATCTCTACCAAGATGAAAAGTCATTTCAGGAACCCCTGTAACGTCATCAATCATCTGACTTATAACCTCCTCTATTTCGTTAACATACATTTCTAAAAGCTGCCATTGGTTCAAATCCAGTGCGATTCCCTTTTTTGTAGGAACATATGTATCTGCTGAATTCTTTTCGTATTTACGGATGTGAATCAACACCTTGTCAAGCCATTCATTGACGATGACAAATATATCACCTCCTATAGGTAATATGGCTCGATCTTTTGATTCTTCTGGTTCAATCTTTGACTCTTTCAAAAGATGAACTAAACTTGACTTGCCTTCATCAGCCAGTGCTGTACAAAAACATTCGAATGCCCTTGGCCCCCTTCTCTGAATTGTAGTAATGAGTTGTGTAGTTCTCGAATAAGAGTTTGAATTCTGTAAAATTTCTTCCCTCATCTCATCTGTCAGGATCCCACTCTGATACAAATAATCAACAACAGCATCTGTTGGTGTTTCTTTCACCAATTTCACGTAATTTCTCTGAAGGGACTGTCTGTTATCTTCCTGCATGTTGACGGTTGGATTGTACTTCTTATTCTGATACCTGGAACAATATCCCTAATGCGCCTTGAAATGAGGAACTCAAAAGTCACGTGTAAACAAAAATCTCTGTGTAGTGATAGTTGACACATTTCTATGATAAACAAATGACTGAGCTGAACCATTTGTGTTAATTTAGAAAGTAGGGAACACAGAATAAATGTGTAAAAACTATGGAGCTATTAAATGTGTTCAAAGTATTAAACTTTCAAAGAACTTATTGTGTTAAAATGGGATTTTTACCACGAGGAGCCGCATCACAAAGGATACTCGGGGTTTGCTAATTATGGAAAAGTAATCTCACTTCGTACCCCGAAAATTTAACCACATATGTGAAAATGTCTCAGCTTCGAAACGAGCCATCATACATATCCAAGTTAACGATATGGACTGAGCAACAGAAGAAAACGTTACCATTACCGCCTATGGAGAAACTAATACGCATCTTGACCCAAGATCTAAGAATAATTCAGAGATATCTTAAGATAATTTCACCTTGTACACCACAGAAAATTGTGAAAATGATGGTTAGTAGTTTTTATTTATACCTAGTTATCAGAAATGGTTTAAGATAAATATTATTGATAAAGATCAGCAAAACTCAATGAAATTTTCGCTTTTAAAATGCATTACTGGCACGGGGCTGAACACTTTTTAGGCACAATCATAACTTTGTTTACCTCGAGACATCCGAAAGGAATTGTTTATTTAATTGAAAAGGCAAGAAATAACTTAATATTATTAAATTGTAAGTAAACATGACACAATATAGTCTTTGTTATGTAATTATCACTCTGGTCTACAGGAATAACTGATAATCAAGGAGATAACACACTTCATACGAGTAAAGTGAGATACATCATCACATGTGCTTTTATTCTATGATTTGACCCTGGTCAGTAGATTTTAATATGCAAATAAACAGAAAAACATGTACATGTATTAATAAAATCATGAATTATTATTTTAATGCACATGAGCAAAACACAAGATATTGTCATTTCTCAGTGAAAAGGGGAGGGTCAAACCTTTTGAAAACAATATTGCTGCACCTATTCAACTATTAAGCTAGTTAGCTACTACTCATTGCTTCTAATATAAAAGGTTTAAATGAAGGTGGCTTAGCCACAAGGGAGAAGCGTTTTCTTTCTTTGTGATAAAACTTTCAAGAATTAGATTTTCTCTCTCAATAATACTTATGTATTTAAATTAAATGATAACACAGCCTGAGTAAATTTTTTGTCTTATTTCAGTTCCAGACATATCATTACTTTTAACATGAGATGGCAAACTAGAGGTTTAAAAAAGTCCTGAATAACTGGTAAGCATTTTGTTTTATTAGGCAAGCTCTAAATTGTTTATTTATGGTATTTATGCAATTGAAATTACAGTCGGTATGTTAGAAATATGCTAATATGAAAACTGTTGCTATGGTCTTGATATTAAATGAAAATACTTAGTTACTGACCTTTTCGACTCAATATTTCGAGTTAAATCTTGCGGCAACTGTTTCTCATGTAACACTGCAAACTATAATTAGCACTATTTTGATCTGTCGTTATTTAATGACGCCATAATACATGTGATGTCACAATGTTTCCTTTAATACCTCATGTGGATTTTCACTGATAAAGGTTTTCACTGAAATCCATGTAAAAAACCTTTTTTCTCAAATAGAATTATGTGAAAGGACAAGTTTTGAAAATTTGCACTTCATTGCACTGTAATTATATGATAAGAATGACTTTCCCAGTAGTTTAGAGTGGTTTCCACAGTATTAGATACCAGATTTCCACTAGTAAGAATAATTATTTTGGTGTTGTTTTTTTATAAAATCTACATTTTGCATAATTTCTCTGTCAAAATGCACTTTTAGGCACAAGAAAATTTTATAGAATGCTTTAACAGGGCCTGTGTATTGTAATTTAAGGTTATCATCAAGTTTTGTCCTTGTTTCAATATCCAAACGTGTATTTATAGTGATCCGGTAGAACAGGTGCTGGGGGTTTGAAAACCTACGGATTGGGGGTTATAATAGCTGAAGATTGTGAGTTTTTATACACCCGTTGTCTGTGGTCCTGGGACAAAATTGGGGTACACATCTTCTCCATTGTAAGAATACGTCGCCTGAATCGATCGGCATCAATGGCGCATGTCATCCAATGCCCCTTTCGTGCCTCACGGTTTGCAAACGACCAGACTATCATGGGGTGGATTTCTTTTTTTTTCATCGGATAGAAAGCGAACCTACAAAGAATTAGATTTAAACAAAAATAAAGTTTGGGGCGACAAAATAGCTTTTTCACAATAACAAATTGGGGGCGAAAAGAATTAAAACATTAAAAAAACGAGGGGGGAACACTATTTAAAAAAATGTTCACAATAATAAAATTGGGGGAATATTTTACAATACACAGTTTAGAAAAGAAAAAAATAAAGACAAAAAAAATGAAAAGATTAAAAAAATCATTGGAGGAGAAAACTATTTTTTTTATTTTCTACATTATTGGTATTTTACTCACCCTCTTAATTTCTTTTGAAAGTACGTTTGACATTTCACATCAATTGCATAGATTTAAAAATCAACGAAAGACTGATTTCTATATATAGTAATCATCTTTATGATTAAATCTATTAATAGAAGAGGAAAACACAGGTGAATGTATTTTGAACTATCAGTAAGATTATAACCCCCAACAGGTGTTTATGACGTCGCAATTATATTCCTAAAATCTATAAACCCAATAATATTATAAACTCCCCAAATAAAGACATCTGCCATTATTGAGTCATGTCCATGTATAATATTGGGGAGGGGTGTACACAACCACTACTCTACTTTTGTAAGAGTAAGGTAATCCTTCTTCACATGTGACACCCGATAAAAACAAACACAATGCACTCATCCTTACTCAAATTGTGACGATATCATAGACCTTTGTCACAAATAATGACAAATTGGTCATGATTGTCTTTATTCAAACTTTTGGAAAGTACTTGTCGTGCATAAGTACCCCGTTACTATAGCTACATAAAAAGAAAGTTCTCAGCATATTTGAAAGAATTGATATTATCAAATTTCTGTTCTAAAAATTGTATATCACGCTAAAAACGAGATGTGGGGTTCATATATGATTCAACCTTAAGAGGAATATGTTATACAAATTAGATGAGATTACCACCTAAATTAAAAAGAACGTAGTATCGACTAGTCTGACAAAATTGAATAAGTTAATATAGTACAGTATACATATATGCGAGTACATTGAAAATTTGAAAAAAATTGTAATCGTTTCGAAGAATGAGAGTTCTCTCGGTCTTTTTTAAAAGCAAACTCAAGATACGTATACTGCTGTTATTTTCAATAAATAGATTTGAAAAATATATTTTTTTATCTGCGTAAATAAAAACATTTCACACTGAATAAAATTGAGAATGGAAATGGGGATTTGTCAAAGAGACAACAACCCGACCAAAGAGCAGACAGCAGCCGAAGGCCACCAATGGGTCTTCAACGCAGCGAGAAAATCCCGCATCTGGAGGTGGTCCTCAGCTAGCCCCTAAATAAAATTGTGTACTAGTTCAGTGAAAATGGACGTCACACTAAACTCCAAAACATAAATGAACTAAAATTAAAAAATACAAAGACTAACAAAGGCCAGATGCTCCTGACTTGGGACAGGCGCAAAAATGCGGCGGGGTTAAACATGTTTTGTGAGATCTCAACCCTCCCCCTATACCTCTAGCCAATGTAGAATAAAGAATCACATAGTAATACGCACAGTAAAACTGAGTTTAAAAGAAGTCCGAGTCCGATGTCAGAATAGGTAACAAAAGAAACTAAGCAAAATGACAATGATACATACATTAATAAAGGATTACTAGCAGTTACTGACATGCCATGCAGCTCCAAACCTCTATTAAACTGATTGAAAGATTATGTCTTCAATAATAAGAATACCGTTTCGTATATTTGGTTAATGCCAGTTAAATTCATTTCAGTAAATGTTTAATCAATTATTGATATAAACAAGTTTTGGGAGGAAATTTCCTACTCGAAAAAACTTTGGATAGACGTTATATTATAAAATAGTCATAAAAAGAAGTAGAAGAGCAACACTGGGCTCTTGGAGTCCTTTGTTTTTACAAAAATGTATGCTTATAAATTTTGATGTAAACATTTATTCTAAAATGATTCATATTGTGTAATCATTTTAGAATAAAATTTAATAAACACATACTGGTCATTATTGTTTTTAAAAAAAACTTTTCACGTCGACCTATTTAGATTATGAGAAGGTAGCTATGTACAATTGAAAATTACTATCTTCCAGTTGTTCACAAATGTTCACAGTATATACCCTTGATAATTGTTCAATAACTATGCAATTATGTTTACCAGACTCTCTTGGGTTGAATGGCTAAAACTGAACTGAAGCAAAATCAAACAACCAATAACAAAAAAAAGCAATATTAATATGTAGATTGAGGCATCATTTTATATCTATATTTATTTTTGGAATAGATTCGTGTAAGCTTAATCGTACCCTGAGGACACGTTTCCTTTTATAAATACCTTGGCTTTTGTTGTCAAAGATGAATTGGTGTATTTATATACATATATATATCTAAAAAGGAGCGTGAGGGAAAATAACAATTAAATAAGGCAATAAAACCAAAACTCATCACAATCGATTGATTCATGATAGCTTGTTATTAATTTTTTATAGCGAATATATCAGCTTTCCCCTGGAGGTCGATGTAGCGAACGCAAGTTAACTCTTCAGAAGCGATATCACTGTTATATATTAAGACTGAACAATCGCATATTCTTGTCTAAATGTTTACACTGAAGTGAGCAAATTTGCACATGGTATTTGTTTTTATTATAGGAAGTGCTATTGTTACCATCAACTCACTTCCTCTTCAATATCAGAATAACTGAAGTTTTCGTACAGATGCAACATTATTTTATGTAAAATATCAGATAAAAATCAGATTTTGATAAGAGAATTTAAGTGGCCAATAGAGATTAGGCATCTATACAACCGACTAGAAGATAGTATGATTAAGATAACTATCGATGTGCAAATATCAGATAAACTTAACAACATGATTTCACGATAAAGTGAATACAGGAAGTTATCCCTATAAAATCGTTTTATAAGTTTTCACTAAGGTTTTTACTTTTAAAATCGTGTCAACTGCGTGTTTGTTAATCCCCGATTTCTCTATTGAATATACAGGAGATCATGAAGCATCATAAAACATGTAAAAATGTAATAAAACAATAATGCTTTTTCTAAGACGTCAATAGATATTTGTAGATTCAGAGTCTTGTTTTTGGTTATTTGTCAATTCTTGATCTTATATAATTAATCTACACGATGTCTGATGCCGGGGTGTGTTTATAATTATAATTTGTATAATTATTAAAAAAAAGAAGAACTAATGTGTCGCACCTTCAAACCAAACTTTAGCGGATCCTTTCAAATAAAACGGCAAGCATTTTCATTTGAAATTGAATAAATTTTATCCATATTCTAAAGTATGATAACTAATTTCACGGGTTTCCCGAACCACAGTACATAAGAGGCATCATGATAATAGAATTATAGTTTAATCATTACGTTTGAGATAAATATGATTTGGTCTTCCTTTTATAAAGATATTTGTTTTTGTGGTTAGGTGATAAAGATGTCAGCAATGAAATATGTGTTTCATCTGAACTGAGTGAATTATGTGTTCACCTAGTTTGTTTATTGAAAAATGAACCGATGTTAAATATTTCCAGTGGCGATTTGACAGTTCATGAACTTTATTTAATTGATTGATAACTAACTGCTTATAAATATATATATACTACGAACTCCATATTGTGAAACGAAACCGATTTCCCACGAGACCAACAAAACTATAAAATTCAACATGTATCACGACACCAATAAAGGTCATGAAACACCTCTTAGAATAAGAACATCTTATGGATAATATTTGTATTTACAGAATTTATAACTTCAATTATTCATTAAATCAGATACACAGAATGTATAGCAGAAAATACTGACGTTTATTTTTACAATACAACAAATATAGTATTATCCTTTGCTCATTGTAGAAGCAGGATACCAGTCGACGATATTTGTATATTGCACTCTTATCGCTAAGTTTTATTTGTACACTTTATCATTTGTACAGTTAAATGACCTAAATGCTGTATAAACGTCAATAAATTTCTGCGTCCCGAAACACCTTTGTCAAGCAAAAAATACTACGTACTTGTATTCCACAATTATTACTGAGACTACCACTGAATGCTCATTATGTGTGCCGAGACTGATATCTAATGCGGGAACTTGTTCCTGTCTTTGGAATCTTTTTTTTTTTTTTTTTTTTTTTTTTTTGGTTTCATAATGTTTCTGTTTCATTTCATGGAGAACTGCTCACACTGATGTTACATTGTTTGTGAACTAGCTAGGACTTAGCGTGACGACAGGACCTTAGACATAACCCAGTCAGCTATTTACATTTTTTTATTCTGGTTCGCAATCTAATCATATTTATAACAGTTTCAATATGAATTACATTATTTTCCAACACAGTCATACATTAAGTTGTTGTCTCTTTGACACATTCCTCATTTCCATTCTCAATTTCATTAAACATTCCGCAATATTAATTGAACAATAATGCAAAACACGACAATAGTCTAAGCGCCATATATGAACAGGCATGTCATTGTTATTTCCCCTTAAATTAAGTATAAAAATAGACAATGTATATGGATAGGACAAGAGTCTCTTCTCTTGATTTGTATATTCCAAATGATTTAAGAGTTGTTAATTTGTAAAACACTGTAACAGTTCGTCGAATTTACTATTTTCAAGAAAAACTGCTCCAAACTATAAAGTTAATCAAAACCGGTATACATAATTATATTTTACTGAATGAATCATCCTGGCTTAACCTGCAATTTGGAAATAGATTCCGTATCCCCTGTGAACAAAAACGAAGATAACGAAGGGAAACAATGTTAAAATCGGGACTCTCCAGTTTAATAAGATTGTTATTCGGGCTTTTTATGGGATATGGGATCATTTTGTCAGTGCCTATTTCCCCTTCGCATGGCATCCGAAGAGATATAAAACACGGTCAGGGAATATGAGCCCATATCCGGTGTGAAAATCACGAAAGTCATATAATGTATAATTAATAGAGAATTGTGGCAAAACAAATTTGGTTCAAATTTACCAAAATGTCTAAAAAAAATATGCTTTGAATTGCAATAAAGTAACCACCGATGGATATACTTAAACATAACATTTTATTAGATTGATATATTTGAATATTACATTTTATTAGATTGATATATTTAGATATTACATTTTATAAGATTGATATAATAAATATTATAGTTCATTAGGTTGGTATATTTAAATATTATAGTTCATTAGGTTGATATATTTAAATATTAAGTTAATATTTTTGCATACATTTGGGTTGATCATTATATTTTATTGCAATCTTAAGTCCTGGTATCTAGGGTGAATTATTGACTAAGAAAACTATTAAACTTAGGAAGACATGTTTAGAAGGCGAACAAATACAGATTCTTAGGCTAGTTTTCTTTTTACCGCAATTTTTTTGAAATATGAATAAAAGGAGATTTGTGCTTCGTCATGTATTCTACATGAGTGCCTGCACAAGGATCGGTCATTTTCCTTCCCAATTCAGACATTGATTGTAAACGCTAAAATATACTTGAAGGATACCATATATTCGTATTCTTAGATCTTCTAATTCATCGATCAATAAAATAAAAGGTAATCTCTCAGGGAATAGTTTAAAAGCTTATCTTTACGTACCAAATGTTTTAATTGGTGTAAAACTTCATTAATTGTCAGAGGAAAATACTCTGTATTTCGTTATAAATCGTTTCATATTCAAAGCATAATCCGGAGCACATGATATCACTCTCGGTTTTTTGGTGGGAATCGTGTTGCTCAGTCTCTAGTTTTCTATGTTGTGCTTTATACATACTGTTGTTTGTCTTTTGTTCTTTTTACTTTGTTTTGCCATGGTCAGTTTATTTTGTTTTTTGGATTTCACATTGGTACCGTGCGCTTTTCTTTTCTTAATAAAGATATCGGTTTACTATAATTCACTGCATTATTAAGTGTATATCGAAAAGGAAAACCATCATTTCTCCTGAATTCTCACGACGAATTCCGTTAAGTAGCTTTAACTAAAACTTCGCAACTTAAATGATAACGAAGATTTTCTGTCTTTGGTTCTTTAACTCTCTTTGACTAAAGGTCAATGTACACTTTTACTATGACTTGGTGTCTGTCGTCCAAAGGTTACATCTTAGGGTATCTAGATTAAAGTTTCTTTTGACCTAGCAACTAACATGTCTGCCATGGTTTTAAATAGAAAATAAGGATAAAATGCATGTTAATTACTAATACCTTAAAATGCCATACTATAAACAGAAGACCTAGCGGGGAAATCATTTAAGGGTGTCAAAATCTACATACTCTCTATGTGTATGATTAAGACAGAGACATCCATGACGTTTCCTGTTTGACAAAATGGTCTTTCAATAGATATGGGTCCTACTATATGCTTTGCAGTTGTTTTAATACCTTTGTTCAGTGAAAAGAAACTTACGAGTTTTGGAATTGATCTTCAAAACTTTATATTTGTCAAAATAGACTTATTAATCATGGTTATAATTATACTGTTGTTGTTAAATAATATATTTTCGGGATAAAGCATTCGCTAATTTATTGTTTGACTGAACTATTTCTTTTTTAATCTATATTAGCAGGTAATGAACTTTAGGTTTGCTTAAAATTAAAGCCCTAAGTCAGAAACATTATCAATGGTTGTTTAAAGTTGTGTTAAAGACTGTTTTGTTATTTGGAGATTTCAATGTTTCTGTTCAATTCATCTAGATATAAGAAGATGTGGTATGAGTGCCAATGAGACAACTCTCCATCCAAGTCAAAATTTATAAATGTAAACCATTATAGGTCAAAGTACGGTCTTCAACACGGAGACTAGGCTCACACCGAACAGTAAGCTATAAAGGGCCCCAAAATTACTAGTGTAAAACCATTCAAACGGGAAAACCAACGGTCTAATCTATATAAAACGAGAAACGAGAAACACTTATGAACCACATCAACAAACGACAACTACTGAACATCAGATTCCTGACTTAGGACAGGTGCAAACAAATGCAGCGGGTTTAAACGTTTTAATGGTACCAAACCTTCACCCTTTTTCTGAAACAATAGTGTAACATCACAACATAGAAAAACACACTATAAAATATCAACTGAAATAGCTTAACTCAATCAAAGGACATATTAACACCATTGAACATACACTAAACAAATAAATTTGACCTATGATACAATGTAAATTCAAAATAAATTAACTAAGGAAGAATAATAAAAGTAACATGTACCATTCTTACACACGTGCTGAACATTTAGTGGTAGCCTCCGTCGGCACACATGCTTATAATTTTATATCAACCTCAGGACATGTGCTGAATATTATGTGACAACGGCAGTACATGTGCTGAACTTTTAATGGCAACCTAACTACATGTGTTAAAATTAGTGGCAACCTTAGGACAAGTGCCGAGCATTTAATGGCAACCCCAGAACAAGTACTGAGCACAGTTAATTGCAACCCCAGAAAAAGTGCTGAACACATTTAAAATGCAACCTAAGGACATGTGTTAAAAATAAGTGGTAACCTTAGGGCAAGTGCCGAGCATTTAATGGCAACCCCAGGACAAGTACTGAACATGTTTAATTGCAACCTCATGACAAGTACTGAACATTAAGTGGCAACCTTATAACATATGATGAACATAAAGTGGCAATCTCAAAACAAGTCCAGAACTTTTAGTGGCAACCTCATAACATATGATGAACATTAAGTGACAATCTCAGGACATGTGTCGAACATCTAAAGGCAATCTAAGGACAAGTACAGAAAATTTAGTGGCAACATCAGTATATGTGGTGAACATTAAGTGGCAACCTCAATATCTGTGTTGAAGATTTAGTTGGAGCCTCGTCACAAATAATTAGCCTTCAGTGGTAGTCCCAGTAATAGTAATGGAATACGAGTATTGAATATCTTTTGACTTGCCAGCGGTGTTCCGGTACTACGCAGATATCTATAGACGACAGTACTGCATTCATCCATTTTACTGTACAAATATCAAAAGTGTACAAATAAACTTAAGCGATAAGCGTGCAAGGACTCAAAATTTCGAAAGGTTTTGCTAAATACAGCGTTGGTAATATATTCCTGGGGTAGAAAATCATAAGTGTTGTCAACAGTTTATTATTTATAATTATGACCATATCAATAATATTTCTTGTCAACACAGAAGGGCTGATTACTGGGCTGGTAATAATTCGAGTCGTAAATTCTGTAAATTAAATACTATTATCCCTCTGATGTTATTACTCTAAGAGGCATTTGATGACCTTTATTGATGTCGTGATACATGTGGAAGTCTATTGTTTTATTGGTCTCGTAGGAAATCAGTTTCTTAAGTTCGATATCGCAATATGGAGATGTCTAAGTATATATATTTCCTTTACAAACAGGAAGTTATCAATCATTCTAAGTTCATGAACTGTCAAATCGGCACTGGAAATATTCAACATCGGCTCATTTTTCGACAATCAAACTTGGAAAATGCATAATTCAGTCAGTTTAGACGAAACAAATATTTTATTGCGGACATTTTAATCACCTAATCACAAATCAAATATGTTTATAGAAGGAAGATTGAAATATATATATCTCAAACTTAATGATTTAACTATTATTTGTCGCAGTGAAATGCTTTTATGTATTTATCCAAGAACCCGTAGGTTGTGGATGCTTTATCCTCTTTGCATGACAAATATGTCATTGTTCCAGCAGATAAAGCCTCTAATAATATTGTCTTCATATGTAAAAACCATTACTTGGAATGTCTCACAAAAGAGCATGGAATAAACAGCAAAACTGGTAATCCTACATTTTCTTTAACATCATTTACAAAATCAAAAATCTGTCCTCCTTTCTTTTGGTATTAACATTAAAATCTCATATATCCCAGTGAACTTGAAATTAAGGATACTACTGATACTAGAATTCCTGTTTATACCTTGATCTCTTCCTCAATATTGACACAGATGGACGACTTCACATTAAAATCTATGACAAACAGGACTATTTCAACTTCCCAATTATCGATTTCCTATTTCTCAGCAGTAACATACCCTCTGCCCATCGTATGGTGTTTACATATCTCAGTTGATACGTTATGCTCGTGCATGTTCACACTATTACGGACTTCATATACAGAAGTGTGTACCTTAAGCAGAAACTACTCCAACAGAGTCATGAGGAGGAAAGATTAAATTTTATGAACACCATCACGAATTGGTTGATCTATACGATGTGTCTGTGTCTAAATTAACTAACGACATTTTTACCACGTCTTAGATTGTGGTTTACCATCTACGTCGTCTGGTCTTCTAAATACCGAACGTGACCTATTTCCGAATATGACTGTTTTGCTGAGTGTAAATTCGCATTGCTATTAGACGTGTCTCGGTATTTGTACATCCAACATTCATGTATTTAGTTATGATATTCCATTTGTAATTCTGGTTGGATGTTGTTTTATGTCTTATCGTTTGTGGTTTTAATTCTACTTTTATTTTCTATAAGTATGTAAAAGTAAAGATATTAATCACCTAGTTCATTTATATGATTTTTAGTTAAAAGCAACTATATGCACAGGATTTATTTGTTTTTACACAGTTTGATTTAGAAGAAAAACCGACATGGTTATGAAATACAAATAAATACACCATTACTAACACAATTCTATATTAATATTCTTGTAATGGTTAGAAAATACATCAAATGAAACTATTACAAACTTAATTCAAATTTCATATTGTATTTTAAGAAATTTACCTGTGACGTCACTTTTTGTGGCGTTGATGCATTCGTGTGACGCATAGTTCATTATTCTATTGTGCTGTATTTGTGTTCTGTCGTAAAATAATTTTAGGTGTTCGTTGTTATTCTGTTGTTAACATGTTGAAATGGACTATTATATTATTTATTTATTTATTTCTCTGTCCTGAATGTTCTTGCATTTATTTGTACTGTATTCCTGTCACGTAATGTTGTCATTTTAGAGGTATTTCTAACATTGCCATATAAACGGGAGGTTTGGCTAGCCACAAAACCAGGTTCAACCCACCATTTTTCTTAAAATGTCCTGTACCAAGTCAAGAATATGGCAGTTGTTATCACATAGTCAGTTTCTATGTATATTGGCATTTGTTTCTGTAGCAGTTCAGTGTTTCTGTTGTTCCGATTTTTTTCCTCTTATAGTTGATGTGTTTCCCTCAGTTTTGGTCTGTGACCCGGATTTGTTTCAGTTAAATCGATTTATGACTATTGAACAGATGTCTACTACTATTGCCTTTATTTATGATCTATGCAATGTTATGTATTTCTCTAATTGCCTCTCTGTTACATTTGTCGTATTTATTGCACTTGGCCAAATAAGATGTGGGGTCAATGAGGCAGAAACCCAAATGCCATAATTTTCAAAATACATCTAGACAGACCTGGTTTGAATTACCGAATTTTACTAAAACATGGTTAGAATTTTGCAATAAATTACGAAATCACATGATGTGACAAGTTGTGAGTTTATGTAATTGCGATAATTTCAATAGCAAGATTGATTACATAAGGCGGTTCCTTCTTTGTACTGCTACAATACGGTTCTTCTCTTTTGCGATGCATCAATATCTTAGTTTGCTTTTTACAAATTAAATTTTATCAGAAAAAATCCTACCGACAAAGGAATAACAGAGACAGATTTTAATTGCACTTTCTATAGTTTAAAAAACAAAAGTAATTGCTGTTATTAGGCAATAGAGATTACTAAACATACATACGACTTTAATTATACAATATTTACAAATCAGGATTTCTTTACACCCAGAATGAATTTTTAGTCGTCGGTTTGAAGTTTGTTTCGATTAAATTTGTCTTTATTTGACCAGTAAAAGTCTGATATTTGTTCGTTAATAAAGGTACTAAAAAGTCAGTAATCAATGTTACAAAGATAAGTTTGCTAAGAAGTGATGCGGTTGAATACTTTGGAATACCTTACTCTACACTCCCTTAAAAGTCAATGAAACCTACGGGTTTACCAATTTATTTCATATCATAATTATATGAATATAATGCAATTTAAGGCATATGCCCATGGGACTGCAACCCAACTGCGCAAATAACAAAAAGCATGTGGAGGTCAACCATAATGCATGTATTTATTTAGAGCTTATAACTTGAAAATATCAGGATATTTAAATTTTTCTCTTTTTGAAGCGAAATTAGCAAATATTCGTGCCGCTGATAATGAAGTCGACCCACTTTAATTCACTCCAAAGTGGAAAGATAATAAAATAATATGTATTTTGTCACTTTCTTATGGTGCATTTGATGTAAAACAAAATAGGTACTTGTTGTCGGAACACATATCACCTAACCTTCCCTATAAGTTTTATATCCAATTTTGCAACTTCTTCCATGAAAACTTAATGCTTAACCTGATGGTACATCTTGAAATGTTATCAATAAAAACCTATGATGTAAGTTAACAGTTCTCACAAAACGTGGTTCTTTATTTATAACAATCATAATTCATCAAACTTTTCAGTTTCATGATAAACAATGTTAGTTTTAAACAACCATCGAAATACAAAGTGATATTCATTTACACTGAATTCAGTGATGATCTGAAAGTATCACACTTTTCAATTTCACATTTATAACTTAAGTCGTTCGACAAAACAATTTATAAATTCAATATATCGAAGTATCTTCATCTTTATCGACTTATCGTTTTTTTTTTTTTTTTTTTTTATATGTTATGCGCGATAATAGTACTTAATAATATTATTTATAATTGCAGCAGAATTCCAAATGTTAACAATAATAACATCTTAACATGCATCTATTAACTTTATTTTTACCAACGGAAGATAGTGTGAATTATTTACCTTCACACTTGCCTAACATTCGAATATAGGTTTCAGGACAAGCCAACTAAACAATACAAAAGACAGTTTAATTTTTAAAACAACAACGGTTACGTCTATTTCAATCTTGTCATACTATGTTATCTACATATGTGACTAAAGTTATACATTCGTTTAAACGCCTTTAAATTTAAAAATGCGGTTTTTTAAGAGTTAAGTTGATATTTTGGAAAATATTCAACACCTTAAGAAGTTCGTGTAAATTTGTAACATGTCTTTTTTATATATTTAACAACGACTGTTAGTTAATGCTGTTCGGAAAGACAGGCGGAAGATACTGAAGATGTATTCAAATAATTCGAAGATAAACTGACAACGCCATTGCAAAAAAAAAAAAAAAAAAAAAAAAAAAAAAAAAAAGAATAACGACAAAAAGACTAACAACTGTCTACAAAATACAACATAGAAAACTAAAATTGAGCAACACCAACCCCACCATTATTTGTATGCAATAATTTTTATACAATTCTTTTAAAGCCAACATTTTAGATATTTTCACAAATGAAACACTAGATACTACGCCTACAGGGATCTTTGCGATAAATTGCATTTAATGTATAGTGAGTTGGCACTTAGCAGGTTATTAGTTTTGAACATGCACATGGTATGCAGTTTTCGTGTCAAATATCAAACCTGACGTGTTTGATACAACCGTTGATATTTAAATGAAATTTGAGGTTAATTTTTAGTGCATAGTTAAGTTTATTTCTTATTGATTTTGTATCAACGCTACTCGTCGGGGATAGAGTTTTAATGTTGAAAAAACATTGAATATGCTGTCGTCTTTTCTTCCTAAAACGGATTTCAATTCGTCTAAGCAGACATTAATTTTGTCGTAAAATGCTAATCAAAACATTAAAAAGTAGTTGACGAAAGTACAAAAGTTTTTTTGAATATCACAAGATTCAGATGGTAAGAGCCACGACGTAAGAAAGAAGACATATACCAAGATTCAGAAACTTTGAGACAATGTGAATAATTAAAATCAGTTCGAACAATTAGATGCGATTTTTGACTAGGGACAAACACATGATAATAAAATTTTGATAATAACTTAGCATAGTTAGCAACTTATTGTTCATTAAAGTATACAATTCACGGATGTAAAATTGAAAACAATCCGACCAAATGTAGCGCAACTCTAAACAGAGTAAGATCATGTACACATACAACATAACTAACATAGTTTAAAGTACCTCCTGCTATATATGCAACACTGGTCACACGATATCAAAGTCAATCCCAGGTTAGAATAGAGAGGGAAGATGCTGTCGAGTATAAAGAAAGGAAATGTTGTCAATGAGACTCCATGCCCAGTTACACATAAAATCACAAGATTAGAGGTCAACGAGCGATCTGCAACATATGACAAATGTCTATATAAATTATCACAATTTCAATCACCCAAGGTATTTTGAAAAAAATAAAATCAAAATAAAGTATCGAAGTTCTACCATCAACACCAAAATTTACCCAATGACAATAAAAATATATGTTAACTATAGATAATAACTGGTGCGTTTCCTGACTAGGGAAAGGCAGATGACCAAAACTCGTACGCCCAATTGACATCAATAGACGTGGTATCTTTGACAGAGTTCAAGTATCACATGCGAGTAGTAATATTTTACAAACAACTTACAGTGTTTGATTATCTTTTATAAACATGCAACATATTGCTAGTTCATTTGTAGTTCATCCATTTAAAATCCGTTTACAAGTATCTTGTCTTGGGGAGGGATAAATCGTATTCTGTAAAAAAAATCTCCCTGATTCAAACAAAAAATTCTCTGAAACTGACATTATCAAGATGCTTGATTTCTTAAATGACAACATATTTGTTACGTTTGGGGGACACGTTTTTCAACAGACAACCGGTATTCCCATGGGAACAAACTGTGCTCCTTTTCTTGCCGACTTGTTCCTCTATTCATATGAGGCTGACTTCATATGGAACTTCTTAGGAAGAAAAAAAAATAAGAAGTAAGCAGTATCCTTTAACTTTACTTTCCGCTATATAGATGATGTTCTCTCACTAAATAATTCAAAATTTGGTGACTTTGTTGAACGCATTTATCCCATCGAACTTGAGATAAAGGATACAACAGATACAGTTAAGTCTGCCTCATATCTTGACTTACATCTACAAATTGCAATGAGGGTAGTTTGAAAACAAAACTTTACGACAAAAGAGATGATATCAGCCTCCCAATTGTGAACTTTCTATTTTTATGTAGCAACATTCAAGCAGCGCCTGCATACGAAGTATATATCTCCCAGTTGATACGATATTCCCGGGCTTGTATTTCCTATCATGATTTCTTTGATAGAGGGTTGCTGCTTACAAGGAAGCTATTAAACCAAGAGTTTCAAATGGTGAAGTTGAAATCATCCCTTCGTAAATTTTACGCACGCCATCACGAGTTAGTTGACCGTTATGGAATATCCGTTTCACAGATGACAGCGGATATGTTCCAATTGTCGAAACTACAATCCCGTCCCCTTGCCCCGAATGTGACCTACCGAGTTTAACTTATTACCGGGTTTTTACTAACATGAGCAACACAACTGGTGCCACATGTGGAGCAGGCTCTGCTTACCCTTCCGGAGCACCTGAAATCAACCCCAGTTTTTGTGGGGTTCGTGTTGCTCAGTCTTTTGTTTTCTTTGTTGTTTTTTGTATACTGTTGTTTGTCTGTTGGTCTTTTTCTTTTTCTAGCCATGGCGTTGTCATTTTATTTTGTACTTATGAGTTTGAATGTCCCTTTGGTATCTTTCGCCTCTCTTTTACTTACATTTATTTTTAATTACTACAAGTAAAGGATTAACATCACTTTAATATTGTACACGCAAAAAAAGACCTGTAATATATATATGTCTGCCTATATGTAGTGACAACTGTAAATTATACCTCGTCCATCGGATTTCTTATGATTAAGAAATACCAGGCGTTAGAATATTTATAAAGTGCCTAGAAAATCAACCTAGCGATGTAAGAGTAGATCTGATGCTTTACTTCCTCCTTGACCGGGTAGCTATAGTTAGAGGAGGGGATAAGGCGTCTACGCAATGCTAGGCGGTGTTGTCGTAGAAGTGAGAAGTGAAAACTACAGGTTCCAGCCCCGGATTTTCTAGGCACGTTATATATTACCATCTTTTGCACCTCATATATACCATTATACCATCTTTTCCGCAAGTTTATTGTTTTCTGTTTGGTATTAAATTAATAATTTTTAAGATCCATTTTGTTACATCTGGTGATACGTTTATTTGGCAATCGCCAATGGCAGTCAGCAGGGTTTAAGAACATCAGTTGTTCGACCTGTAAGTCAAATGCGTTTTTTTAAAATATACTTTTTCACTTTTTCGGTCTTTTGGAAAATGTTGTTTGTGCTGTATTTAGACCCCTCTATCAAGAAATTCGTTTTGCAGGCACACGTTTAAAAATTGCGGTTTTATCCAACGCAATCGTAGGTTTGAACGTTGTTTTCAATTTAGACATGTTTATATTTTTTCGTTTGGGTATTATATTTTCCTTCGGGCTTGTATGATCCGTTCATCCTATCTCGACTCAAAATTCAAGAGTCTATCCTAAATTGAGGTAAATTATATGGCTTCCAAATACCGTTTCGATTCCTAACATCACTGAAGAGACATTAATTGTCGAAATCCGGATATGGTGTACAAATTTTTGCACCTCATATTTGCGGTATACCATCATTTCCGCAAGTTTATTGTTTTCTGTTTGGTATTAAATCAATAATTTTTAAGATCCATTTTTTACATCTGGTGATACGTTTATTTGGCAATCGCAAATGGAAGTCAGCAGGGTTTAAGAACATCAGTTTTTCGACCTGTAAGTCAAATGCGTTTTGTTAAAAAAACACTTTTTCACTTTTTCGGTCTTTTGGAAAATGTTGTTTGTGCTGTATTTAGACCCCTCTACCAAGAAATTTGTTTTGCAGGCACACGTATAAAAATTGCGGTTTTTTATCCAACTCAATCATAGGTTTGAACGTTGTTTTCAATTTATACATGTTATATGAATAAATATATATATTGAAAAGTTATGAAATATGTCCACGCTGTGCATAAAATAGGAAAAAATAAGGCTGAAAATGCACTAAATATTTATATTCAATATGAAAAATCACATTTTGTCTATCAAGACATCAAATTGTTCTTAAATATTCTCCATAATTTTCTACCGGTTTCACTGTTTCACAGATACTCATGGATATGATTGCTTGCTTTCTCCCTAACAACGTAGAAGATTACACTATAATAGTTTCATGTAGTCAATCTTTACACGAATATTCCACATAAATACTGAATAGAAGCAATTAACATTTGGATAGAAAAATACAAAACCGAACTACCTAACCGAATAGAAAAGGAAATCATAATTGAAGGACTTCGGTTTTTTCTTCAGAACAATTAATTCATGTTCGACACCAAATTATATCGGCAAAAATCAGGCACTGCAATGGGTACAAAAGTTGCACCTACATATGCCAATCTAGCGATGGGATACCTCGAGATTCAGATGTATCGGAGATCACAACGAAAATTTAGACATTTATTTTATAAATTTTTGTTGGAAAACTGGAAAAGATACTTAGATGACTGTTTAATTTTATGGAATAACAGCTTAGATATGTTAATGGAATTCCAAGATTTGCTCAATGAAATAAACGAGAACATTCAGTTTACTATGGAATACAATAGTTACAAATTATCATTTTTAGACATTCTTATCATAAAGAACGGAACAAACATAGAAACCGATATTTTCCATAAACCAACTGATTCCAAACAATATCTACTTTTTACATCATGTCATCCAAAACATACGAGAGTTAATATACCATATAACCTAGCTCAACGCATATGCACAATCATTTCAAATCCAGAATTTAGGGGTACAAGATTAAATGAATTATGGTACATGCTTTTAGACCGAAAATATCCGAAGAGAATTATTGATGACGGTATAACAAGAGCAAAATCTTTTAGCTTACAAGAAAACGTTTTACCGTACATTTCAACTCACAAACCCAGAAATAATGAATCGTTAAATACAATACATAATAATTTTCCATTTTTACTGAGCGATCAGAGGATGTTGAAAGTATGTGATTCGCATAAAGTAATTTGAACCAAACGGCAACCGAAATCGTTGAAAAAGTTACTGACCCGCGTCACATTCCAAACTGAAAATAGTCATTCAAAGGTACAAAAATGTGGACGACCAAATTGTGACTCTTGTTTATACTTATACGAAGGAACAGAGTTTGTTTTTAAATCCACATATTGATTTATGCGCTGAATCAAATCATCCAAATTTCTTTATTTTTCCATTTTATCAGTGTTCAGATAAAGCAACAGAACCAATAAGAATTAATAAAGAAAATTATTTCATTAAAAAATACCGTCCAAAATTAAATCGATAAAATGAGAATCCGGAAGGCGTTTCTATGTATGTACTTTCACTTTCGTTTTAAGTACCTATGTTGTACTATATTATGACGTTCAGGATTTAATAATGATGTCGCTTATAGACGTTACCCCTGACGACATCACAAGCAACCATATCCATGAATATCTGTGAAACAGTGAAACCGGTAGGAAATTATGGAGAATATTTAAGAACAATTTGATGTCTTGATAGACAAAATTTGATTATTCATATTGAATATAAATATTTAGTGCATTTTCAGCCTTATTTTTTTCCCTACATATATATATAAAGAAAGACAGATAAATTATTTGTTTAATAATAAAAACCCTGTGCAGATGAGCAAGATGTTTCGGTAGAATGATAACTAATATTCAGAATAGTACCCTCAGAATAGAGGAAAATGATTTTTAAAATTGCCCGCTCAAAACATTATGCTCAGTACTACGGGTATATACTATTTTTATTGATTTACATGTCAACCCAACAATCCCTCCTTCCATTTCCTAAAGGAAACATTATGACAAGTGTCAAAACACAATACCGTCCTCACTTTCCTCCATTGTGACATATCTGAATGAGGCTTTTCACCGGATTTATACTTGTACTAACAACACAACATGTGTCACATGTGAAGCAGAAACACCTGGCCCTTCCGGAGCAAATGAGTTCATCTCGATTTTTGATGGAGTTTATGTTGCTAATTCTAAATAGCTTTATGTACATACATATGCCGATAACGAGTTTCTTAATTACACTATCCAGTCCCCGTTAGTATCAACCAAATAGCTTACTATCTAAAAAGGATAGGAAATCGAAACATACACAAATTCAATATCAGTGTTTAATCTTCTGTTTACAGATGGGGAAAAATTTATATGTCTATGTTTTGATCTTTCCTTACTAAAGCCAGTTCGAATGATGGGTATCATCGTTTTTTCCATGTGATGGAGGATGGAAAGTGAATGTTGAATGTTTTTCAAAATGATGTGGTTTAGAACTTGGTTTCATTCTTAATTTATTACAGTTTACACTATAAATGTGTCTACTTTGTCTATTATACCGGTATTAAAGAGTTGAAGGAACATTAGCTACAACATATACAAATTAGACGAACATTTAAAATATGATTTTTTGTTTTGTTTCAAACATTCATAAAATCGGGAAAAAAGAGACTTTACGTGTAATTCATTGTTGTTTTATTACACAATGCATAAATTCTTTGTTGCCTACATCTGCAACTGACGTTTTACTTTCGTTGAAACGTCCTTCAATTATCAAATGCTTGAAATGGAATACAGAGTTAAGTTAACATTTTTGAAAATATTAAACACCTTCAAAAGCTCATGTACATTTGTAACATGCTTCTTAATAAATATGATATTTCACAATGCCTGTTACATGTGTTAATAAATTCAATTTGAAACCACACAAAGCAAAGTCTGTAATATGACCCAAGTGATAGTCCTTTGTTTGGCATTTACGTAAAAGTATTTTCACCTTTTTAAATTTCCTCCTAAAATATGAATGCAATAACCTTTATATAGTTCCAATATTAATGATATTTCCTGAATCGAAACGGTTCAAAGACTCTACATTTTACTCCTACAGATATCTTAACGATAAATTGCATCATATTATGTATAGTGAGTTAGCACGTCTTAGATTGTGGTATAACATCTTTGTCGTATGTATGCTAAGTACCGAACGTGACCTATTCCCGAATATGACTGTTATACTGAATGTGAATTTGCATTGCTATACGCTGTGTCTAGGTATTTTGTACATCCAACATTCATGTATTTATTTTTGATGTTTTGTTATGGTTTCGGTTGAATAATGTGTTATGTCGTATTGTTTGCTGTCCAAATAATTATAAAATTGACTTTCAATACCATCATTGTCATATTCCGAATATGACTGTTATACTGAATGTGAATTTGCATTGCTGTGCGGCGTGTCTCGGTGTTTTGTACATCCAACATTAATGGATTTATTTTGATGTTTTTGTTATGATTTCGGTTGGATAATCTGTTCTGTCTTATCATTTGTAGTCCAAAAAAATATAAAATTGCCTTTCCATAGCATCATTGTCATAAAAATTGTTTGGACGAATATTATGAAAATAATTGTATAAAGTTCGAGATTGCATGTTAGTTACGTAAGTGCGTCACTGTTTCTGATATCCTGTGGTGTTTTTTTTTTTTTTTTTCATTGGTGAAATATGTTCGTTGTTCTTCTTTGGTTTGCATGTGTGTCGACTATCATATTATTTGTTTGTGCGTTTCTCTGTTATGAATGTCCTTGCGTGTGTTTGTACTGTATTTCTGTCACGTAGTGTTTTAGCGATATTTTTTAACATTGTCATAAAGCGGGAGGTTTGGCATGCTATAAAACCAGGTTCAACCTCCATTTTTTCTTAAAATGTCCTGTACCAAGTCAGGAATATGGCAGTTGTTATCAAATAGTTAGTCTATGTGTGTTGGCGTTTGTTTTTGTTGCACTTCGGTGTTCCTGTTGTTCCTTTGTTTCCTCTTATAGTTGATGTGTTTCCCTCGGTTTTGGTTTGTAACCCGGATTTGTTTTCTCTCAATCGATTTATGATTTTTGAACACCGGTATACTACTGTTGCTTTTATTTAGCACTTTGCAGGTAATTAGTTTGGAACATGCACATTTTATATTGTTTTCGTGTGAAATGCATCAAATCTGACGTACTTGATACACCAGATGATATTTTAATGAAATTTGAAATACATTTTTAGTGCATAGTGAAGTTTATTTCTTATTGATTTTACATCGACACTACTCTTTAGTGATAGAGTTTTAATTTTGATGAATATTGAATATTCTGTCGTCTTTTATCTCTAAAACTGATTTTTATTCGTCTTTGCCGACATTAATTGTGTCGTAAAATGCCAATCAAAATATAGAAAAGTAGATGATGAAAGAACAAAAGTTTTGATATTTGGATAACGCAAGATTCAGATTATAAGAGCAATGACTTGCGTAGGTAGTCATGTACCATGTTTAAGAAATTTTGAGAAAATATGAACAATTAAGACTATAAAACTTGTTTTCCGATGTTAAGTACAAACAATTAGATGCATTTCCTGACTACAGGAAGCCACATGATAATGAAAGGAGTAGGTTCGATAAGCACCTAAAATGGCTCCTATTTCTAGCTGAAATTTCAAATTAGGATTTATTGACCAATATCATAATGAATCATAGCTAGACTAGATAGGACATATATATTTTTTTATTGAAAATTACGTACTTGCGTTCTATTTATGACGTCAAAAATAGCACTCATTTTGATTTTCAACGAAAATTTAATGTTAATGGGTAAAATTTCCATTGATTTTTTGGACAGGAAACATAGAGCGCATGCATTAACAGAACAGATTTTTTAATATAATGTTGTTATGACATTTTACATATCTGAATTGAATATTTAGTTTGTCGACACCTGCGCTCTATGTTTCCTAGGCCTAATGTTGTTGAAATCCGGACAATTTTGTCAAATTTCGCAAAAACCTCTATTTTTGACCTATTTGGGGTGTAAAAATCAAGCTTGAAAATTAAACTTTGATAAAAATCGCTCTATCTAACTTTCTAACATGTCTTTTCATCAACTGGAAACATTAAACTTAATACTAGTAATCGGGGCCAAATATGGCATTTATCGAACTTACTCCTTTTTATAATGACTGAACATAGGAAATCTACCTTTATTGTTGGTATTGCTTTGTTTCATAAAAAAAATGGCGAACGTAGATACAAGTATCTTGTCTTGGGGAGGGATAAATATCCTACTTTGTAAAGAATCACTCTGATTCAAACAAAAAATTCTCTGAAACTGACATTATCAAGATGCTTGATTTCTTGATTGACAACATATTTGTTACGTTTGGAGGACGTGTTTTTTGCCGACTTGTTTCTTTATTATTATGAGGCTGACTTCATACAGGAACTTCTTAGGAAGAAAAATAAAAAGTTAGCAATATCCTTTAACTTTACGTTCCGCTATATAGATGATGTTCTCTCACTAAATAATGCAAAATTTGGTGACTATGTCAAACGAAACTATCCCATCGAACTAGAGATAAAGGATACTACAGATACAGTTAAGTCTGCCTCATATCTTGACTTACATCTAGAAATTGACAATGAGGGTCGGTTGAAAACAAAACTTTACGACAAAAGAGATGATTTCAGCTTCCCAATTGTGAACTTTCCATTTCTATGTAGCAACATTCCAGCAGCGCCTGCATATGGAGTATATATCTCCCAATTGATACGATATTCCAGGGCTTGTATTTCCTATCATGATTTCCTTGATAGAGGGTTGCTGCTTACAAGGAAGCTATTAAACCAAGAGTTCCAAATGGTGAAGTTGAAATCATTTTCTTCGTAAATTTTACAGACGCCATCACGATTTGGTTGACCGTTATGGAATAACCGTTTCACAGATGATATCGGATATGTTCCTTATGTCGTAACTACAATAACCGTCCCTTTTCACAAATGTAAACTACCGAATTAGACTATTTACCGGATTTGTAATAACATAAGCAACACGACGGGTGCCACATGTGGAGCAGGATCTGCTTACCCTTCCGGAGCACCTGGGATCACCCCTAGTTTTTGGTGGGGTTCGTGTTGCTAAGTCTTTAGTTTTCTATGTTGTGTCTTGTGTGCTATTATTTGTCTGTTTGTCTTTTTATTTTTTAGCCATGGCGTTGTCAGTTTATTTACAATGTATGAGTTTGACTGTCCCTCTGATATCTTTCGCCCCTCTTTTATAATTCTAATTGTTTGAAAAAGTTATAAAATGAACGGATATGAAAGTGAAAATATCGGACGGAATGCGCAATAGTCGTAATAGAGTGAAATCATGTACACCTACGCGGTAACTTTTAAATAACTTAAAAACTTAAACTTAAACTTAAAATACAATCCCGTGCCATTTCCCCGAATGTGACCTACCGAATTAGACTTATCATCGGTTTTGTACTAACATGAACAACACGACGGGTGCTACATGTGGAGCAGGATCTGCTTACCCTTCCGGAGCATCTGAGATCACCCCCAGTTTTTGGTGGGGTTTGTGTTGCTCAGTCTTTGATTTTCTATATTGTGGTTTGTCTGTTTGTCTTTTTCCTGTTTAGCCACAGCGTTGTCAGTTTATTTTTGACTTATGAGTTTGAATGTCCTTTGGTAGCCTTCGCCTCTCTTATATAAAATATAAAATATATCCTTCAAGAGTTAAAGAGAGAGACAGAAGATACTGTCGCATATAAATGATATAAATGAAAGCAAATGTTGTCAATGAGACTCCATGCAGGAATAACCCTTTCGCTGACTGATCCGGACCACAAAAAAATCTTTCTATAATTAAAACTAATATTTTCAACTTATAACATGAAATCAATCAGACATAAAAAAAACATCATGATACGATTGTACGTGCTTGTCTGTCTATTTATATTTATATTCATGTTTATATCGGGTTCTATAACCGTCTGTAGTGTTCGGATGCCATATCGGTTGATAATAAGATGGCGTTTAGTCTAAAAGACGCTTAAAATGCTGATACATTATAGTGAGACCATTAATTGTTAATTGTTTCATTTGGATTTTATTTAATTTGGATGTATGTTATCAAATCAAGCATCAGAATTTGGGTCAGATCGGTAAACACCAATGTGACAACTAATGCCCCTTGAAGTGTACTAAATTTTATGCTACGTTCCTGTATGCTCTTAGCTATTCAACTTATTCAGATTTAAAATGAAAGATTGAGATCTCAAAAGAAATATTTTTTTCAATAGATGTTCATGTGCCTGGCCCATGTTTTGAATAACCCAAAACAAGTATAGTGTAAACAAAACAAAAATTATATTCCTTGCCATTTATATTAATGAAAGCTTGCATTTGCGGCATGAAAGCAAATTAAAGGATTTAACCTGCTATGAAAGCATGTCGTCTTTAATTTTGATATCGATGACTGAGCTTATTTTTAGTTTACCATAAACTAAGTGACACTATTCTAACGATTTTCCTGAGTGTAATCATGCCATAAAAGGTGATTGCTTGATTTATATATTTAGTATGTTTGAAAAGCTTCTATACTATTTATGGATTATTTCAACTTCGAAAATAAACCAGGAGTGTCCCTTACATTTTGTTAAATAATTGGTATTGTGGAAACCTGACATAAAATAATAAATGAATTAAAGAAATGAATGCTGCAACGCTTAAAAGATAACTTGTTTCATGAATTATTTCATTAATTAATAAGAAGCCTTTTACTCTTATAAAATAAGGGCGTTTAAGTACATAAATAAAATAAATGGCAGCACCAAAATAGTGTTGTTAGATTTTTTACATATACAAGTATCTATTACAATAGGTTATTCAACTGAATTGAGAATATTCATTTTGATTCAACATAAAGATATATTCTGCTGTATGCAATTTCTTCATAATTTTCCTTTCATATCGTACAGTTTTAAAATAAGTTTAAAGATTTTCCATGGCGGTATATGATTTGTAGATATAACATTATTTAGATGTGGTGGTAGTCGGGCCTTGTGAGCGTAAAAAAAAGCATTATTTTCCTGTGCGTATTTCGTTCACAATTCACTATTTTTGCCTAAATATACTGATACCTTTTTAATGTAGATGTAGATAAATGCTTGCCATTTAACTAAGGCGTAACAGTTATTAGAATATAGCAATTCGATCATAATAAATGATGCATACGAGAGGAAAAAACCCTTTAAGTGTATGAATATTACTGAATGTTAATATAACTGTTAGTTGCAACACAGAAACAATACATATGGTTGTCAAGTGGTGATATTCTTGATAGCAGACCACTTAAACCTTCATTCCAAATCTATTAAAAAGAGTTTTTATGTTTAAATTATAACTATTCGTATTTGGCACAGTTTTTCGGACTTTTCGGTTTTTAATGCTTTGAATGTCGTATTTGATTTAGTTTTCCCAATTGTTGCCACTGATACGTCTCAGGCAGAGGAAATGTGTTTGGGGTTATAAATTATTAACATGGAGCCTGTTATCTTGATGGGTAACTGTTGTATCGATGCCATTGCTGGTGGACGTTTTATCCCCTATGGGTATAAAGAGACCAGTAATGAGTACTTTTTTGTTGACATGCGATACTATTAATATAAAAATAAGGAGATTTGGTATGATCCATCCAAGTTCAAATGAAGTGGATGTAAGCAATTATAGGCCTTCAACAATTAGAAAACCCCGTATAGTAAAATCAACTATAAAAGGCCCCTAAATCAAATAGAAAAAAACCATAGAAGGGGGCAAATATGATAACCTAAACTCGAATTTAAAAAATAATACAAAACTATTAGTAGACAGCTCTCTCACAAGCAAAAACCCTATAACTGTAAAATATAAGGGCATATACTACAAGCATGGGGACACATTCTACAGCATCCATACAGCACGAGCAACAGACTCTGCAATCAATATAATAATAAGAAGATGTGGTATGATTCATTTTCTGTAAATTTACTGTTGATGAAACGTTCAAATATTTGAAACACTAAGGTTTTTCTACTCCAAAGCATAGATTGTCATTGCCGTATTAGGTACAGCTTTTCGGACTTTTCGAGTGTTAATGCTCCTGAACTTCGTCTTTAAATTGGTCTTCCAACTATTTATTCGAGCGCCAATGATGAGTCTAATGTCGACGAAACGCGCGTTTGGCAAAACAAATTATCAGCCTGGTATCTTCGGCGTAACATATATGTACGATTACTGTTCATAAAACGTTGAATTATTTGAAACTCAAAGGAAATTCTATCCCCAGACATAGATTGCCTAAGCCTTTTTTGGCACAACGTTTCGGAATTTTTCGGGTTTTAATGTTCTTCAACTTCGTTTTCAAATTAGACATCAAGGTATTTTGATTTGAGTGCAACTGTTTATTCTTATGTAGACGAAACGTTCGGCATAACAAATCATAAGCCTGGTATATGATGAGGTTTTACAACCACTGGTTCGATGCCGTTGTTAGTGATAGGTGTCGTCTCCTAAGTATAACCAGCCCCCTATTCTTTTGTGTTGACATGAAAATCATTGATATGTTAATTTTTGCATATGAACTTTTTATAAAACGTTGAACAATATGAAACTCTAAGGCTTTTCTAACCCAGACATAGATTGCCTGAGCCGTTTTTGGCAAAAGTTTTGGAATTCGGGTTTCAATACTCTTTACATTCGTGTTTGGTTTGGCCTTCGAACTGTTTTGGTACGAACGCGACTGTTGGGTCTTACATCATGTATATAGACGAAACGTGCGTCTGGCATAACAATAAAATGAGCCTGGTAACTTTGACGAGTTTTCACTGTGGTTTTAAAAGAAATCAGGACTTTTACTGATGACCAAAATCAATTGGAATCAAAATTAGTCAAGATTCACTGACCCTGGATCCAGTCTTCTATTCATAAGCAAACATATTTTCTATAAAAGGAAATATACAAGGAATATCTTCCCCATCAGCCCCAACTAATATCTCGTTCTGGTTTTAGTTTATTTTTCGTCTTTGTATTCTTCGATAGAATAAACTTCCACAGTAATCCATTCCGTCTGTAGAACGCGCCAGTCACATGTCGTTTGACAAAACAATGAACATTAAAGTATTTTACATATTTGACAACTTTAAAAGAAGAATGTGTTCTTAAGAAGCGGTGAGTACGTAACAAGCCCAAAAAGATTCCTCCGTTGAAAACAAAAGTAATTAAAAACAATAGATTTGACAATAATAAAATTTCCAATATTTTCTAAATGTCCTTTAAGATACAGTGTCAATTACATCATTAGCTGGACTTCATATACGTTTAGTTTCAAGTTTATTTAAATTAATAAAATTGGTAAGCCATTATGAGTCAAGAACATAGGTTCGGATAGTAATTTTGGGGTTTGCGAAGACGTCTTAAATTGAAACATTTAACTAAAACCATACCACAAATGTTATCAAACTATACAAATTTGAAAATCTGAAAATATGCCAAACGACTACATCAAAGTCCTTTGGTTTTTTATGGAATCATGTAAAGTCTCGATATAAATATATTGAAAGTAAGTTTAAATATTTATTTGAACTTTTTAAGCTAGTGATTTATTAAATCAGTATGTATTGACAGGAAATATGAATGGTGCAATATTAACTGTGAACATATATCTTTTTCAACAAATGTTAAAAGTTGTAAATATTCAAAATACTAAGGTTGTGTATACATCCTGTAGTAGATGTGGTGCAACGTTTTGGAATTGTATTGTCAATGCTTCTGAACTTCTTTTTCGAGTGCCAAAAGTTGAGTCTTGTGTAAACGAAAAGCACGTATGGTGTACAAAGTTAAATACGTCTGGTTTAGATGGGTTTTTACAACCACTGGGTAGATGCCACTGGCGTTGGACATTTCCTCCGCGGGTTGTCCTGTCCAGTAGTCAAGCCAGTATAAGTTATCAAAATTCACTTAATTTTTAGTGGTAAAAGGAAGACAATTCAAATTGCGTATCATTTATAATACTCATTATCAATATAATATTTGGTAGATCAGTATATATAATTATATAGCTTACACGAGCACAATTATATCACATGCCGTTTGTGGTGTTAAATGTTTAATTTCTTGGAGAACAAAAGATTAAAACAAAATTGGTAACAGTTTCATAAAATTTTCAGTGTTTTATCTTTACAGGAAAAGTATATGGCAAACATTTACCTAAATTGCAGAAGAAAGAAGCTTCCAATTCTTGCATTTAATTGGAATGGCAAATTTTAACAACTCCTAGTTAACACAATGAATATATTTTCTACACTTTACAGAATACGGATCTAATTCTCCGGATTTGTTTTTAACTAAATGGATAAGGTTTCAGCTAAAAAGTAATTTCTACCCTGTATCATCTCATCAAGAGTCCTTAAGTACTATTTCATTCGGAGTACAATCTGATGTTTTAGTAAACACGAACTGTTTAAAAGGATAAAAGACAATGTATATTTATTCCCTTGATTTTGTTAAGGTCATAAAGTATTGGTCATAATACTGACAAAACAAATCTAATATGTAACAGCTACAGTAAATTGAAAAATGATTTTAAATAATCTTTAATGAAAATAACTGCATAAAATGAAATTTTTTCTAGATTATTTGTTTCGTCTACATGATTTAATCTACTGATGAATAAAAGGAGATGTGGTAACCATTTACATGTGTACATGTTAACCTGCCTACTTCATTTAGTTATTTAATTTGAATTGACATATCATTCTTATTGCTTGAGCACTTTAATTCATCCATTGTTAGCTGCATATGTTGATATTTCATCAGTTAAACATTATAAGTAATGTCTTGAGTATTTTTTTTTTTTTTTTTTTTTTGTCAAACAGTTCATTAAATCAAACACTTCTCCCTTATGTGAGGTCATACACTAATATTGAAATTTTCAAATAAAATGAAGAGACATAATGTGACTCTTATGAAGTTGAAAAGTCATTTGTTTCTGGTTTTATTGTATCAGACGATTTTAAATGGGTCTTTTAAACAACCGCGAGATCCAGTAGTCTGAGATTTGTTAATTTTTCATTTATGAGATTTTTTCTTTTTCCTATTGTTTTATCTTATTTATCCATTTTGAGGTTAACGGAATCATTCATATTCATTTTAACTTCAACATGTTTTGATTGTTTGTTTGTTTCAATCAAACCTTGCAATCAGAAATCATGCCAAGCTGATGAAATGAGCTTCAGAGCATTTGTAACTTATTTATAGCATTTTGTTTTTGTTTTTGAATTGTAAGTTAACAATCGGTTAATCTCATAAGTAAGAACATGTTTTACATACATTCTTCATAACTAAGAATTATGGAACGCCACAGCTGTCTTATGTGGAACTCTGGTATAACTTTATGTTGTTTTATTATTACTCGATGATATTTTGTCTTTACTTAATATGGTTTTGACATTACGTAATGATGTTTTGATATAACTCAATATGGAATAGTCATTACTTAATGATATTTCGATATTACACGATATGGTTTCGTATTGACTTGATATAGTTTTGTCATTACTCAATATGGTTTTGTCATTACTCGATGTGGTTTCACCATTATTTAATGTGGTTGTGTCATTAGTCAATGTGGTTTTAACATTACTTGATGTGAATGTGACTTAACGTTATGTAGTTGTTTCATTACATGATGTGGTTTTGTTATTTCGTAATGATGATTTGCCTATTCTTTATATGGTTTTAACATTACGCAATGATGTTTTAAAATTTGACGATTTTACACTACATGATGTGTTTGTTTCATTATTTGATGTGGTCCTGTCATTCTTTGATGTGGTTATCCCATTACTTGATGAGGTAAAACCACGTGACCAATTCGGAAAAAAAAATATGTTCTGTTTTTAAACAGATTTCAATATATCGTTTGTTTAATGTGCTTTGGATGGGTATCGCTATCCATTGAGTTAAAGTTCAAATTAAAGTTCGAGTGGTTGTTCAGAGTTATTTGGTATGAAAAAGGGGAACGGCAGATAATAATAAGAAAAAAGTATTAAAAAGTTTATAGTATTTCGGACATAATTGGGATATCCCCAAACCACTTGGTCCTGTTGTTTTTATCCTAAGTTCTCAAACGGAAGCAGTATTTTTGTAATAAATTTGTAAAATATTCCACGGAACCCTGTGTCTCGCCTGATATTGCTGCTGTAAGTGTAAAAGCGTCATGTTGATCGGCTGTACATTTATCTATACATTTATCGGTAAAAAAAAAAAAAAAAGTTTTTCTGTAGATGCTTTTTCTTGAAATTGAGGAATAACTCCTATACAAGTTTTAAAACACTTCATGGAGGTTTACAAATTTATCATGTCAAAACAGTTTACATGTAATTCGGTTTTATTTAACTAAAACAAAACTGTATGGTTTTCAACAATGAGCGAAACCCATACCCTATAGTAAGCTATAAAGGTCCCGAAATGAAAATGTAAAAACTAGAAACCTAACGATCTATAAATAGATAGATAGATACTTTATTCTCTAAAAACTAAATACAAGTTTACAGAGAAACATAGAATATAAATACAGATACAATAGTCGAGGTAAACAAATCCAGTATGATGTTCTAAAAGTAATATACATGGCATACATGTTTAGTAACATGTATAATGAAAGGTTAAACTCAGTAGAAATAAAAAATGGAGATGGCGACGCCGACGCCACTATCGACGACGAAATATAGGTTTGTTGTGTCTCACTGCCGCTACATTGATGTCGCAGGCTTGACACAAATCAAAAGACTTGAACTTTATTGTTAACAAATGAAACACTTCAAATCAACTCACACTAAAGTTACAAGGAAACGGGGGGGGGCTCGGACTAAGCGACAAAGCATCAATACTATAAAACAAGAATTCTCCGATTTTTTTTTTAGCGTAAATGATCATTTGAACTTATACGAATATCAATCTTTTTTTGTAATCAATTGAATTCCCTGATCTACCTCGCACTAATTGAAAAATAAACTTTTTGGAATATCTGTTTCATATGTGACGACGGACATGTTCCAGTGGTCGTAACCATAAAACCGTCATCTTTTCCTTGAATGTAAACTACCAAATAAAACCAAATCACTGGGTTTGTACTTTCTCGAATAACACGACGGGTGCCTTTCTGGAGCATCCAAGATCACCCCGATGGATTTATATTACCCAGTCATACCGATCTATTGAAACAGCCAAATGAAACTGTTTTGTATGCCACCGCAACTGAAAGTTTGGGGGTCATATTGTTTTACCCCTGTCCGTCCGTCCGTCCGTCTATCCGTCCCATTATGGGTATATAGTTATTCCGCATAACTCCTCCTACAGTTTGAATCCTAGGAAGTTTTCTCTTTACTGTCTGTTTGTACATATATTGAAGGTGTGCATGTGGTCAGGGTTTTATTTTTATTATCTTTTGCTCTTTTGGGAGATAAATGAACATTTTTGGTCATTTTGGGGTATAAGCAGTTAAATGAGTTGAGTGCGGGGCATCACTTTGTTTAGTTTACATTTTTTCTCGTGTTGTGCTGTTACACAACTGTAACAGTCCGATGTAAGGTTAGGATTTAACGCTCACATACATGTTAAACTCCGCCACGCGCACTTTCTTTATGTACCTGCCCCAAGACAGGAGCATGAAGTTCAATTGTTGTCGTTGTATAAATGTGTGTCATTTCTTTTTGTAGATTGTTTATTTATAAATAAGACCGTTTGTTTTTCGTTTGAATTTTTTCACATGTTGTGTGGTGTCCTTTGTAGCTAAATATACGGTGTGTTGAAGGCTGTACGGTTGCCTATATGATTTCTTACATCCACTGCATTTAAACTCTGATGGATAGTTGTCTCATTGTCAATCACACCACATCTAACTTTATTTCAACTTCTATGTTGCGTTTTGTATACTGTAACATTGTTTATCTTTTGTACGCATACCCCGGAGCCCTCTTTTCGGAAGCCTGAGCAAAAGTGCTTGTTCCGCGATAGAAAATTTAATTACGAACTCATATAAGATAGCTCAATTTCAACTCAAAATCTTAATTAATCTAAATGAGACTTAAATTGAATCTTACTCAAACTCTACCTCAAAAATGACTCAAATTTAATGTTGTAACTAGAACTCTACCTCAGTTAAATGTGACTCAAACTCGATTGCCAACTCGAAACTCAATGCTAACTTAAACTTTAATTCTAATAATGACTTGAATTCGAAATCGAAGACTAACTCAAAGTTTAACTCAAACAGTAACCTGAACTTTAATTTGAACTCGATGGATGGTCACACTCATCCAAGGCACATACAACATGGAAATCTATCTAAAAATAGAACAGGTTTTTCCGAATTGGTCACGTGATTTTACCTCATCAAGTAATGGGATAACCACATCAACGAATGACAGGACCACATCAAATAATGAAACAAACACATCATGTAGTGTAAAATCGTCAAATTTTGAAACACCATTACGTAATGTTAAAATCATATAAAGAATAGGCAAATCATCATTACAAAATAACAAAACCACATCATGTAATGAAACAACTACATAACGTTAAGTCACATTCACATCAAGTTATGTTAAAACCACATTGACTAATGACAAAACCATATTGAGTAATGACAAAACTATATCAAGTCAATACGAAACCATATCGTGTAATATCGAAATATCATTAAGTAATGACTATTCCATATTGAGTTATATCAAAACATCATTACGTAATGTCAAAACCATATTAAGTAAAGACAAAATATCATCAAGTAATAATAAAACAACATAAAGTAATATCAGAGTTCCACATAAGACAGCTGTGGTTCCATAAAGAATCATGAAATTCTTCAATTTCATTAGTTGAAAGCTACTAGCTAGATTCTAAATTATCTTGCATGATGGACTGCCACTATTTTTTCTTAAGTATACATTCACGTTGGTGATTTTAAACGTAGGCCAAAATTCATACAAAATCGTATGAATTTGCAAAATTAGGAACTTCATTCAAAAATGTGTCCATAATTGACAAAATAAAGCAAAGTCGACTAATTTTCGAGTAACCGTAACTGAAAGAATAATAATTGTAATCCTTTTCTCGATTTACACTTATTATATATTCGAATAGTAAAAAAATGTATTTAAACAAATGAAATTGTAATAAGAATCAAATCAGCAATGTTTTAATTTTGGTTTAATGTACATGGAATAGTCGATAACTACCAAATAAAAACAAATAGTGGTCCATTCTTACCGCAAAGATATAAATGATAACAATAGATATAAGAAAAAAAAAAAAAACAGTGTTACTCGCAAATTTAATTCTTCAACTCGTCCTAACCTTTCGGCTACCAACTTACAGTATAGTATTCACACGTCGTCTTATATATTTTAAAATATTTTTATAAATAATGTCAGCGCCGAAGCACTGACAACTGTTGTATCAGCTGATGATACCCCCGGAGATAAAACGTCCACTAGCAAAGGTATCGATTCGGTGTTTGTAAAGGAAAACATTTTTTCGTGCTAGCGAAGCGCTTTTTGAATTTACCTTCATCTTTATGATTGATAGAAACATAAAAAAAAAACACTTTATAAATTTCTTGCATCTGAAGCCCTTTTCTGTATTTACCTTTCTCTAATTCTTCGTCAATTTATCCCTTTCTGCACCCATTGTATAAAAAATTTAATCAACGTGTGGTTCGTTTGATCTCAGTTGTTCATTGGTTAAAATCCGATTATGACGTCGAATTTTCTTGCTTTCCTCTGAATTTCCTATTGTGACGGCATGAAAAAAGGCGACCATGCCTGATGACGTCACATGGAAAGAACACATCTTTTTGCAGATCATTGAAAAGAAGGAATAAGTTAGCCTGCGTATTGTTTGAAAATCATTAGAGAAACAGATTCCACCACCAAATCTCGTGTAATACGATATTTATCCACTCTCGACAGTTAAATTTTAAATATTTAAAACGCTCGGCGAGCCTCGCGTTTTAAATTTGAAAATTTAACAGTCTCAGTGGATAAATATCGTATCACATTCGATGCAGTGGTAGAATCTATATTTATCAGAACGCTCAAGGCTTAAGATTTAATAGTCAGGGATGTATAAATAAACCAATTCATTTTAATAAGTCAAAAAAATCTAGTTACTAGTAGATTAAATGAAAAAAGGAAACAATTGAATATAATTGATGACCCTCTATATTTTAGAAGCGTTGGTTCTAGAACCAGAAACCGCAGATAATGAATAGGTTGACGTCACAACAATGGTTTTAGTTTGAAGTAGGCTGTGTTTAATTGCAAACTTTACATTGTCGAGAAGGCCATTAATGAATTAAAAAATCACAAGCATTATATAAATATTCAACTCCTTATATATATCTTTATTCTGTCAAACCTTTGCAATTACAATGGTATACAGACACTACATGACATCAATAATACAGACATAAATACATGAATACACAGAGCAAAATATGTACACTATTTACAATTATACTGATAGTATTTAGCCAGGAGGGCACACATGGAATTTATAAATCTAATGAAAGTACACAGCTTTCTCAATTTAGATTTTATATTTAAATTCATAATTTTCTTAAACATAATTATATTTGGACGATTTACATATTTTTTATCAATACATTCGTTTCTTTTTACTGACATCTCTGTGCACATCATAATATAATGATACTCATCTCCAAGATCTTTAGAGTTACATAATTTACAATTTCGTCTATCTCTCTGAATATTTGTCCATCTCCCTATCTCAATGGGTAATTTATGGTTGATGGTTCTAAATTTGCATAAAGTATAAATATCACGAAATTCTAAAATATCAAAATAGTTCTCAAACCCAAAAGTATCCTTAAAAATTCGATAATTTAATGTCTTCGAACATGCTTGCACATTTGAAAACCATGTTTGTTGAAACTGATCTTGGAGTGATGTTCTGATTGTATTCTTTAACCAAATGTCACTAATACATGTTTGAGATAACCACACAAAAGATAATCCCGTTTCATTAAAATGGACTCAACATGGTTTAACCAACTAAACTTTACATCATTTTCATTTGACAGCTTAAACAGTAGTTTATAAATGGTCGCTGATAATTTAGTCGGTTTACTACATACTAATTTCACCCAAAATGATACCATACGGACTTTAATATCTTAATTGATGGGATATCGTCCAAGTTCACCATATATTACACAATTTGGGGTAGAAGACTTTAGGTGCAGAAGAAGCTTACAGAATTTTAATTGAACTCTCTCAAAATGTCGTTATTCCCAAACCCCAAATTTCACAACCGTACAATAAGACCGGTTTCACTAATTTGTCAAATAAATCTAATTGACAACTAATAGATAACCCATGTTTTCTCCCCTTTTTGATCACCTCATACATTGCCTTTGTAGCTTTTTCTGCTAAGTGTTTTCTACAGTGTTTAAATGTGCCATTTCGTGAAAATAGATCCCAAGATAGTTGAATTCTTGAACGATATCTATAACAGAGTTATCATATGTAAAACTGAGATTTTGAGTTGCCTTCCATTACTAAAAATTACAATTTTGTCTTTTCTACATTAACTTTCATTTTCCAGACATCACAATATGAGTGGAATTTATCTAGCAATAATTGAAGATTTTTGGCCGATTCCGCCATTAGCACAGTATCATCTGCATAGAGGATTGCAAACAGTTTAACATAAATATCTAATTTTTCTTCGAGTGCATCTTCAATAGTGTTCAAACCAATCAAGTTCTCGTTGATAAAAAAGTTTTCCAAATCATTTAAGAAAAGTGAGAACAGAAAAGGAGATAAGTTTTCCCCTTGACGTAGGCCAATATTGCATGAAAAATAATCTGATATATTGCCATTATAAGATAAACATGACTTAATATTATCATACATCTTATGAATTATGTTATACATATGACCATTTATGTTATTCAATAACATCTTATACCATAAAGCGTCTCTTCTGACTGTGTCAAACGCTTTTTCAAAATCCACAAATGCACAAAACATTTTTTTCTTTTTTAATTTCAAAATTTCAAAGAAAGAGTGCAGTATAAATATACAATCGACTGTTGAATATCCACTTCTAAATCCAAACTGATTTTCATTTATTAATAAAAATTCATCGGAAGAATTTGATAATCTATGACATAAAATCGAAGTGAATAATTTCCCAACACAACTGACAATTGTGATAGGTCTATAGTTTTTTGGATCAAATTTGTTTCCCTTATTCTTATAAAATGGTTTGATCGTGCCAACTACCAAGATTCTGGTACAATCCCAGTTCTAAAACTAAGTTAAACAATTCAACATATACATCAATTAAAAATCACTAGAAGATTTAATATATTCATTTATAATCATATCGTCGCCACAGGCTTTGTTACTTTTAGTTTCTTAATACAATTCATAATGTCGTCCTTTGTAATTGGACCATTAAGTGTACCATTTAAATCATTTAAAGCATCTTGATCTACATTTGGTAACTCAATAGGATCGGGGTGCCTGAATTTAGATCTCTGAAAAATTTAGTAAATTATCAAAATTTATGTCTGGTTGTTTCGTGTGTTCCGCTTATTTAAAATATTCCAATACTCTTTTGAATTTTGAGATCTGAGGTTTTTAATTTTTTGTCATATCACGTTTATGAGTTTTTATGGCTTGGTCCATAACTTTTTATATTTTCTCTCAGCATTTTTAACTTCGTTATATAATAAAGGCGAAGGTGAAAATTTGAGCCTGCGCTTAAGCTTTCTAAAATTTTGCTTCGCAAATTTGCAGTCATAATTAAACCATGGCTTGTCTCCCTTCTTTTAGGGGCTCGCTTTTTGGTTTATCAGTTCGTGTTCCAAAAGTTGTCTTAGCAGACTCTAAAACAACTAACCCAATCTCATTTACAAATGCGTTGACATTGTTATCATCAACTTTTCTAAATTCACATTTTTTCAAATTACGTAACAACCTGTCTAATCTATCAACATTTATATTAGCTCTAAATTCAGGTACCATTTATGATCCCATTTATTAATCTTTTGTCTTGACTGATCATTAGGACTGTTCTGTTCATTACAAACTGTGATCAATGAGTTGCTTTCTAAGCGTAAATACAATGGACAATGAACATCTGAATACAAGTGTGAAAATTCTAGTACATCAAAATCAATAAGTTTTTCTAAAACGTTAACATTACTCAAACAATAGTCTACAACACTAGCATTTCTGCAGGTAAATTTCCCAGTTTTATCATTTCCTAGTCTACCATTCATAATGAATAAGTTGTTACATTTACATAAATCAAGCAGATTATTACCGTAACGTGTTTTCCCTTTATCCATACTAATACGATCTCTGGATATATAATACAATTCTAAGTTACATACATCATTTATAGGTACACCCTCCAAATCAATACTAATATCTTTTTCATCAATAAATACATAATCTTTCTCATTTGAGGTACGTGCGTTAAAATCACCAATAATAAAAATATGTTCAAATGTTGTAGAAAATTCCAAGTATTCATTTTCAATTTCATTGAATGCATCAGGGGAAGAGTATGATGTATATTCTGGTGGGATATAGACCACTCCGAAAAGTATATCCTCGTTATTTAAAAATTTAGAAATTTTACACCATAGAACAAATTTACTATTTGTTTCAATCACTTCTATAGAGTTATTCAGATTTTCTCTATACCCGATTACAATGCCACCTGATTTAACTCTTGATATTTTACGTCTATTTTTGAATTTTAATGTGTAACCAGATAAATGAATATCATCCATATCGTCAGTTTTTGATTCAACAAAGCAAACAACATCATGTTTTCGGATCAAACTTTCAAATTCTGGATATTGTAGTCTATGTTTTAGGCCACAACAATTAACATATAAAAGATCTATAGCTTTTTTGTCTGTAATACTATTTTTTGACAAATAGGCAGATTCACCTGATAAAGACGCACTTATGTCTTCATTATTTATAGTAATATTTTCATCAACATCAATATCTACAAGAACGTTTAAATTTCCAAAAATACAATTAATCTGTTCAAATGTTTCATCATTACACAAAGTTTCATTACAATTACTATTTACATTATTTTCAGCAATGTCTACATATTTATTATCAGGTTTATCAATTAGTGTCGAACTGTCAATATGTTGCACTCCTCGGCAATCCTAGTAATGAGCCTTGGGAGTTGAACCTGTGCGGATCGTTTCTTGGGGTTGCTATCAGATGAGGGGTTGATTTTGGTCGTTCAATACGCGGTGGTGTGGCGTCACTTTGGCGCTGTGGTAAGGCGTAACTAAGACGCTGTGGTGTGGCATCACTTTGGCGTAGCGACGAAGATCCACCTTGGCGAGTCGGTAGACTGCCATCTTGGTATGGGATATTTGCTATCTCGGCATCGTCGGGGATTTGGTAAAGCTCATTGTCTATAAAGAGGCGGTCTCGTACGAATGTTGCAATTTTCCTGTTTTGTTTTGCCTCTTTCATAATAGGATATAGCTTTCGTCTCCTGTCCTCTATTTCTTTGGGGAATTGTTGCTTAATGCCGTATCTTGTGTTCCGTAGCCTGTATGCATTATCTAAAACGTACTGTAGGTCACAATGATATAGGAAACGTGCTACTATGGGTCTTCCGCCACCTTGATATCGTCCAACTCTGTGAACGTTCCCGAACTCTATTTTATAGTCAATGCCTAGTTCGTTGTTAAGAAAACACCGGAGAAGTTCTTCGGTGTTTTCATCTCTGACGTTATAAAGCCCGGTAAAACAAGATTGTTCTTCATGGAGCGGCACTGAAGGTCGAGCACTTTTTCCTTCATGTTTTCAAGCTCTGTTTGGCAGTTGCATTCTTGTCGCTGGTCACTCAATTCTGATAAATTTTGAATAGTTTATTTATACAGTCTTTGCTTGTTCGAGTTCCTTTGAGTTTTCCTCGGTGACGATTTTGTTTCTGTCGCATCGAGCTTTAACATCGTCAAATAGGTTCCCTATCCCTTGGACATTGGTTTTAAGTTCCGTTACTTTGGTTTGACATGTTTTAGTCCCTGCTCGTTAGTTATAACCCTGCTGGTCAAGGATGTTATTATATTTTAAATTCACCGAAATTTTCAATCCCTTTTCAACAACTTGCAATCTTTTATCAATACTCGATACCAAGCTAATAAAAGTGTTCAATAGTAAAAGTACGCTTAGATCGTCTCCATTGCCTTCAATAATTGACCTACTATCTTCCATTAGTTTACGAGTCTCGCTTAAAGCCATTATGTGTATTGCGGATGTGTATAAACACTAAAGGGCATAGTTGAATATTAAAGTCCAAAGTCCAACTTTGATGAACTGGCCAGTAGCGCTTTCAAATACGTTATATTGTTCAATCTTAGTGAGTTGTATTCGTTACGTGTAGGTGTTATGTACTATTTTGGTGATGTCTATGAAGAATAAACAATTGCTGTGAAAATAGATAAAGTGTTACTTTTCTTTGGCTTTCTTCATCCGAAAGTAAAGTCCGTTCGATATTGATTCCAATCATATATCACATATCTCCATAGCAGCTTCGATTTTGCTACATTTTCAATATTTTGTACTCTGAAAATTTTACGTCCATCATTCTTAAGGGCACATAACTCTCTCCTTCAGATAAACGTAAGGGACAAGACAGATCCCAATAATATGATAATTAAGTTTCTACCTAAATGTCTTCCTTTGGCTATGAAACCATGAAAACTTTGTACATTCACTATTAACTGTAAAAACTACGTGCACATAGAATGTTTGTTGTGAGGTTTTTCCATATTATATATAAAAAAAAATACGACTCTTGCCTTACTAGATATTTTGTAATAAATTATCTGTTTGACGATATGTTCGTGCGATTGGAATAACACTGGATTTCCTCACAGGTATATCTTACTCCCATGAATGCATGATGCATGCATTACCACAATGGAAATTGCTTCATCAGTCAAAACGTCACAAAAGGGCTTAAGACACAATCGTTAACTGTATAGATAAAACGACTGTTCGGTATCTAAAGATCTATGGCCGCAAAAATATGTCTTCAATGAGACACAAACATATCGTATCGATCAACCAATTCGTGATGGTGACCCTTAAACTAGGCAACTTTAGTCTTTCCCCATCCAAACGCTAGTAAAGCAGAATGTATTTTATAACGGTTAAACAGATCAGATGACATTATCATATGCTAAGCAAACCTTTGAATTATGTTTTAAAAATAACTACATGTATACAACCTTTTCCTCGGATTCTATACAATAGTAATATGGCATGAGAGTTACTTAAGCTGACATTTAACACGTGACGACCAATTTTAGTTAACACTTGCCTCAACTTTTACTCAGCACGATAATTGGTTAAAGTATGAAATATAACCATATATATAATAAAGAAGTCTACTGTCGTTTCTTATAAGCTGATATTGCTTTTGCCCTTTTTATTATCAAAAGGTGTAAACACAGTACTATGTATGATTCATTGTTTCCTAGAGTCTCCTTCTAATTGTGAATAGTTATTCGATAAATACAAGGTGTTTAATGATACCACTTACTTTTAATTGGTCTTATTCAGATTTGTAACAGCCATATGCATATTTTCATAATTTTGAATAGGGCTAGTCTTTTGTTGAGTGATCTGTTAGATTATGTGTTCCCCTCGCTTAGCTAAATAACAGATATAATCATGTTGTATCTGTTTAAAAATAATCCAAACATCACATGTAGATGTTGTCCTCTTAATTTTTAATATAGTAGAACACAATTGCGACATTGCAGGTCCGTGACTTAATTGAATCTTAAGCCAGCATTTTTAATATTCGTATTGTCATCTGATAAAGTCACGCAGTGAATCGGGTGGACACTTTTCTCTGCTTCCAGTATCTAGCTCTCTGTCTTCGCCAGTCCTTGTTTTTTTTTTTTGGACTTTAACCGTGAGTAGCTGGACGGATGTCAGAGGAGCTTAAATCGCGTACCTTCTGGAGAACCTAATTTTGTCTCTAGTTTTATATGGGTGCATGTTTGCCACTTGATATCCTAAAGAAACTGCGGAAATACGATAATGGGTATTTCATGGGTACATCTATATGTCTGTCCATAATTAATAATTCTTTGTTTATTTTATTACACTTTAAACAACATCGGGGTTATGGGGTAATCACTCATGGGAGTACTCGCAGATACTCAAAACGAAAATAACACTACATGTTACAGTATATAAATTTCATGCGTCTGAAGCACTTTTCTGGATTTACCTTCATCATCATAGTTTATAAATTCTTAAATTTCGAAGCCGAATATTTGAAAGCTAAAGATGTATAAGAACCGATACAGTCGAAGAGCTAAATGACCAAAAAGACATAAAATAATAGCCAAATCCATCTAAAGTCAACTTTACCTGGGGGAGTTGAAACCTTAGTTTCGAAATAATTTTACATTATAAACAGACAATTTTAGAAAGGTTTGTTTTCAATCATGTTTGAAAGCTAGTTCAAAGCCAAAAACAAGTAATAAAAAATCATATATGTCTATATGAACAATTCCTCTCATGTATCTATTTATTTGATATCAACATGCACTCAATATTGCAGATTCACACATATGTATAAAAAAACCAACATTTTCTCGATGAACATTCTTATTGACTAAAATTCCTAGTAATCACTCATCATGAGATAGAGGCTGGCGATATGGCACCTCAGAAAGTAAATTTGATTTGCCTCCCTTTGCATAGAAGCTAAACTTTCAAGGACAATTTGGAATATGGGATTGCCAAAAAAAAACATTTCCATTTTATCATAGACAAGATGTGCACTTCCACATTCAATGTACAAGTACATATACATTCACAAATCTATTTTTCACAAAAAAATCTAATATACAAAATCTTACTTTAATATCGTTTAATGTCAGGATTAATTTGAATAATTATTTTCAAAATGTAAGTATTTTTCACTGGCTTTTTTTATTATTTGTGAATGTAAAGTAAAGCTAAAATGGTAATTCATGTTCGTAACTATATCGTTAAACGCGTTTTCATATCCATTGCTCGTCAACGTCCTGTTTACTGAATACGTATAGCGGAGGAAGCATAAGTGAGCAATTATTGATTACAGTTCAATTTGTTATGTTCGCGTTGGAGATAAAAACTATGCCGAAAAAAAAATTGGTATTCCAATAAGAACTAACTTTACCCCTCTTATTGATTGATTGATTCATTTACTGTTATGAATCCATATTTATGACAAATCATCACCTAATAGTTTCTTTTTAAAATCTGCAAAAATTAAAATGATATATTATCCGTAAACAATCCAAATGGTTTCTAAATATTCATTGAAAATTATCATGAATTCGTTCTTACATATAAGAAGATGTGGTATGAGTGCCAATGAGACAACTCTCCATCCAAGTCAAAATTTATAAAAGTAAACCATTTTAGGTCAAAGTACGGTCTTCAACACGGAGCCTTGGCTCACACCGAATAACAAGCTATAAAGGGCCCCCAAAATGACTAGTGTAAAACCATCTAATCTATATAAAAAACTAGAAACGAGAAACACTTATGCACCACATCAACAAACGACAAATACTGAACATCAGATTCCTGACTTAGGACAAGTGCAAACAATTGCAGCGGGTTTAAACGTGTTAATGGTACCAAACCTTCACCCTTATTTGAAACAAAAGTGTAACATCGCAACATAGAAAGACACACAATAAAATATCAATTAAAATGGCTTAACTCAATCAAAAGACATATTAACACCAGTGAACATACACTGAACAAATAAATTTGATCTATGATACAATGTAAATATTACATATATTCTAAAATTAATCTGTCAGACACCTACGCCTTGTTTTCCTCTACTTTGAATTACAAGTGAGTGTATGCTTAGCTAGATAAGGCTGTCAGACACCACCGTCTTGTGAATTACAAGAGAGAGTAAACTTCTGACGGCAAAGTTGTCAGACACTTACTTCTTATTTTCCAATACTTTGTAACTACAAGTGACTGTAAGCTTATAAGCTAAACAAGGCAACTAGATACCTGCTTTTTGTTTTTCTATACTTCGAATTACAAACGAGTGTAGTTTTATCTTGACAACGGTGTCTGACATGCACCTATTTCTTGCTTTTCCTATACTTTGAATTACAAGTGAGTGTATGTTTATCCAGACAACACTGTCAGACATGTACTTAGTTCTTGCTTTCCTTACTTTTAAATTACAAGCGAGTGTATGCTTGGCTAGACAATGATGTCTGACATGCACCTTTATCTTGCTTTCCTTTACTTTGAATAACAAGTGATTGTATGAAGGTGTCTGACATCGTTGTGTAGCTAAGCATTCACTCACTTGTAATTCAAAGTAAAAGAAAGCAAGATGTAAATGCATGACAGCGCTGTCGAGCCAAGCATACACTCACTTGTAATTCAAAGTATAGAGAAACAAGACTTAGGTGTCTGAGAGCGTTGTCTGTTTTCCTATACTTTGAATTACCAGTGAGTGTATGCCTAGCTAGACAACGCTGTCAGACACCTAAGTTTTGTTTTCCTATACTTTGAATTACAAGTTAGTGTATGCTTAGTAAAACAACGCTGTCATACATGCACCTATTTTGAGTGTCACACCTGCTTCATTTATCATGATTAAAATGTACATCTTACTAT